>OY856186.1:46599446-46925603 GCA_963693315.1 Diogma glabrata
TTTTGTAGGTGTATTAATATTTTGGTTTATCAACTTCAGCGATGAACCACAAGTTCTGTTTCCATCTAAACGAATTCATGAACAACTTCCACACACTCCAGGGAACTGACTAAAAAAAGATAAAACAAGACCAGCTACTAATACGTCTTTTAATTCATTTAAGGCAAATATAGTCACCAGAACTTTGTTGGTTTCATGTGATGAGCTTAACATCTATTTTACCTGCCGTTTTTCTCGATTTGGCCGCTTTTTTATTCGCCAAACACCAAAACATTACGATTGCCCGAGGATCTTGTAAATTTACTACCACAACTTCTTTTTTAATGAAGAGTATAAATTTGTTTTAAAAAACGAGGGTAGCCTTGTCCGAAAAATATTTGGCTCCTAATGTGGAGTCTGACAATTGACATTTTGGCATGTTTGGGTTGACGGATTCAACAATAAAAGACGTCCACGAGTCGTTCGAGTCCCTTCCTTCAAAAGTTAAAATGCACGAACGAATTAATCCCGCCCAGAGAGACGCTGCCATAAACGTGAAAAAAGACCTAAAAAAAGATGCCGATTGGGCTGACCAAAATCTCAACTCTACCAAAACACAGCTGTTGATTGTTTCCAGATCAAAGACCGAGTTCCCTAAAGATATTTTATTCAGTATGTGTGATGAACCAATAGGTGAATGTAAAAACATTCGTTTATTGGGTGTCACAGTTTCAAATGGCCTACTCTGGAACGACCATGTAATGGCGATGGCAAAAAGCGCGACTTAAAAACTCGGCCTCCTAAATAGATGCAAACAAATTTTCACACCATACCAATTGCTCCAAGCTTATAAGTCCTCTAGTCGTCCCTGTATGGAGCACTGTTGTCAAGTTTGGGGTGCTGCTTCTGTTTCCATCCGGGTGATCGAGATTTGACATCAAAACTTGATTCCCTACAACATCGTCGCACTGTTGCTCAACTCTTTGTTTTTTACATATATCGCTCAGATGAAATCAGCAGCATCATGCCTCAAACTTATTTTTATCCCCGTTTCACTCAGAAATTGGCTAACACAAGCAGTCAAACGGTCGAGATCCCACGCTGTCATACCAGCAGATCGCAGAAAGACTTTTTTTTTTGAACTGCATACAAATGGAATTTGGCCGGAATCCATAGTCTCAGGTGATTTCAATCCGCAGAGGTTTAAAAAAAGCGTTCATCAACACCTGAGATCGCAAGTTTTTAGTGGTACATAGGTCATAAAAGATGTTTATATGTTGTTTTGACACATATTGTAGACCCTATAACACAACACTTTTTATTTAAACAAAAAAAAATAAAATTTTCTCCTTTTCCACCCTAACCGACATATAACTGGTACCGGTACCCAGATAGTAATGCGTAGACCTGGACCTATGATAGCTTGATTGGTTGAACTACACGCTAGTTATACACACTGGTTGTCTGTAACCAATGGACGAAATTTATTAAATGGTTAGTGCGATTTCGTTAATAAATTTGAGAGAGAAAAAAAAAGAAAAGAATTAACCCAACGTTCGCAGAACTTTTAAAATTATTTTCAACAAACTTTTTCTGTTTGTTTTATTGTTAAAAGTTGGGCACACGAATAGTTTTAATGATCATCGTGAGTATTTGCTTTTGTTTTATATTGTCATGATTGTAAGGTTAGGTTTGGTAAAATAGAACGATATGTAGAAAGTGTAACCCTTTCTTAACCTAAGTCTATTCACCTCAAAAGGGATAAATATCTTCTCTGCTACTGAACAAACCTGACCCTGAACTTTGTTTTATCGTTAAGCACCTTATACTATCACATTTGTATCTCTTATAGTTGCCTACGATGACTCTGACTGATAACCTTTGGAACAAAAAGATGTGGAGGTTCTGATGGAGCTTCATCGCTTCCCGCAGCGGCTTTATTTGTCAATCCTCAATAACTTTTTTAACATTTCTATGTCTGTTTATTCTATTGTTAGTATTGGCCTGTCACAAATCATTCGACCTACGACCACCTATTCCTTTAGAAGCAGACGTGTGCCACCCAAAACTCAATTTTTCATTTTACACCTCATACTTTATGATTACCTCAATTTGTGAAGTAACCAGGGCCGTAAGATACTAGACTTGAAGGGATACAAGAAGAACAGTAAAATTCCTGTCACTTAGACAACTGAGTTCATTAATTCTTTTGAAAATTGTAAAGGAAGTTGTGCAATGCCAGTCGTCTTGTTCATCCGCCATCTTCAGATCGACTAGCAATGGTCGCTGCATCCAATACTGCGACAGGAATCAGTTTCTTTTTGGTATGTCTTAACGATGCCAAAATTAAATAAAGCCCTTATGATTGAGAACATCTCGTAGCGTATTTAGACATAAACATTTCAGGTATTTCCAGGAAGGTCGTTCACAGACCATAGATCACAAATTCTCTTCCTGTCAATTTCGACATCTGGATTTTATTGGGAAATTTGCCAGTGAAATCTAGCATATTTCTGTTGCAGCGATAATTTTGTAACCAATGAGCTATCTCGCATAAATCAAATCCTTATTCCAGAGAAAATTGATTAGGCTGCAATCGCGGACGTACAAACTAATGACAAGAAACTTGTGACATTATTTTAAAGCAACACATCATGCCGAGTAGCTGCTTTTCCAGTTACTTTCAATGCAAGTAAACTGATTAATTGTTACATAACTACAACATTGCGCAGACCATTTATTCATGTTGCTTTTCGCCAAAAAGTTGTTGATGCATTCCATTGTCTTTCGCATCCTGGTGTTTAAGCTTCCACAAACCTTCTTAAACGTAACATTGAACGGTTAAAAATAAGCCCTAACATTGCATACCGTGTTAAAATTCCAAAGTTTCTCGACAAACTAGGTCTCCTCTTGGCAATATTTATCAAATCCACAGCGAATTAGACAATATCACTTCGACATCATTGGTTCTTTACCAATATCGGGGAATCAACGATATTGTGTAACTCTAATTGATCGTTATTCGCGATGGCACAAAGCAACTCATATTCCAGACATCACAGCTAAAACAGTTTATAACGCTTGGATTCTGAGATTTGGTGTTCCAGAATCAATTATAATTGATCAAAAAACCCGATTTAAACCCGAATTGTTCACTGGATTTTTCCAATTTATTAGGTTTCAAACGATGGGACAGTATACGATTAAATCTGCAATTATGTGTCACATCCGTACCGATTGGACAGAAATTCTGCCTTCCGTTCTTTTGAGCTTAAGAACCTCTTTTTGCGATGAACTACAAACCACTTTAGTGAAACTGACTTATGTGGTATAGGTACGAATTCCGAGACAATTTCTAAATTCTTCTGCGAATTCCTTCGTTCTCCGATCCATGTTAGTCAACAGTTGAGGAAGCAAGGAAGCATTTTCATGAAGTTGAACCTAAACCAGCAGATGCCCATGTTTTTTTGTGAGAAAAAGATCTCTAAATTTGCTCGCACGTCTTCTAACGTACCGATGCTATAAACGTTTTAATTCGTAATAACTAAAACTTTGATTTTGAAATTAATGTTAATACTCTCAAAATTTCAATAGATGACTTAAATCCTGTTATAAGAACAATTCAAGCGAAACACAATATATTTCTCTCGTGATTACTAATGCTCATATGAATCATACAAATTCAAGTACATCTTCATCAAAATACTCACTTGTAGTGAAGCGCTGCTTCGTTGAACGACAACGAAGTGGCATAGCAGGTCGCGTACCTGGCGAGGTTTAATTACAGCCCCAGACTATCTGCAATCTATGGGGTCGAGAAAGAATTCCTGCTACTTCAGCACAAATAACAAAATATGTACGCGTATCGTTTCACAATCGGATCAAAAGAAATTATTAGACTCTGGCGACCTCCTTATGCGAAAGAACCACGATCACCACGTCCAACCCCAGGATTCTAACACATTCACACGCTCTCGTACTTCATCCACTCACTCACTCACACCCACTCATACACACACCCATACATACATGCACACATCCAAGTCCATAGACCCATTCACAACACTCGCATTAGTGAGTTCACTGAGTATACCGTAATACCAACACAAAAAGAAAATCCCCAAAGAACTTCTATATTCCTTAACGTCCCGACATATTTCTTTGTTGAAGGTCTAATACAACCGATATACAAAAAAAACTTCGACAACCATTGCCAACAGTATTCTCACCCTAAATATATCCAGGCGGGTTTTGAAAGGTTCGGTAGTACCGGTTAAGTATCTTCGATGTGATCGAGTAATCACACAAAGGCACCATGTAGACGTAGTCTTTTTCGAGGTTTCATATATATTAAGAGACGTCATACTATACATACATAATTTTATTACGTCAGTGGGAAGCCTACAAGTGTTATCATTATCCATAAACATCCAAGTATTATACACTAATGTCCTCTTCTTTAACACGGTCACTTGTTAGAGATAACGGTGCCGCTCAACAATCATCAACGATGTTGTTCTTTTTATCGCTAGACAACCCTGAACTTTGATTTGCCGACCTTTCCATACACTTTTATTATAACCTTCGGTTTACCTCGTTTTCCTTTAATTGGAGCTAGTCACACTTTAAAAGGACCAATTCCACATATATATTCATGGCGCCATCGGTTTACTGATGCGAAGGATATCTACACAATGAAATTAGTGGTATGATTTCACAATAAAATTATTTAGTTAGACATTACTATATCAGATGAAAATCAAATCAATGAAATAAAAATTAATTTGGTTACATACATTCCACTTTCAATTTATAATTCTATCCACACATCCATATCTCCAGATACACACTCACACCTTCAAGCATA
The DNA here is from genome assembly GCA_963693315.1 of Diogma glabrata. Taxonomy (NCBI): domain Eukaryota; kingdom Metazoa; phylum Arthropoda; class Insecta; order Diptera; family Cylindrotomidae; genus Diogma; species Diogma glabrata. The sequence goes on from OY856186.1 coordinate 46,604,293, forward strand.
TCTATTATCCTTCATGCAAAGCAATAAAATAAAATTGAAATATGATTCACCTCATTAACGGTGTTTCTCACACATGAGCGCATTTACTTCAATTAAAATATAAATTTATGGAAGCACTCACCCCATGGTATTGTCCAATCCCACATCTAAAATCCTTCAAGTTTGTCGCTCATCTTCGGCAGGTTACACATAGACCAGAACTCGGACTTGAAGATTGCAAATCAGCACCGTTGTTGAGATCCAAATTTTATATTGTTACCGTTTGGTGAAATTATTACGAATTTATGAAAGACGCGATGATCCAAGCTGGAAACCGCTACTTTAGTATTTGGTATATATACAGTCTTAAAACCCCAAATAGCCAATAGTAGAAACGAAGTCGTTGGTATTACTAGCAACAGGTTGTAGCGGTTGTTGACCGTTATCCTTCTGTGACGAATGGTTTGATAACAATTTGTAAACAACGGCAATTGTTCTAATCCACAATTAAACGTGCTAATAGTACGGCCTCGAGAACAATTGAACCAATACCACAATTCTGCGAATATTAATTATATCTTTGTGATGAAATTAGTAACAAGTTTCTATGGTTGTTGGAATCTAACACGCGGTGATAGATAATTTAGCCAGAAGAAGGACATTAACAAGTACATCAACCAACCAAACAGCTTCAAGGACACCTTTATGTTTTATTTGTTTTATTCTGACAACGGAGTGATTCACTGCCCACACGTAACATATATATATAAGTTTTTGTTATATTTCGTTTTTAATTTGCTTTTAATTTTCTTCGATTCTTACATTAGATAATTGTATTATATGTACATAGTTTTTGGTGTTTCTTTTTCGTTGAAAACCACACAAACACAAAAAAACATTTGTTTTTGTCACTGACATTCATTAAGAATCAAACGTTATATTAGTACTAAATAAATAATTTTCACAATAATACAGCTAATCTTTTGTTTTGTAAATAAATAAATTCAATAAATTTGACTAAATAAATAATTTTCACAAACATATAGCTTTTTGAGGAACTAATTGACAAAAATAGATGATTCAATAGTTAATTTCAATAAAACAGAAAGAGCCAAAAATGGCGGTCACCACTGCCCAAACATATAATACTTTTTTGTTTAACGAATTCACTGTGTCAAAAATGGATCAGCTTAAACACCATAACTTGGTTATACATAAAACTAGGAAGAAAATTTGACTAGATAACAATGTCGCGAATTCACAAATATAAAACATTTATTAATCGATATTCAAGATGAAAAATTAAACACTCTTGACAGCTTATCTATTTAATCCAATTCGACAAATCAGCTGAGACAAAAACACAATATCAGAATGAGAGAACCTCTATACGCGGCTAGCGTATTTATGGGCAAACAAAATAACGATCGTTGGTGAATTTTTTTTTCCTTTCGTTAATTATTTCTCCCCACTAAGTGTCTTCACTATTAATCTGTACTAAAAATTAGGAAATAATTGTAACCAGAAACATTGATTATAAAACGATGGTAGGAAATCTATATGGGAATAGCGGAACTACGAATTAATGATACTGTACAATTGTTTTATGCTAAATTTACAGCAATTAACGATTACAAATTGAATATAGGAAATAACATTGGAAAATATTACACAACTGTTTTAGGACAATCTTTGTTTTACGGAAACTATTGTAGATGGCAATTACGGTTTGAGTTTAAGAAAATATGGTTAAAGAAAAAACGAAAATAATTATGAAAGTCTCCGCTAATGCAAATTTGATGCGTGTGAGAAAGTAGTAAATCTTTAAATCAGGAAAATATACAACGACCTCGTTGATCACCAGACTACTTCGTTACACACTAAAACGCTAATCTAAAGCTGATCATTTTGTTCCTCATGTTAATGTCAGTCTTTACTTTTCGGTTAACCACATGCTATCAAATATTAAAAGGTACAAATCGACAAGATTTAAAACTAACCAAAAGTCCCACCAAAAATGTTACTTTTAATGATCAGCCATTTCACATAATTTGCTCTCTTAGAACTTCAAAATCTAGCAGGATGAACAAAACTCCAAAAAATTACTAGATTTTATCAACCTTTATTTTGAAAATCTAGCAAAATCCCTTCCTTCCAGTATGATTTTGAAGGATCCGTGTCAATTTCTCGATTTAGCTTAAAATTTAAAATAAGTTCTTTTTTCTACAATCAAGCCATTTGCATATAAATTTAAAAAAAAATTTCTATCAGTCCTTAAGTACTTTTGGTACATCGGTGCTACTATTTTGGGGGAGCTTTTGTAATGATGTTGCATACTGAAATTTTTTTGAGGTCATAATTTGAAAAGAGGCTAAATAAAATAAAATAAACAAGCCTTAAATATAATTAATTTAAAGTCCCGGCTCGAAAAATGCTCCCTTTTTTAAATCGTTGAATAAAGCCTTAACACTTTCGTATGTCAGCTCCTTAAAATAGTTCCATTTGGTGATAAATCCCGCCTGTCTAAATTGCAGTATTTTAAAATTAAAAAGGCAGAAACTGTTCAAAGATTTACATGCTGATAGCAGCTGTAGGTATTAAAAGTAATATCTGATAGATGTTTCAGGGAAGAGAATATAGTCTAATGCCAATGGGATTAAATGTGAACTGTAGATGTGATATTATCTTTTACACAAATAAATATGTAAGACCATTGTTCTCCTGTGACGAATGTTTTGCGGATATTCATTTTGAATTATTTGCAACAAAAAGTTTGAACCTAATTGATTGAATGCAATACTCCAAACTATATACGGAAATATAGATTTCAACAAACCCAATAAGAACATCAAAATATCAACCACAACAAAACACTACCTAAACAATATTATAATAATAATAATAAAACTGCATTTACTCCACCCAAATTATATAAATATATATTTATCCTTCTAATTAATCAAACACAAGAAAAAAAAATTTGGTAAACTTTCAATGTTATGTCGTCAATAGAATAACAAAACTTAAATTAAACTCAAGATCTCCAAAAGATTTAAAAGTTCCATTTACATCAAATACAAACAACAAAAAAAATTCAATTCAATCGATCAAAATTATTTTAATAAATTGGATTTTTAATTGACCTTCATGTTATGGTTTTTTTGTTACCTTTAACTTTTTTCGTGTTGTTGTTTTATATTGCTATAACACGAAATATTGTCACCTGAAAATCCGTGTTGATTACAATGTATTATTGAATATGAAAGTAATCCGATATTCTTCATGGACTAATTATGGATAGGTGTGGGAAGTTAGTTAAAATACATTAAGTGTGTCTGATTTTTCCTAAATTTACTTTGAAAACTTTCTTTAAAAGGTCTCATGTGTCCGCTTAGATATAGAAAGAGGTAAGAAAATTTATTAAGAAAGCTTAGTTTCAAGCAAGTTAACATGTACCTGTAGTACGCGTGGCTTTTATTTTGAATTAGCTTTAAGCTTTGTGATTCAATTCCCGAAAACTCTTATCAAGATGATAATTCAAAGAAAGACAGTAAAAAAACCAACGTGTTTCTTTCAAAACCAGCAAAAATAAAATTTCATGATTATTTATAGCATGACAGTCGTTTTGGTCAGGTAATCATTACGTATACCTAAAATAGGAAAAATAACAAATGAACAAATGAGGTGGACAGTAAACAAAACAAAATTGTTAATGGAGCAGCTCATTGATCATCGGAAATAAGTCATGAAAATAGTATGTTTTCCCACAAGAGATGAAAATATTGTTTTTTTCGTGAGTAAACATTTGTTCACAAGACGCGCTACCGTCGATTGAGACATGTTTACGAACGAATAACTTTTTTATCTCGCATAGGAAATGCAATTTTTTCTATGATAGTATATTTATAATCGATATTTACTATAAATTATAAAATAATAAATCGACAACATAATATTAAAAATTCATATTCTATATTTTTTCATGGCTGCGTTGTTTAAAAAACTTTGTAAAATTATATGAAAAACCATAGCAACTACAATTTGTTATTCTTGTTACACTAGTGGAAAAAGATCCCATTTTCACAGCACATTAAGTGTGATGAAAATAAACTTTTCATATGCTATCATAGAAAAAATAATATTTTTGGAGAAAATTCACATCACTATGGAGTTGGAGTTGTTATAATCAAGGGATTAGAGAACAGGAGATGCTAATTGTATTTGGTAGTAACATTTAATACAAAATATTACGTATAGAATTAAAGCTTTATTTTTTTTTTAAATAGATAAAAGATTCTAGAACATTCCTTGATTATGCGACAAACTATTTTTCACAATCATAAATTCTGTGCTGCATTTAGTAAGCAACTAACTGCTTCTTGATATGGTACAGATTTCATTTCAGGTCGATCATCGTTTGTTGTTGGAGACATACTTTTATCGAGCTTAGCATTAATGTCCACCGGTGTTGATACAGGAATGCATTCGCTCATATTGGAGCGATCTAGAACCTTCATGATGTATTCCTCTTGGTCAAGTAACAAAAAATGGTTCTTACGGTCTTTCGTAATTCAAAATCCCAGAATCGATTTGATTTCACCAATGTCCTTCATTTATACTTACTATATGGATTTATTACTGAATTTATAATATATACACGGGTCTGCTTTTGATTGCATTAAATCTTTTGCTTTTAGAGCATTATTCAATTTTTTATTCCATGCTCTTCCTTCCTGTTTCAGACCGTATATTGTTTTATTCAACTTACATATCTTCTTCGTACAATCAGAATATTTTTCGGGCTGAAACATGTATATATTTTCTTTCAACTTCCCTTGTAGGAACGCTGTCACCGCGTCAAGCTGTTCAATTTCCATATTATGTTTGACGGCCATAGCTAAAAGATAACGAATTGAATTATACTCAACTACAAGTGCAAATGTTTCTACATAATTGACGCCCCGTTTCTGAGATCAACCTTTAATCAAAAGTCTTGCCGTGTGTCGTATAGTACCATCTTGCTGCTTCTTGGTCTTAAATACCCACTTTGAATGAATTGGTTTGCAATTTCCTGGTCGATCAATTAAAGTCCACGTATTATTTTCAATAATCGAAGATAATTCGTTATCCATTGCCGTTTTCCATTGATCCCAATCACAACTGTTCTTTGCATCTTCTCAAGTAATGGATCATCAACTCGCGTTGATTCAATTGAATAAACAAAATCATCATCTACTCGTGGCTTCTGATTTCAATTTGATTGCCACAAAATGCCATCTATTTCAACCCGTTCATCAAGTATAAACCAGTGTTTAAAACGCTCCTAATATCACTCCTTCACTCCATACTTTCGGAGTGAGTGATAATAAAAAAATATATAATATCTAATCACAGGAGCGAAAAAATAAAAATTTCTTTCTTGCTCCTAAATTAAAATTAATATTTTCTTTCAAATGAACATACATTTCAATCTTTTTTTAAAAACTTGATAGTTTCTTTCATAAGAATAACAAAGAAAACAAAAAAAAGAATACATTCGTTCTGTACGAATATTTTTAGAGTTACTTCCAATATTATCGATACAATACTTCCGATATTTAATTTTAAAGATTTTTAGTTCGGTTAAAATTCTAATTGTTCATTATTTTCTCGAACTTCAGTGGTTAAAATTTTTTGATGATATAAATTGTTCGAGAAAATAATGAATAATTAGAATTTAAGAATGACTAAAAATCTTTAAAATTAAATATCTCAAGAACACGAATTAATGCCTCTTTGTAAATTTGATATATTTTAAAGGAAGGTTAGAACTACATTTAAAAAATAAAAAAGTTAAAATTTAATTGATTTTAAAATTTTTTGTTAATGGAAGTTGTTTGAAAAAATGAAGAAAAATTCGAATTTCAGTCGTACTAAAAATCTTTAAAATTAAATATCTCAAGAACAAGAATTTTAGCCTCTTTGTAAATTTGATATATTTTAGAGTAAAGATAGAACTATTTTCAAAAAAAAAATTAATTAAATCCCAATTGATCTTTCACCCTAGCGCCATCTTTAAAAAAGTTTTTTTAATATTTTTATTTAAAAACTAATTATAAAAACAGTAAATTAATTTTTTTTTAAACGACTAATTAATCATCTATCAATCAAAAAAAGTTTGATGAAATCGGTATAGCCATTCTTGAGCAATTTAATTTCAAAGTTACATCGGATTGGCAGAATTTTCATTTTTCATGCATGTTGGGGTGCCCCCTATGCTCAAACTATACACTTTAAAAAAATTTTAAAATAAGTTGTATTTTTTATTTTGTCCATACTACTTATATGCCAAGTTTCAGGAAAATCAAAAATGGTCAAGTTTTCACAACTCTGTCTAGAACACGTTTTTCATCAGCTATAAGGATGCTGTTGTAGAATTCAATTGTGCAAAATAGTAGTTGGTGCAACAAATTTGGTAGCTCTTTTTCTATTAAAAAATTTTTTCTTTTTCTTTAAAAAAGTTTTTATCAGCAAAGACAAAATGTTGTGAATTAGGCAATATTCTACAAATACAATATGAAGGCGCATTCTTCTGAAGAAATGAAATCATACTTCCCCGAGTTTGCGACATTTTCCCTTCCCAACCGACATTTTCTCTTCCTCCGCTTACCCATTCAAAGTTCTCAAACTTAATACATGGACATTTTAGCATAATTTTTGCATTTTCAACATTCTTTACCTTCTTTGGTTTTTCCTGATAATTTTAATACACGACTTTCTATGTCAATGTCCACGAATTCCTCGAAGAAACATAAATCAATATGATCTAACATGAACTTCATCTAGATATATTAAGTTTTATTAATTATGTCCTTCACTATCGATTATAGAACATCAAAATAATTTGTGTAGTTCAATTACATATCTAAATAATTTAGCCTCAATTGCATTACTAATTGATTCAGTCTAATAATTAACCAAAATCAAATACGCATCTAAATATAAACATTTTTATTTAATTTTTTTGTCAAGGCATGCAAAAATATTCCTTTCTTATCTTTTCAATTTGATGTTTTTCTAATTCAATTATGTAAGTATTGTTATGAAAACAAAGAGAAAAGAACGTAACAGAAAGACAAAAATACAAGATGCGTAAGATAAAAAAAAGTATTAATTCTCTTCTGCTACGTATATTATAAAAATAAAAATATGATCGTTTCCAAAGGAGTGAAATTTAAAAAAATAAAATATCGCTCCTAAAAGTAAAGCAGTAAAAGAAATTAAAAAATTTTATCCTGTGAGTAAAATTTTTATGAAATGCAAAGAGTGCTCAAATAGAATAAAATAGTAAACTCTGGTATAAACTCATCATCATCAATCATTGTATCATCAGGAACATCCGAGAAGAATACGTCTGTCGATGTATCAGACTCTTCAACATTACTTTCAGCTAACACATTTGAATCACCACTAATTGAAACATCATCATTACGATCATCGATCCCTCCCATTTGATTCAAATTTTCTCTGTATCAGCATTTTCATTTAACATCTCTGATGTCTAATCACAAATTGGCATAAAAACTGATTCGTTCCAATAACTCTCATCAAAAATTTTAGACTTCATATTCTGAGATTCATCAAACACAACGTTTCTGCTGATAGATACTTTACCACTTTTCACGTTATAAACACGGTAACCTTTTTGAGTTTCACCATAGCCAATCATTATTTGTTCTTCAGAAACTCGATCAAATTGTTTTCTCTTGTCTTTTGGCACATGTACTATCGCCTTGGAGCCAAAAACTCGGGAATAGTTTGTATTCACGTTCCTATTTGACCACAACTCCTCTGGAATGTTACCATCTAACACACTTGTTGGACATCGGTTCAAAACATGAACAGCTGCATTCACGGCTTCCACCCAGAACTCCTTCAGCAACTGTGTTGTGATCACGAATTCTGTCAGGTGACGTTTGTGGAATTGAGGTGGGTTGTCGGGAAGTTGGGACTTGACAGGTCAGACAGTTAAACTGACTGCATTACTAGCAAAGGCTGTTATCCTGATAACTCACCCTATATTCCTCATTCTCCAACTATAATATTGCCTGCTTCGCGTTACATAAGTTTTCCTTAACATGTATCTAAATAATCAGTTGCAAATGTGATGAATCTTTTATCGTCCAGCGTGTATTTTCCTAAACTCACTATTTACTGATATCATTGTGGTTATAATTTGTTTACATTTTAATCTATATAACCTAATATACATTACTATTTCAATTTTTTTTATCAAACGAAAATAAAGAAATAATGAAATGATGACGCACCTTGCATTTTATAAAAAAAATGTACCATATTAAACGTAATCATATAACTTTCCTTTGTAAAGTTTTTTTTCTGTTATACATTTAAATGAGGAAAAAATGAAACAGACATATTCTCTTGCAAATGTTTTTTTATGCTTTAATACTTCAACAAACTTGTACTTTTCGATGATAAACGAATGAAAGAGACATAATGACGGTGAATCAACTTTTGTCTTTTTTAGTCTTAAAAACAAAATAATATTTATGTTAAGATATTGCTTAATTTGAGTTAGTTAGTTTTCGATTTCAAACCAAAAATATTAATATTTGTGGAAGTTATAGTTATTGATTTAGAAGAAAAATTATTAAATATTTAAATCAGTTCAGTTTTCATCTAAAATGAATTAAATAAAAAAATTCGTTCTGTTCGTTTTTTTTTTTAGAGAGGAAAATTTTAAAAGAAAAACAAAATATTGTTTAGAGTGATAATTTATAATTAAAATAAAATTCATGTTTAGAGTTTTAATATGGCAATGTTGATTTGCAATGTTTTTTTATATACCTGGTGAAAACGATAGTTTTATTATTGAAAAAAAAAAAAAAAAGAAAGAAAAAAACGAAATTTATAGAGAAAAAAGTATATTTGTGTAGTTATTTGTTCAGGTTATTTGGATGGAACCAACATTTTATTCGGATAATAAACTACTAACTAAATGATTTTTCCGTTCGATTTGATTGTATAGAACGTGGTGATATCATAATCGCAAAATTACCAACAAATCCAATAGTGCATATATGCAAAAGAGTTGTCGGCTTACCGGGTGATAAAATTATAGTTCGAACATCATTTGGTTTTGGTCCAGTTTCAAATAGTTATAAACATAATTCAAAAGTTGGAAATAAATTACGAAAACGATGGAAACAATTTCGACGAATCCAAAGATCTAGACAATTTTGGAAAACATAAATTAAAAATTAGAAGGAAAACAAGCTTGCTTGCTTGCAACATTGAAGTCAATAATCAGCTATAAGATTAAGGTTAGATTTAATTTTTCTGTTTTATTGTTATAAATTTTTTTTGAATTGTTATTAATTATATTAAAAGACGATCATGGTCTTATAGACAAGTAAATTTATTTAGAGATCTTTCCTTGATGGAGTCTGCGTACGGTTCAGCGTGCATCATTTAACAATTTTAAAAAAAAAACTTGGATAAATAGAAACCCAGGCTTTACAACAACAACGCATCAAATAGCATACATCTCACTTTTTCAATAACGGTTCGGTTCATTCTCTCCGAGGCCGTTCTGTTGCGGAGTGTACGGGATTGTGGTTTTGTGTTTGATTCCATGTTTATCAAATAATTATGAGAATTGTGAATTACAAAATTATCCGCCATTGTCAGATCGAAAAATTTTTCTGTGGTTGCGAGACTGGCAACTAGTACTTCAAACTTCATCTTCATTCTTGAGAAAATATACAAATGATTTATATTTGTAAGCAAAAATATATACTTTTTACCACTCAGTGGTTTTTGCCCAATAGGACCACATAAGTCTCCATGAATGAGCTCCAATTTACTACTTATTTTTGTTTGTGAAACGGAAAAACGATTTCTAGTTTGCTTGGCTTGCAACCAAATATCACAACTGATTTCATTTTTACAGCAACTCAGATTTTTATGCTTGAATATTTGATGCAGATACTTGTCATTTATGTGGTCATACGGACGATGCCAGAATTGAAAATTATCATTCTTCACAACAAAAGCACTGTCATCAAATCAAGTTTGCATAAATTACCATGCAGTGATGCAGTAGCAATAACATCATTTGATTTTATATCAATAATATTACAACCATTCTCATCGAATATCAATGTTCTGCCATTTTTAGCAATTTAACTCACAGACAACAAATTTGTATTCAACTCTGGAACATAAATTGCACTTATACTCACAGGCTTCAATTGATTACCAACATTGATATCTAAATTACAATAACCAGCACCATCCACAGACATTGCTTGATTGTTTGCATCTCGAACCAGTTTATTTGATGATGCATACGTAGGACTGAAGTTGTCTTTATTATGAGTCATATGTGCCAACGCACCTGAATCAATAATCCAATCATCACCTGATTTCACATCACTAACAGAAAGTACAGTCAAAAATCCAGTTTTTTTATTAGAATTACTTTTTTTTTGTTTGTTTTGAACACTTATTTTCAAAATTCTACAACTCTTTGCAACTAAAACAACGTGAATTGAATTTCTCTTTACCCGATTTTACAGCAAATGCTTTAGTTACATTTGATCCTTGTTCCGAACCTTCTTGCAATAATTTCGACTTTACGAACTCGCCTGTAATATTTTGACCCGATCTTTCTATAGCCATTATCATGGGTTTAAATCTCTCTGGTAAGGCCGCCAGTAAGTATGTTCCAATCCGTTCTTGAAAAATGACAAAATTGATATTATTCAACGTCTGAGCGCTGTTTCAATTGCACTGACAAATTCCTCCATTGATTAACAATCTTCAAGTTTTGTTGTAATTAATTTTCTCATCAATGTTACACGTCGATATATTCCATCATCTTGGAATACTTGTTTCAATTTACCCAAACTTGCTTCGCTGTAGTTAGATTTCGAATGTGCACATAAATATTCGAATGAACACACATAATCAATTTTGCCTTCGCACGTATATTTTTTCTTCCTGAACAACTTTATCAGCTGTCGCAACTGATTATGCAATTTCATTTTCAACTTGCGACCATAATCCCTCATGTTGAAGATAAGCCTTCACTGCAAACTCCCAATTGTTGTAATTATCTCGTTAACCTCTCAATTGGAATGGAACAAAATGTTGCCGCCATTTTGACTTAAAATACGCAATTGCAATTTATTTAATTTTATCAAAAAATTTGACTACTTAACCTGTTGAGCGACAAATGTATATAATTACTATAATTATACTACTTGGCAATAATTTAAAATAAATTAAACACCGAGCAAGTTAAATCCAATGCAACAAATCTTTTAATGGCTTCCAATATATAACAAAGTGTAACATTAACCTAGCATCCAATAAAAAAAACAGTGTTGTCAATTTTACTTTAAATCTAATTCATTACTTCAACAGGATTAACATGTTGTAATTTATTGGGAAAATTGATTGTGATCCCATGGCGGCATTGCAGATTGTTTTGTTAAACATTAAAAATGTCTTCTGTCTATTGTTTTAATTTACAAATCATTTAAAAGTCCCTGCATGGAGTACTGTTCTCACATATGGGGAGGAGCTTATTATAGTAGTTTGAAATGCCTGGATTCTGTTCAGCGCAGAGCTGTTAAGCTGATTGTCAACTAAACTCTTACTAATGAGCTTGATTTTTACAGCACAGACAAAATCTTGCTGATTTGACAATTTTCTTCAGATACATAATGGATGAACGACATGACATTTTCGTAACTAGGTAGGGGCCCAAAGGACCCGGTCCCACCTAGACGAGTTTTAGAGATAAGACATCTTTTTAAAGATAAGACGAATTTTAAAAACAAGACATCTTCGAGGCAACAAAGATCTTTTATTATTTTAAACAATCAAGTTGTTATAAACAGCCAAACGCGGGTCCTACACCGGAAATATCTCTAAATAATGGTTGGGCCTAGTGATGCATACTCTTATTAACAACCAAAAAGAGGAAATATCACACGAAAAAAAGAAAATTATACAATGAAAGAAAAACTTATCTTAGAATCTTCAAGTGTTGATTGCTGTTAAGCCTGTTTATTTCCACTGCTGGATGTAGGCCTCCTCTAGCCTTTTTCATTACAAACGATCCATTGCAATTTGCTAACAGTTTGTTCCTACTTGTTGTTCCTTTTATGTTGTTTGTCCATTTTTTTGGTGGTCTGGCCATAGGTCTTGTTGTTGGTGGTGACATGACATAATGATTATTGTCCATCTCTCATTCTAGATGTGTCCTGCCCAGACGCAATTCGTTAAATGACAACAACGATTTTTGTTTGTTGTCGTATCCATTTATTTGTCATTTTATCTCTTAAAGTAATGCCTAACATACTTCTTTCCATAGCTCTTTGTGCTACTCTCAGTTTGTTTTCGGACATTTTTGTAATGCTCATAGTTTCAGCTCCATAAATGCGTAATGGTAGCACACATGCATCGAACACTTTACGTTTTAGACTATTGTTTATTTTGCTATTGAAAATTCGTCTAAGTTTTCCGAAAGCGGCCCAGCTGGAATCAGCTGGTTATTTGTGATTTTATTTTCAATTGTATTTTTTTTCTTTTATTTAATTTCAAGAACAAGAAACTTACAAATAATACAAATTGCTGTGGTATCCCAAAAAAAATATATTATCCAATCAAAATACTTTTTCTTTAACAAAAATCGTTTATTTCAATTAACTTAAATATATCCAAAAAACCAACTTTCTGTTTTAAATTTTTTCTTGGACAGCTGAAACTTGATTCAAATTATAATCAAAATCGTTTTCACGATGTTATTTCCTAAGAAACAAGAAATCCATTTATCTCATCGTTGGGTTTATTTGTCTGATTTTATAAATAAAATTTTTCATACATTGAAAATCTACCGTATAAAAAAAACAAATGAAACAGATAGAGAAAAATTATTCAAACAAACCATTTCACATCATCAAATCTCAACAATAAGGTCCTTCAAAATTCAATCATTTAATAATATTGCAAACAAATTTCACTTCAAACATCACAAAATGAAGTTCTTTATTAATTATGGCAAGATCAACACACCTGCGCAGAATATATTTACTAGAGTAAATATATTCTGCGCAGGTGTGTTGATCTTTCCATCATTAATAAGGTATCTATTTCGTTATCTGTTTAACAAAAAAATTATATTTGTTTCTCATTAAAAACAGACAACAATTATTATACAATTATATTATAATTATACAATTATTCACCAAAATATAAGATTCGTCAATTGATGGAATACATTATTAAGTAATAAACTAAACGATGAACTTATTCATACAGTGGACGATGTAAACGGCTAGATATTATTTATGAAATGATCTTAATTTGTTAGATAGTACGGAATGAAGGTATGATTAACGTGATGATTGTTTGTTTTTAGTTTTTAAAAGAAAATGTTCACTGATCAGATTTTTGTTGGTCGTTACAAAGTTAACAATCCTAAAACATATTTTGATTAAAGGTTTTTGGGAATTAAGTGTAACACTTATACAAAAATCTCTGCTTTATAATCCATGTTAAACGATTTTTTTCAGAAAAATGCTCTGATCGATTTGAAATGTCAGATATGTGCAACTGGAACTTTTTCTTGAACAGGATTTAATTAATGAGAGCTATAAGTACTGATACTAAGCAGAGTCACCAGGTTGCCGTAAAAAAACTTTATTTTCAACGAGAAGGAAAGGTTAGCATATTTAACAGGATTTACTAGGGAGAAAGAATCAAACTAAATTATTATACGAGCATAAAATGAGAACTTCTAGTCATTAAAGTACGATAAAATTATCTTAATATCAAATAATAATGACGAAATTGTTAAATGGAGTTAATTGGAGAGCAATAATACTCAAATCAGTACATTTTTTTATTAAATGGAACACGAGTTTCTAGTCCATCATGACTTCAAAATAAAAACAGCAAACATCAACCGCATCAAAGCTATCTTAGACGATATCAGCATAAAAATATCTAGCAAAACGAAATAATGGAGGGAATTAAATGAACTACTAGATTAATATAGTGATATTATTCCCATTAAGTATACAATAAGCTCTTCACAACTAACAATTTTAACGTAAGATCTTACCATTTACCGAAAACACAAAGGGTAGAGATAAAAAAAATTACAACTAAATATTGGATAATTGGTTGATCCGTCCAAGTAAAAGTCCTTGAGAAAAAAGGATTATGTGAAAAAAAAATGGCGACTAGTTATAGATTTTCGTAGAATAAACAAAGTCACAGTTTCAGACAATTGTCAAATACCAAATATAACGGATATAATCGAGTAGTTTGGAAAGTACAAATATTTTTCACCTCTTGACTTATTGTCAGTATACCACCAAATTTCAATGGAAAATAAATCAACATAGATACTCAACGAGAACTGGACATAGAGAATGGCGTAGAATGTCAAGGGTTTAATATCAGCAGAACATACCTTGAGAAGGTTAATGAATTCGTCCCGATCCCGAAGAAGCAAGAACGATTGAAACCAGATACCACCACCTAGAAACGTTAAGCACATCAAATAAATTTTAGGAATGGTTGACTTTTACAGGCGAATCATCACACACTTGGCAGAAATAGACTATCAATTGAAATTATACTTTCAAATTACAAATTCGGTATTTTTCACAAATTAAATGAATCTCATATATCACCTATAGTTTGAGGGCAAATTGATTATGTAGAAATTCGGACGGACACCAAAATTTCATCATAAGGATTCCGTTTTTACTTTTTTAAATTACGGTACCCTAAAACTAATCAAGACTTGATTTCGAATACAACCAATAATAAAGCATCATCCAAATTATGATGTTAAAACAGTTTTTGATATTGGTGACAGCGGAGGGATTGTTCATTGTGAAAATTACTTAGTGATTAAACTTTAAAACAAAAAGCTTTGCAGTTGTCAAAAAAACTAATCGATCGAAGCCTAGAGGATTTAAGAAAATGCGGTAATCAAATTTTCTTAATTTTATTTATTAACCTGACTAAGCAGCCTGCAAATGATTCCATTATAGTCAAGAAATTTATCCAATTGCTCTGGTTTCCTCTCCATTTAATAAATATAGAAAACATCAACAATAGTTTTAACCGATATACCAAAACAACCAGAATCATATTCAAACTTTGAGAACAATGCAATCGATTTAGAAAACCAAATATCAAACAAAAGTAAGATCAAATTCTTAAAAAAAAAATAACAAAACAACCGTAAGATGTCGATTTTCACTTAAAATTAATAGCGTAACAGTTATTCTTTCCACAATTAATAAAGGCACGTACAAATCTAACAACATCAAAAGCAAGAAAATAATAGAAAACGTGCGTTAATCTATTCAAGTTATTAAAACTCCTCCTACTTCTTTTTCACTAACATCTTATACTTCGATTAATTATAAAATTTTAATTACTTCAATGTAAGAACATACAATCACATTGTCTCCAAGTAACATCTATTGTATCAGCTACTTACTAGACAATTTATTTTAACTATCACTATTTTTCATTATGTTGTTGTGTACTTGTAGTTACTGCTGCTGGTGTTGTTGTTGTTGTTATAGTTATTTTATTCAACGATCAATATTGCTTCAATAATTAATTGAAAAATTCAAAATGGGATGGAATTTAATTATTTAACAAGAAATCAGAAGACGGCAGGTAATCGGGGGATAGAAAAAAATTGAACGAAACAAAATTACAAAATACAATTAAAATGTACACCAAAAACACTTAGGTTCTCCTTCATGGTACAGTGATGATATTAATGTTGATGATGTTGCAAATGTTGTGTTATCTTTAATGTTGTATGAAATATAGGCGTTGATATTATGACCTGACCTTTTTGTTAATTAATCTTCTGGTCTATACAAATTCATTTATTTTCAATAGATTTTTTTCGAGTCGTAAGTGTTGTGAAAAATTGAGATTTTTTTCTTCTTGAGAAATTGCTACTGATATGATGTTGTGAAATATTCGTACTGAAGTTTAAATAAAGATCACGTTTTGTTTAATTATTATTGAGCTGATCAAATTTTTTTGTTGTTGTGAAGATATGTTACTAGTTGTAAATGGAAAAGAAGCTTAGTCATTTTGGTTTAATTGGATGATACGTAGCATGGATTATGAAAGATTAAAGTCTACATAGAAACATTTTTTCTCTTGTACTTCTTTTAGTTCCCGCGTTTGTTTTAGATAAATGATGCTTTACGGAACTACAAACATGTGAGGTTAATTATTACACATGGCAGTTACAATGGAATGGGTCAACAAGGTTTTTGGTAAGAAACGAAGCAAATGCTAGTCCAACAAAAGTTTATCCAAAACAAGTGGACCAGCACTCTGTAAACCAAATATCATATAGTTTGCATTTTATTATATGAGAGCGGTGACTCTCCAAACTAATCATAAAACCAAACATAAATCTGGATGCAAACTCGAAAGTCGTGACTTATCAGCATATCCTTAATCATGCTACACAAATATAAAGATCAACGATAGCAAATATATAATAAAGTCAAGTTTAATCAACCGGCCTAAATAAAAATCTTAAAGAAACTTAGATCCCGAGCTTTTTATCCCGAGTCATGGAAGGAACAAACAACGCTAAAGGATTAGAATCGTCTCCCCGCCAACTAACTACAAATAAAATGTATCACAGAAACTTCGTATTTCTACGGAAAAAGCTGTGACTACCGATGTGAGCTTAGGATATATATATTCTAATCCCCCACCTGTATCGAACCATGAAGCTGTTAGTCGGACTAGCAAAGCAAATATTTTGCGAGTTCTAGCACGCACAAGAGGTCGAACGACTTTTTATATCAGGTTGTCAGGAGTCAGGCCTCAATCCCTGCAACCTTAAAATCCACATTCAACCCAGGCAGTATTTTCGAGAACTAGTTTACAGTAATATTCCTTGTCTAATTCACATTCGAATAACCCTTTCGAATTGCCTAATCAGCAAACCTGCCATGTGACACATCCACCTGGCATCAATATATCTTCAGTTCCTCCATGATGTTTCAGCGAGCATTCCCCATAAACCTCAACCCTTCCAAATAGTCACCACAGATCCATCTTGCACCATCTTCTACAGTGAATCGACTCCTACTGAAAATCATTCCAATACCATTTTAAATGTAGAATGTAGTTTTTGTAAGTTGGAAGTAGAAGAATTTATTTATCGGAATGGAGTTCTGAATCACTGATACTATTTTTCGTTACCTTTAGCTTTTATTTGTCGATCGCACTGCCGAGTGGCCCCGCGTGAATCTATGGCAAATCCTTTTACAAAAACAACGAACTTCTGGAACTGCAAACGAGAAGGTTACATCCATCAAAATTGTATCAAACAGAGACGAACTTTCTGTTATGGGTGTAGAAAATGTGACACCTATCTTCCAACTGTCGTTGTTGTCAACATAACCTTCGAGAGAGTGGGGCACCAAACTCACTTCCTCACTCCCAAAATTCTTAGAACATGCCCGTGATTTGGACATAGCCCCTCTTCAACTTCCATTTTTTGTGCTCTTCCAATGCTAGAAAAAAACGTTCCATTAAGTCGTCCGGCTGCAGATACATCCACCATACTCTCTATCCCAACTGTGGAGAGGAAACTGCTTGTCCTGTTGAATCATTCGCTTTTGTGTTTCGTCAAACACAACCGAATTAAATCCGTCGATTAACTTATTTCATTGGAAATACCAAATTCCCATCGAGATTCACTCTTCAAATGCGTCGTTTCTGGCGTTTTCGCAAATCATTTCGTTTCAAATGATGATGATTTGAAAACTATCTTTTTAATTTCTATCCTTTCAAATGACCTAAGGTACAATTCCAAGGTTGAGCTTTTGAATCAAACCCACATGGGACATATAGACAGTGGAGCGTCTTGAGTAGACAGTGGATTGTCGTCGGTGGTGCGTTCAAGCAAGAAATTTTGCAATATCTTCATCTTTTACTCGCTCCACAGCCAAAATTAAAACTGCAAATTTTCGTTCAAGAGCAATAGGAGGTTCCATGATCTTTATGTCGTTCCTTCTCTTACCCAGATCTTATATTTGCATATCGATTTTATTAAAACTTTCAAGATATTTGACCATGTCCTTTTTGCATCTTCTTTAGATTTCATCGAATCAATTGCCCCAAATATTACTTCCGACAAAGATAAAAAACTGCAGGATACGATATAGCTTCTTCCGTCATTTTCTGAAATGGGTTTAGGTCAAACGCATGAGCTAGACCGCAGCCGACGCTAATTCCATCAAACAAAGACACTAAACCAAATCGCCAGCAATAGAGAAAATGATGTGTTATGATTTGAATCGTATGCTGACGCTATGTGTCATCGGAGAAAGTGCAAGTTCTTTGAGTTCGTATAAAAAACGAATTGCGTTCAATTACGGTTCAGGTACGGTGATCGGTCATTTTACCAGTTCTTAAGGATGCCCTTTGGTCTGTGCAATACACCTCAGACCCTGATGGTTTATTTAAGGTCCAGTGTCTTCGTTTATTTAAATGATCTTCTAAACGTTACTGACACCTTTTTAAACCATACCGCTTTATTGAAATACGTCGCCAAATATCTAAGACATATGCTAACTTGGCGATCAATGTTGTGAAGAGTAATTGCTTGATCAAGGTGGTCTAATAATTGGGCTACGTAATAGGTAGAGGTGTATTAAAAATTGATGAAGATATAACCACCGCGATTGCTAAGTTTCCCGTGTCCACTGTGATTATGATTAGAAGATTTTTAGGATTGTTAGTTACATAGTTAGTTACCTACGATTTATTTTTGGGTTTGCCTCACTAACGGCACCAACATCGGATTTCTTAAAAAATCTACTAACAAATTTGTATGGACTCACGAAGCTGATATGGCCATTAACTGTTTAAAGAAATCATTGACTTTATTACCAGTTCTGGTGCATCCCAACTTCGGGTTCGAGCCGTTTATACTGGAGCTTTTCATTCTACAAAGTGATGCGAGTAATGATAGTGTGAGCTGCGTATTTGTTAAATGGTCTAAGAGGTTTTTGAACCACTTATTGAATATGATGTGTCGAAGAAACTGAAATCAGCTCAACGTAATGACTCCATCAGTGAAAAAAATGCCTTGCCTCCTAGGTGTTAAAAAGTTCCGTGCATACACCGAAGGGCTCCTTTAAAAATGATTACCGATCATACCTCAATAAAGTGGTTGATGCAGCAGAAAGACCTGTCAGCCGTCTGGTACAATGATAACGAGTATCGGCGAGGTAAGCTAAACGTGGTTCCAGATGCTGTTTCAAGGATGTTTTCTATCGATGTGGCTATTGAGAACAGTATTTTTAATTTTGGTCTTAAATTCCCTGCTTGCAACAGTGACAGTTATCTTAAACTATTAAAGATAGTCACTGACACCAATCGTTCTCTTTTCGATTTTTGCACGTCCAATGAACTGGTGTATAAAAAACTTAATTTCTCCCAAAATGATGTTACCCGGCAAGGTGAAATTTAGAAAATGTGGTTCCCCGAAGAGTTAATGACCAAGTTGATTTCCCAGGCTGGCGATATTTTTACCTCTGCACACGGTGGAGTTGCAAAAACACTATGCCACTTACGTCGATTTGCCTTTTGGCTCATGCCCACTCAAATTAAATCCTATGTTTCTCAATGTAACCTCTGTAGGACTGTCAAAGCTCTCAACATTATGCTACGTACTACTATGGCAACGTCCCTGAAATCGGAAAGACGCGGCCAACGATTGTACATAGATATAATCAGTCCTTATCTGTGAACCAAGTCCGGTCATATAGCAATTTTGATTTTCAAGCCTATCTTTAAACTGCTAGAAAAACATGTATTCTATTTTTTGGGTAGTCCCAAAACAATTGTCTCAAACAATGGGTTGCAGTTTAGATCAAAGTATGAAGTTCACCATACCTTTACAGCTTTATACTCCCTACAGAGTAATGCGTCTGAGTGGATGAACAGAAATGAAATCGCTAGACTGTGTGTGTACCTGACCGAATATTATACTCGGTGGGACGTGTATTTTAGCGAAACTGGTGAATCATTTTGTTAAAAATTTGGCTAGCTACAATTTACGTGCCCGGAAACGTGCTTTTGCCCGTGGTGGCATCGTCTGCTGTCGAAAATTTGATCTGACTGATGCCGAAAAGCAGTTACGTGCCAAATTAGATCCCAAACTTGTGAAAGCCAAATTTATTGGGTTAGTTGGTAACGCATCATACCATCTGGAGTACGTTATTTTCCAACAACGCAAAATATATCATTCCAAAGAAATGCGTCAGTAGATAATGTTTCTCAAAAGTGCTTTCTTCATTTCCTGTTGTCCAAAAAGTTCATCGAATGTTTTGTATACATCAGATCTCTCAACTTTATTTGGTCCTTAACTTTTATTTATTTTGTCTGGCCAGCTAGCTCATTCAATAGAGCCTGAGAGTCTTTACCTTTTTATGCTATATATGAATGATAAAATATGGTTACATGGAATATATTTTTTCTCCGATAGACAGCAAATATAAATTTTGCAGACTTATTTCAGTCAGCAAAGTGGCACTTTTCCTGCCTAGGCAGCAAAGCAAGTACTTTGCTGCCTAGGCAGCAAAATAATTAGACTTCATAAACAGATATTGCGATTAAAAAAAAACTTTTTTAATCGATTTTTTTTTTTTCATTTTTAAAATTTTGCTTTATTTTTAAAGTAATAATTATTAAATTACATATCATTGTAACTAATCGGAGAAAAAATTATATGTTCAACTCGGCAGCAAGGTAGATTGACTGCCTTGGCTGAATTCCTAGCCTCGCTCGCTCGGCTATGAACTATCAGCCGCGGCAGTCAATCTACTACTTTGCTGCCTAGTTTAACAAATAACTATTATCCACGACTACTAAAGAATATATATTTTCCATGTGTATGCCTTGGGTAGCGAAAATCCGAAATTCTACGTCCACGCCGTGCTACCTGGGTAACGCTAACAGAATTAGGTTGGTGTAGTTGAGAGGGGCAGAGTAAATACTGCTTATACTCAATGATTCTGCACCATGGCGAGTCATTGGCGCCATAAAACCAATGCAACTCAAGCGTCTGTTCTCCATGTTAGGGGCGGCTTGGAGCGGGCGTCTGTCTTGGATCAAGCGGCTCGCTATATAAATGTGTAGAAAGCGTCTATTCTCCATGTTAGTGGCGGCTTGCAGCGGGCGTCTGACTTGGATCAAGCGGCTCGCTATATAAACGTGTAAAAAGGTTGTTTCTGGTGACCTTAAGATGCAGAACGAACCCATTCACGAAAATTTGGGTTTGGCGAAGGGCTAACACCCCATTTCCGTAAAAAAATTATTGTCATGAATTCTGTACACAGGCCTCGGAATATCTCGGAATCATTATTGGAACGACCTCGGAAACTGTACCCGGACTACGATTTAAAAATGGGAACCTGGAACGTGCTAAGCCTTAGAAGACCAGGAGATCTCCTAAAACTCACACAACAAGTCGAGAGCTACACACTAGATATAGTGGCATTACAAGAACTAAGATGGCCAGGTAGTGGAATCCATGAAACAGCGAAAGGATACACCCTTTATTATTGCGGTCATCAAAACGGAGGAGAATTTGGAGTTGGCTTTCTTATACACCGTCGCGTGAATCAGCATGTTATCGACTTCTGCCCAATTAATATGCGGTTATGCACACTGAGAATCCGCACGAAAAAATTCAATGTAACGATCGTCAATGTTCATGCACCTACTGAAGATAAAGCAGATGATATTAAAGACCTGTTCTTCCTAGAACTCGAAGAAGTCATCAATAAAATCCCGCGGCACGATATAAAAATCGTGGTAGGTGACTTTAATGCTCAAATCGGTAGGATTGCAGAACTTAAAACACATATCGGCCCTAACAGCTTGCATCATACCAGCAACAATAACGGTTTTCGCGCAGCCGAGCTGGCTATGATGTATGATCTAGTAATTTCCAGCACTTTCTTCCCTCACAAGAGAATTCACAAGGCAACGTGGAAATCAAATGACGGAAGAACGGAAAATCAAATCGATCACGTCATGATTTCTAAGAGACACTCCACAAGTGTAACTGACGTTCGATCATACAGAGGTGCTGATATGGACACTGATCATATGCTTGTCATCTTTAAGTACAAGTGCAAATTATCATCTACATTTAATAGACAAGCAAAAAAGACCGTGCGCTGGAACGTCGATTCATTTAAACATCCGGAAACGCTGAACAGATATCAGGAAATAATAACACAAAACATAGAAGAGCATGACATCTCTTCTGAGATGCCATTTAACATAGAAGAAGAATTGCAAACGCTTCAATCAACCATTATAGCCGCAGCACAAACTACAATCGGAAAGCGGCCACCGAAATCACACAACGAATGAACAAATAATCAAGATGGCGAACGAGTAACTTGTATCGTGACGGCTGAGTGAATATAATTTAAATATAATTTTTAATTTAATAGTTCAAAAATCAATAAACATTCCACAGCGAAAATTGGTGCTTCTAAACATAGTTTTTATCAAACAAAGTTTTTTCCTTGTAATCATTTATGATCAAGCCTACGGTGAATCTAAATAAAACAAACAATTATCTATATGTGTTTCCAATTATAAAATAATGTGTGTAAAAGTTGTGTCCAGATATCAATTTTCTTTTATGCCAATATAAAATAAGTGACCATAAGACTATTTAGAAATTTTCGAAACCTCAAAATATAGCCTAAATAAGTTGACTATGTTTTGTTGTAAATAATATCAGTGAAACAACGAAAGTATCTCCAAAAAATTCTGTAATGGTGGGAGCACGTGACAATGGAAAGGTTACTAGGAATAGACCTGGTACACCACCAGTACCATCTACTTCAAGTTCTGATATAGCAAACCAAGAACTCACTCACTCAAATCAACCATCTAATGCTGATATCCTTGAAGCAATTAGTTCTCTCCAATCAAACATTAAAACAGATATGGATAGCCTATCAACCACTGTTATCAATATTCAAAATGAAATACAAAAAATCATATGCACCGTGGATAATTTAAATAAAGATGTTAATTTGAATAAAAAAGAATTAATTGTACTCCAAGGACAACAAGCGGATTCATTACTTATCATCAATCAACTAAAACGGGAAGTATGTCAATTAAAACAAAATGCTTTATCAAATGATATTATTATAGCTGGTATAGAAGTAAATACAAATACACATAATACATGAGAAATGATTAAAGTTATATTCCAGGCGCTGCACACTGATCTTGATCTGATTGACTCTTTCCAGGAGCGCAAAACAAATTCCAGCAGAATTAATCAGAATAACGTGAAACTACTTCAAATCTTTATTCGATTGAAAAATGGTCATGCTAAAGCTTGCTTGATGAAAAATAAAAAAAAATTGGGTAAATTTTACTTAAATCAGCTGTTTCCCTCAACTACCATGCCTGCAAAAGAAGTCCACATAAACGACAGACTCACACCAGACTATGCCGATATTTTAAAAAAACTGAATGTTTTAAAAAAGAAAAAACTAATCCGATATGTCTGGTATAGACATGGTTTTATATACGCCAAAACCACAGGCAATATGGATGAAATGCCAACAAAAATCCAATCGCAAGAAGAATGTTCTCAATTTTGTTCTGAAATAATTGAACGATCCACTCATCACTCAACGCCATAATTCAAGAAAAATACATGTTAGAAAAAACGAAAACAATAATAATTCCGTTATTGAATTTTGTTAAATCTAAAACAATAAAACTCACCGGTCAGCTGTTTTCATACGATAGAGAAAAAACTCTGTTATTAAATATTAAGTATTTTTTCGGCTAACGGCTGTAAAGTTTAACTTTACTGCCGCTGGGGAGTAGCTAAAGTCTTACTTTTTAGCCGGCGGCTGCAAAAGTGACGTCATTTTTACTTTTTCTGCCGGCGGCTGTAAAGTAACTTCCATATTTTTACGGCGGCTGTAAAGTAATTTTCATATTTTTACGGCGGCTGTAAAGTAATTTTCATATTTTTACGGCGGCAGTAAAGTAAAATAAAATGATATTAATAATTTGTTCAAAACAGAATGCATTTCAGTTCATTTTAATGAATAAAAATAAAAAAAAATTAATTTCAGAAAATTTATTACCTAAACATATTTTTAAGAAAATTTGATGCATTAGTTTCATATTTTTAAACAAATTTAAACCTTTGCCGAAAAAATAGTGTATTGAATTCGGAGCTAAAGTGACTTTTTGTGTTTCGTCTATAATTGTCGGCCTCCCTACGGTCGGCCGCCAAACTATAGACTCAACACAAAAAGTACGACTTTAGCTCCTAATTCAATAATATACTATTATTTTTATACATATTTTGTCTTACTCTATTTTTTTGTTCATTAATTGTTTTTTCATTGAATTTTAATTTTAATTCTTTTTTGTTTCTCACTGGCATACAAAATATACTAATTTTAGTTTTCTTTTTAGACAAGAAGTTTCTGGTATCTGATAAACTCAAGCTAAATGAACTTTGTACTGGAATCGAACAATATTAATCAATACTTTCTACAAACATCTGAATTTGTCGAGGCTAGTAAGTCAATAAATGGATTGAACATCCTTTACATTAATATTAATCGGCTGAAAAATAAAATCGAAGGACTTGAAGAATTGATGAATAGTCAGGGCGTCAGGATTGATATACTAGTTCTAGTTGAAACTTTTCTAACTTCTGACGACATTAACATAAATATCAGCAATTTTAGGGCTTATCATTTAACACGTGAGAGAAAGGGTGGTGGAGTGACCATATTCGTATCAGATGAACTTGATTTCGAGTGCGATTTTAGTTCCTCCTTCCTTGAAAACGATTTTGTTGTCATAAAGTCCAAAAAGTTGAAATTAAATGTGATTGGAGTCTATCGTCCAGGTCATACAGATGATGAGCAATTTCTAGATTATTTTGAATCTCTGCTAAAGAAATATAAACATTCAATCATTGTGGGAGACTTTAATTATAATATTAAAGATAAATCTGATACTCGTGTCTTTAACTATGTATCTAAGATCGCGCATAACGGGTTCAACATCGTCAATAGTCTGGATGATAAATTTTATACAAGGAAATCTAACACAATCCGAACATTTCTTGATCACATACTTTCCTCTTTCTCGGCTCCTTGTTACGTGCTCTATAATGATTCTTATCTGAGTGACCACAAATTTCTGTTATTTACGTGTGATATAAATAAACACTGCTCTTCCAATAAAACAGAAAAAGAAATCATTAAAACTAACTTCGCTGAAATTGATAAATATATCTCCAATATAAACTTTGATGAGATTAATTTTGTACAATTTTACTCTGACTTATGCTCTGTTCTCAAACAACATAGAAAAACCAAAATTTTGCGCCAAGATTGTATCCCAAACAACTGTTATACAAAGCCTTGGTTCACTATAGAATTGAAGAAAAAAATTAAGCTCCGAAACAAATTCTACAAACTATCACAAAAATATCCCGCTAACGACTACTTTGACATTTGGAAAAAAAACCTTAAAAAAGAAATACGTTCTCTTACATTTCAAGCCAAAGCCAAATATTATTCAAACCAATTTCAAAATAATATAAACAATCCCAAAAAAATTTGGTCTCTGGTTTACGAAATCTTGTCTAACTTATCTGGAAGTCCTCCCTCAAATAATATCGCTTTAAATGACAACGGTGTTATAGTTGATGATCAACTTCAAGTTGCTTCTATCTTCAATGATTTTTTTGTTACCATAGCCAACGATATTACAAGTCATCTCCCAGAACCACCAGAATCTCCAATGCATGAAACTCAAAGTATTAGTGGTGCGTTTTACAACTTTGACCATATTAATGAAAACGAGGCTGCTGAACTAATAGATGAGCTAGATACAAGCACTTCAAGTGGCCATGACTTGTTATCGGTCAAGTATTTAAAATCCATTGCAACAAAAATTATCCCAT
Organism: Diogma glabrata; assembly: GCA_963693315.1. Classification (NCBI taxonomy): domain Eukaryota; kingdom Metazoa; phylum Arthropoda; class Insecta; order Diptera; family Cylindrotomidae; genus Diogma; species Diogma glabrata. The sequence continues at coordinate 46,630,355 of OY856186.1, forward strand.
CTTTAACTCATAGTATCAATAAAACTTTCGACACTGGATGCTTCCCAAACGTCCTTAAACAAGCAAAAATAATTCCAATATATAAAAAAGGGTGTAAACAAGATAAAAACAACTACCGCCCAATCTCAATCCTTCCCATAATTTCTAAAATCTATGAACGCCCTATACAAAAACAGCTAAATAAATACCTAAAACATAACAATTTAATTGATGCAAATCAGTTTGGTTTCTTGCAATCCAGTAGCTCTCTTGCGGCAACTTTAAATTTAGTTGAACTCATATATCAAAGCTTACAGAACAAAAAAATGACAGCCAGTTTATTGATTGATCTTATGAAGGCATTCGACTGTGTTAACCACAAAATTCTAATTAAGAAGCTAAAAAGGATTGGGATCAAAGGGCAGGTACTAAAACTACTTAAAAACTACCTATCTGATCGAACTCAATTTGTTCAGATTGGAAATTCCAAATCTGAACTCAAAAATATTGAATGTGGTGTTCCCCACGGATCGATTCTCGGTCCAATTTTATTCTTAATATATGTCAATGATATTTTCAGTATTAAATTTAATGGTTCATTACAATTATTCGCGGATGACGCTATTCTAACGTACAGTTGTTCCAACAATGTTGAATTGCAAACCCAGATGGAATCAGATCTTACCACACTGGACAAATGGCTGACTCAAAACAAATTACGACTTAATATCAATAAAACACACTTCATCAACTTCTATATAAGAAACCCAATCTGCGTTGGCTCAATTCAACATATTAAGCTGAAGGACGAATATATCAAAAGATTGGAATCAACGGTTTATCTTGGCCTTCGATTAAATTCACACTTTAATTGGGCAAATCATGTTGACTATGTGAAAAATAAAATATCTCCTATAGTTGGAGTGTTCAACAGAGTAGGCAAATATCTATACCAGAATGTAGCTCTCAATGTTTACTTTGCCTTAATACAGTCTCATCTAGTCTACTTGTTACCTATCTGGGGGAGCGCAGGAGAAACTAAAATCCAGCAATTACAAATATTGCAAAATCAAGCTCTGAAAAAACTGAAATCCTTACCAAATCTTACTCCAACAGTCCGACTCTATAGTGAAAAGATTCTCCCATTTAAAAAACTTATTGAATATGAATACCTACTCACAATCTATAAAATTTCCAATAACTTAATCAAATTTAATAACCCGCTTGTTTCAAATAGTTCAATATCATCTCGATCTGGAAGATATGCAGCTAACTTCCGTCCTCCAAGATACACGTATGCAGTCTGCCAAAACAGCGTATTTTATAAAGGTCTCCAACTGTTTAACAACCTTCAAAACCCAATTAAACAAACTAACATAAGTAAATTTAAAACCACAATCAGATCTCAGTTGTATGTTAATTTTGTTAATGAGTACAACATAAGTCATGGCTTGTGAATGTAACTCAACATGTAGGATATACTAAGTTTAGGATTCAAATCTTACCTAGCCTTTCTAAATTACTTAGTTGTTCGATTGATTGTACCTCGTTCATGTTACTTGAATCAGATATTCGGTAAAATTTTAAAAAATTTCTGCATATTTTTATGTCAAGATAACTTCAAGAGAGAATATGTATATATAATTCATAAAAATGTAACAAAATAAAAAAAAAAAAAAAAAAAAAAATAAAAAATAAAAAAAAAAAAAAAATAAAAAAATAAAAATTAATTATAATTATAATTTAGTATATAGAAAATGTTTTCCACTATGAAATGTATATTTTTTTTAGGAAAATAAAAGATTGTTAAAAAAAAAAAAAAAAAAATGGTTCGACGAGGAATGCCGCCAATCCGTTGAACATAAACAAAAACTGCGAGAAAAATGGTTAACAAGGAACACCCGAAGCTCCCAAGCTGATTATCTATGCGCCAGGAAAGCCTCAGCAAAACTTCTACGTAAAAAGAAACGCGAACACATGAAGAGCTGCATTGAAGACATCAACCAACATGCGGCCAGGAGAAATTCAAAAGAGTGCTTTGCCAATGCACGGAATCTGACAAAAGATTTCCACCCAAGATCTACAGCCATTAAAAATGAAAATAATGAACTTACAACAAGTGAACGTGATGTGCTGGCAGTGTGGCGATCCCACTTTCAAGACCTATTGAATAGGACGAATGAAGTTCATCCTATTCGAGCAATTGCTCCATCAACTGAGGAGATTTTTGTCCCTTACCCAGCAATAGAGGAAGTGGAAGCTGCACTTAAAAAACTGAAAAATGGCAAATCACCAGGTTTCGATGGTATTCCCGCAGAACTTTTGAAAAATGGAGGAGCAGCTCTGGTCTCACGTATATACGATCTGATTCTTGCAATCTGGGACCAATAAGAACTACCTGCTGAATGGAAAACAGCTCTAATTGTTCGGCTACACTAAAAAAAAAGGCTAAGTGTAACTAACTAAATTCTACATACGTTCTACAATTTTTTTATAAATATACAACACACAAAAATTTTTGTTAAATTTACATTTTTACAATAAATATTGTAGATATACAAAATATTATTTGTAAACACTACAAATTCTTCCAGCAAAAGATTGTAAGCTTTATAATTAAATTGTAAAAATGCGCGAAACATTTTTGATTTTATTAAATGTTTTGTAAAATCCTCAAAATTAATTTGTGTTTTCACAAAAGTTTTCGAAAAATAATAAATTTTTTTATTTGGTCAACAAAAGACATTTATGGATTTAACATTTTTTTTTGTAAAACATACATTCATATATATTAGTTCTTCGTTAATAAATAAAACACAATTTTTTGCTAACATTTATTTTATTTTTATTTTTTATTATTATATAATTTTTATTATAGCTTTTTTTATGTTATATTTTTATTTTGAAATTTCTGCATCATTTAAAACATATTATACGCCGTTATATTATCACAGCCTAAGCTTTCCAACTGAGGTAGCACTGTAAATTCAATTCCAGTATCTAAAAAAAACAATGAACAAGTTTTGATATGTATAGAAAATTTCAAATATATATAAATATTTTTAATTTTTTTAATAATTTAATAAATTAATTTAATATTTTAATATTTTAATAAAAATATTTATATATATTTAAAATTTTCTATACATATAATGAATTACTCACGTCACTCCGAAATTGATATTATATATAAGTTTTGATATCTTTTTACTTTATGCTGGCTGTCACCGATTACGTAGGTTTTGAAATATGTTATAGATCTAATCCAACTCATTTCATCCATTATCTCTAAGAGTCAATTCCAATATCTACGCAATCGGTAAGTGGCCTATTAATATCGAAATATGTAAAATTTCTCACCTGTGCATAGAGTATATACATATGTATTTGCACTATCACTATTTATCATGAATAAACCTTGCTGAATAGTTACAATTTTAAAAAATATCTGTGAATATTTACTTAGACAACCAAATTGAAACTGAAATTGTTTAATACCAATTTTGGTTATATATAATTTCAATTTATGAAAATTTATAAAAGCATTTGTAAAAGCAAAGTTTTTTTTTTGTAAAAAATGTGTTTGTTTTTTTTAATTGCATAAGTCTCTTTGTACAGTATAAAAAAAATCGACAATATTCGTATTAAGTTTGACAATAAAAATTGTAGAATGTCACTTTTCTGGTGACAAAATTTTACAAAATTTTGTACAATTGAATTTTATTTTGTTATGAATAACCCAGGTAACAATTTCGCCTAAATTTTTTAAATTATTCCAACTTAACTTGAAAAAGCATTGTGTAAGACCATATTATTCAAGCTTTACCTAAAAAAAGCTTGAAAAAGACTAAATACACTAAGTTTCTTATATAATTCCTTAAGTAAAGCTTAATTCAATAATAAATATTTAGGGCATATTCAAGCAACTGTTACTCAAGTATAATACCTTTTATAAGGTTTTATTCACATATAACTTTTAAGGTAGTATTCAAGATGTTTTTACTCAAGAATTTTATCCCTTATATAAACCTTTATTAAAGTACAACTTTTAGGAAGAATCCAAGAAGATTCTTACCCAAGGATAGTTTATTGTATACGACTTTATTTATGTATAGTAATTTTAGTAGTATTCAAGAAAATTGTTACTCAAGTAATATTTCTTATATACGGCTGTTTTCAATGAATATTAAAAGATTTACAACAAATCGATCTGTCAATATTTCTTCATTGTTTAATTCGCGATTGTGTTTTTTTTTATTAAATCACTTATCGTGTTTAAAAAGTTAACAAGCCTTTAAGAACTTTAACAAACTATTATTGATTAATACAAAAGATTATTTCAAAATGGTAGAGATATTTTCGTCAATGGAAATTTGCAATTGCCATTATTCCGCAACCATTTAATCAAACGTTTCTGATGATGGTTTATATATTGATTGAGATTTACCATTTCTGATGATGGTTTATATAATGATTTGAGTTGGTCAACAAATAAATAAACTGATGATAATTTGTCATACAATTCCTTTTTGTAATAAATGTATGTAATCGCCATATTGTGCGCAATTTGCTTGGGAAAAAATTATATCAAAACTTGCAAGAGATTGCAACTGACTTACAGTGGCGAAGCGTGCTTCTGAAACTAGGGTAGACATATTCAAAAGTTTTATTAATTTGCCAGTAGAAACTAATTATAGTACATTAAGATGAGAGGACAGAAACCTAAGGTTTTTGGACGTATGTGGAGTTTGTGAGTCGAAGCGCCAACCGAGATTTGCACCCACATTTAAAATAACTTACGTCCGTGCATCATATACTATATATTTTATTCGCGGCAAGCAAAATAATTAAAAAACATTGTTCAATCTAAATCAAAATTAAAAATTTTAAAAATTTTGAAATAAAAATATTTTGTACTAAAGATAAAGGATATTGTAGATTAACAAAAACATTGTTTTAAGTTTTAGGGAGCGATGAATATTATAATATTAATATTAATTATATTATTAAACAAAAAATTCTTTGTTCAAATTCTTTGTTAAAATTCAAAAAACTACTTTTTCAAAATTCTAAATATATTCCAAAAATTATAATGAAATCCAAAATTTCAACTTTTTCAACATTCCAAAAATTTTCTAAAAATTATTAAAAAATCAAAAGTTGAAACTATTTTCAAAATACCAAAATTAATGCAAGAACTATAACAAAATCAAAAATTCAAACTTTTCCTAGAACTCTTAAAATATTGAAATAATTATAACAAAATTAAAAATTCAAACTTTTCCCAAAATGCCAAAAATATTGCAAAAATTATAACATAATCAAAGATTGAAACTTTTTTCTAAATTCTAAAAATATTCCAAAAATTAATCCAAAATCAAAGATTCAAATTTATTTTCCAACTGTTCCTGTTATTCAGAAGTCGTAGAATCGAATTCACAATCACACAAACACAAAAAATTGCTCAAGAAACATCTAACTAATAATTACAATTTTTGTCAAAAATGCTTCCCATAATATGTTTCTCAAAAAATTTGGAAACAAAATATATAAACAGAAATAGACATAAACCAAACTGTCTATCCAAGAAGGAACAAAAGTTGAAAATTTGTTGTTGTTGCTATTGCTTATTTTGGTAGTCATAATTTGAAACGTCTACTGCAGTGAGAAAAACATTTTTGTTTGTTTGTACATGAAACTGGGAAACGTTTGTATTAAAGTTTCAGGAGCATAGTTGAATTGTTTTTGTTCTAATTATTGTATTAAAACTTAATGATTTTCTTAGAACGTTTGACAAAATAGTATTAAGTCGACATTATGCGAACAATATGAAAATAAAGTTTCATATTTATATTATGTTTGGGTAGACACTGTCTAGTGTGTCTATACCGACGCTTCGCCACTGCTGACTTATGGAAAATATAACATAGAACGTTTATTTAATATGATTATTTTACATTTATTTAATAACCAGTGAAATTGTGCAACTAAAAGTAATGCCAATCAATGCCAATCACCATTTATGAATTTTATTTTCCTGTTTTTTATTTTATTTTTATTCTTTAATCATTTTTAATCGTACAATTGAATGGAAACACATGCGTAGATATCGTATATGAATACGCAAAGTTATTTTCATTTCAAGATTGTCCTCAATCATAACCAATATTATTTTTAACAAAAACCCATATATTCTCATTTTAGGAAACCATTAGCACACTTTTATATACATTCCTAATCAAAATGTTTGAATAAAAATTAATTCATAGTCGTGGTAGTGGTCCGAAACTTGAAATATGTACAAATAATTTGTTAAACAATAGTGATTAAGTTTCAAATTTCTTTATGACAGCTGCTAAATAGAGAAGTGGATAGCGTGCGGTCCTGGAGAATCAAAGGTTACAAGTTCGATCCCTGCTACAGGCGTTTGTAAAGATGCGAAATGTGTAAAATAAATTCTAATTTCCGATAAAAGATTATCTCAATAGCAGCAATATACAAAAAAAAGGAGTTTAATAGGCCAATTAACCAAAATAACTAAAGGAAACAATCACCAATTTTTTTTCAGTGGCACCGCTTCTTGAATAGGCACTGAGTAATTCTCTTGAGAAAAGATTTGCTCAAGCACTTCATTCAAGTAACATTTTGACAGTATTTGAATAAGCCTTGAATTACAACTTTTGTACAACTTTATTCAAACGCTTATATAAAACATGTATAAAGCATTATATATGTCTTCTTGAATAAAGAATATTTTTTCATACGCCTTTTCTCCTTGAGTAGAGCTTGTATAAAACTTTTCTCATGCATAGTTCAAGAATTTTATATTTCCCCTTCCATTTTAAATTCCTCTTTTAAAGTTTTACTCCATGATTACCTAGGTTAAATTGTTACCTGGGAAGTGAGGTATGATTTAAAATTTAAAAAAATCAACATAAACCTTAACAATATTTTTGTTAAAAGGATGAAAAAAATTTGTATCTAGAAATATTTATGATTTTCTACATTTGTAATCCAAATCACAAAAACAATTGGTTGGTTTATAATTTTTTTTTTCAGATTTAAAAAAGTCAAATAGACTATACAAAATTTTGTATCAAGTTTAGCATTTCTTGGCAAATTCACAAAAAAATTTTGTTAGCACTTTTACAAAACGATTTTGTGAATCGTACCGGGCAAATTTTTTTGAGTGTACATAAGAAAGGTGACCGTCTAAAGTGTGCGAATTATCGTGGCACCGCACTGTTGAACACAGCATATAAAATACTAGCTAATGTCGTACTTGCTCGACTCATCCCGTTCGCCGAATCTATCATCGGTGACTATCAGTGTGGTTTTCGTCCCAACCGCTCAACCACAGATCAATGTTTTACCTTAAGGATGATTCTGGAAAAATGTTGGGAGTACAACATAAGCATTCACCAGCTCTACGTCGATTTCAGGCAAGCATATGATAGTATCATCCGCGACAACCTCTGGTCCGCAATCATATGCCTTGGTATCCCAGAGAAACTTGTTTCTCTGTGCAAACTCATAACATCGGGATCAAATTGTAGGATAGTAATCGAAGGGTCAGTTTCTGATCCTTTCGATATAACATCAGGTGTTTGAAAAGGTGACGCACTCGCGCCTGTACTGTTTAATTTGGCGCTGGAGTACGCGATAAGAAAAAGCCGAATTGAGATGCAAAACTGCATATATAATAAATCTAGTCAAGTTCTTGGCTACGCAGATGATATTGTGCTTCTCGGACGTAGAACGAGTGATATTAAAGATAGTCTCTCTCAGCTTGAAAGAAATGCTAAACGACTTGGATTATGCATCAACACCGGCAAAACTAAAGTGTTAACAACATCTAGGAACGTACCTCCCGGAAATCTGGATACTGGCGACTACGAAGTGGAACGCGTGGAAAACTTCAAATACCTCGGGTCTGTAATAACATAGTCAAATGACATGCAGGCAGATATCAAAGCCCGTGTCTCTGCCGCATACAGAGTTTTCTACGCATACTCAAAACTTCTGCGATCAAAACATCTTTCGCGGTCGTGTAAACTCACACTTTACAAAGCATTAATTCGACCTGTGCTTACATTTGGAAGTGAAAGCTGGACACTGACTTTCTCCGATTGTAGAATCTTATCAACATTCGAGAGGAAGGTCATACGAACAATTTATGGTTCATGTAAAGTTGCTGAAAATCAGTATAGAATCCGAATGAATCACGAAATCAGACAGCTTCTTGGAGGCTGCGATGTAATCGGATTCATTAAATCTAACCGGATCAGATGGTTTGGTCATGTAGAAAGGGCTCCAGTAGATAGAATGATAAAAAAAGCGTCCCAACAACAACCAGCTGGTGTTCGTCGAAGAGGAAGACCTAGACAACGCTGGCGTGATGACATCATCCAAGACCTTCGTGATATAGGATGTCGAAACTGGGGTCAACTGGTCATGGAACGAGATGATAGGAAGCTTATTGCAAAGACGGCAAAATCCCTTCATGGGATGTAAACGCCAGAGAGAGAGAAAATGTGTATGCCTTCCATTGTGATTTTATACATTCTCTAGCTTGTGTATAGAATGTGAAGCAATCGTTACATTCTACTACAGTTCTATAGTTTATTTGTTGGTATAGGATTATCAAAAGGTTAAAACGAGAACAATACATATAAAAAATATAAAATAATAAATTTAAGTTTCGTTTTCCTATGCTATCTATGATTTCAAAACCCCCGATATAGAAGCCTTCTTAATATTTTTGCACAGTAAAAATCGTGAACTTGCAGCGCCATTTTGAAATTAAAACTCAATAGAAAAAATTCAAAAAATCGCCATAACACTCATAACGCCATCTGGAAAAATAAAACTCCATATAAAAACATTCAAAAACATTTAATCAAAAACACTAATCAAATATTTTGCATATGGCAATGTTCATTGTTTATTGCAAATGGCGTGAATGGGTAGAACTATGATATATCGGGGGTTTTGATGATTTAATTATTTCAATATGATGATAAAACTTTAGCAGGCAAACTGGAAATTAATCGAAATATTTTGCAGTCGTGGATAGAATAGCATCTTGTATTCGCATAGGATGATGGCAATTCTCAACTCATACAAGAATCTACTATTTTTAATATAACACAAACAGTCAGTCACCATGTGGGAATATTTTGATATTTAAAATCAATTGAAATTGGTTGTGTGAAACATAAATTAGGCAATTAGTTAACGCATATAAACTTTTTTGAAATGAAAACTACATGATGAAATTGTAAGGACCAATAAATTAGAAAACGAGTTCATAGTAATACTAACGACAATTGCAATAAAATTTACATAGGTCAAACAGAGCGACCTGCTCTAAATGAAGAAAATTGAAAATTTACCCTACTTTGGAAAAAAGAATGTTATTCACTTATTTCTGAAAAGTTTACACTACAGGAAAATCTAACATACATAACTAGCATATATTTAATGTTGATTTTGATAATTCTAAAAAACACTTTGATTCGATTGGCAAATTGAACTTTCTATAGAGCGACTGCAAAAAATTTAAAAATACGTTTAAGATCCAAATTAATTATCTTTTAACAGCTAGCTACAGAAGCTCTAAACTACATACAGCAAATTCGTTTATTTATTTTAGCTCTCATTTTTTCAAAAATTCTCATCTTCACGTTTTATTGTTTAATTTTTCACTTACAACTGATTTTATTCCACCACTCATCTTACTCATATAAAGTAATGTTCTAATCCCTTATATGACAGTATACCCAAAACCAACAAGAAACTCAGAATGCCTTATACGAAAAAGGATGTAAAATATATAAGATAAGATAATAAAAATAAAACTTATGAAAATGAAAAAAAATTATTCAAAATAACTACAATCCGACAGCTGACATGGATTGAGGCATGAAATAAGAAATAAAACATAGAAGAAAGAAAAAAAAATTACAATATTTTATAAGATTGTATTTCATTCAGAATATTGCAGATGTTTGGTTTTGATTTTATTATTATTTCTACGTTATTTGGCTTAAAAGATATATTAGCTTGTTGGAGAAAGTGGTTTTTCGTTTTTAATTTTCATTTGTTTTATGAATTGATTGAATTGAAATAAATTTTTTTTTTCTATTTGCGATCTGATAGATTAAGCTAATTTTTTTGTTGTTGTTACTTTTTGCACAATTATTGTATCACTGGTTATGTCATACGTATTTTTTTGTACTCCCGCTAAAACGCAATCGAGACGTAGAAAATGAATTAGAAGAAATGTGAATTTTTTTTCATTTTGTTCTTTAAGAAATATATATCAATGGTTTAGAAATATTTATATAAAAAACAGTAATTTTTTTGATTAGCCTTAACGATTTAAATTAGTTTGTCATTGAGTTGGATTAATAAGATTTAAGCTAATTGCTTTCTATTATTGTCTTATGTTTTACCACACTTAATTGATAATTTAGTTAATTAAAATAACATTCCATCTCCCTTGAAAGATGATTTATTAAAAACTCATTTTAGTTCATAAACCACAGATCGGATTTTGATGATCATCTAATGATTAATTTCAAGTGAAAAGTTCGATTAAAAAATTAAATATTCTTTTGTTTAAATTTGTAATTATAGAATTGGTCAAAACATTAAGAATAAAATATCGAAGTCGTGATGATTTTGAGATGGGCTCACTAATATAATTAAGATAATGTATTTTGATCGGTTTTTGTTTTCTTTTCTTGGTTTATGATATTTATGTACATATTTTCGATAAACGTGCATTCTAATTTTAATTTAAATATTTTTGAATTATCATTGTAGACATTTTTTTTATGAATTAAGAACTAACAGTTAATTTACATGTTATAAGGATTTTGTTTTTGTAGTTTTATGGTTTGAAATGCAATCGACTGTAAAACAGTGAGACTAGATTTTTTGTTTTGTTTTTATAACATAGCAGATAAATGGGTGAATAAGGGAAAGCAAAGCAATTTCATCAATTTTTCCTAGCAATGTGCATGTTGAAATTTAGATAGCTTGGTATATCTAACTTACCTCATATGTAGTCAATTATCCACTTTATGTAGTGATGTTTATAGTATGAAAAGTCTCTCATATGCGGGATTTTTTGATTTTTGTCGGTTTATGGCATGTTTTATGTACGTCTTATATATACTTATTTTGACCAATTTGCAAAAAGTTTTCTTTCTGAAGATACTCCTAAATCGAAACTAGGTTAAGCCGCATAAACAGAATTGAACGTGTTGCAACATGCAAAAATAAAAAAATCGTGGTGAGAATGCGGAATGAGTGGGGGAGATTACACAAATTCGATTGATTATTATCACATTGTTTGCATGAACATTATGCTATTTACCTTGTTGGGCACATCAGTTGTATTATATACGATATCTATGCCTTGTTAGGATTACTAATTATAATAATCAGTAAATAGCCTTGTTGGGTATATCAGTTTAATTATTATTTGTACTAATTACATCAATTTGTAGGCATAGCATCATTGTAAATAATTCAAATTTATACTATCAATCGTGTAGGCACAGCAGTTTAATTATTTGATATTTGTACCATCAGTCTTGTAGCACTTCAATTTTATTATTGTTTGATATATTTGTATCATCAGCCTTTTTGGGTACAACAGTACTTTAATCAGTATACATCCTTGTTTTTCACATCAGTTTAGCTCGAAAATCTTACAATTTTGTGTAAGACATCAGCATCAGCTATATAATAAATAAATTAAATTAGATAAGAGTGTGTTTTTTTATTTATGAATAATGGAAAGGTGCTTGAATATTTTACAAAAATCCACTGTTTGAAATAAAAAATTCAACTTTGAAATCATTAAATTAAATTATTTAATTTTAAGATTTAACTGCACTCCGAATCAAAATTAAATCACCTGATTATTTTGGTGCAACGATTTTGATACTAGCGATAAATTTTCAACAATCACCCGGTTTATTTTGATGCAACAATTTTGAATAATTGCCTGTTTAATTTTGTGCAGCAATTTGTTCATTTATATAATTTATTTGATAATCATATGTTATGTTATGGTGCAACAATTCCTTCAATTATGTCAATATGTTACGGTGTATTATGAATTTCTGTTTTTGAAGTGAAACTTCTTTATCGGCGTATGAGAGAAATTTTAAAGCAGTATAAAATTAAAAAAAAATCGTCACGATTTTCGGTTACGTTGTTTTTTTATAAATTTTAATTTTTTTTGATAATTTTATTTTTATTAACAGAGCATGCACAATGAAAATACTTTTACTCATGAGATCCAGGTTTGTATGAATATTTATTTTAAGAAAAAAAACATTTATTTTTGAAATACTTTTTCCTCAATGAAAAAGTTAAAAATTTCTTAACGTTTTCCTCATGATTAGTAGAGAATTGAGCTACCTACGTTTTAAAGCATTGTTTTTCTATTTAAAAATAATAATAAAAAGTTGCTCAAATCTCATGAGGAAAAACCTCATACATTGTGCATGCACCGTTATTTACTTAGTATTGTATTAAATGTTATATGAGTTGGATGTGTCAATTGGAGATGGTGGTCATGGTGGTCATTGTGGTCATGGTGGCCATGGTGGTCATGGTAGTCATGGTGGTAATAGTGGTCATGGTGGTCATGGTAGTCATAGTGGTAATGGTGTTCAAGGTGGTCATGGTGGTCATGGTGGTCATGGTGGTCATGGTGGTTATGGTGTTCATTGTGGTCATGGTGGTCATGGTGGTCATGGTGGTCATGGTGGTCATGGTGGTCATGGTGGTCATAGTGGTCATGGTGGTTATGCTGGTCACGGTGGTCATTTTCTTCACGGTGGTCATGATGGTCATGCTGGTCATGGCGGTCATGGTGGTTATGGTGGTCATGGTGGTCATGGTGGTCAAGGTGGTCATGGTGGTCATGGTGGTCATAGTGGTTATGGTGGTCACGGTGGTTATGGTGTTCACGGTGGTCATGGTGGTCATGGTGGTCATGGTGGTCATTGCGGTCATGGTGGTCATGGTGGTCATGGTCTCCACGGTGGTCATGATGGCCATGGTGTTCATGGTGATCATGGTGGTCATGGTGTTCATAGTGTTCATGGTGGTTATGGTGGTCATGGTGGTCACGGTGGTTAAGGTGTTCACGGTGGTCATGATGGTCATGTTGGTTATGGCGGTCATGGTGGTCATGGTGATCAAGGTGGTCATGGTGGTCATGGTGTTCACGGTGGTCATGGTGGTCACGGTGGTCACGGTGGTCATGGTGGTCAGGGTGGTAATGGTGTTCACGGTGGTCATGGTGGTCATGGTGGTCATGGTGGTAATAATGGTCACGGTGGTCATGGGGGTCATGGTGGTTATGGTGGTCATGGTGGTCATGATGGTCATGATGGTCATGGCGGTCATGGTGGTCGTGGTGGTCAAGCTGGTCATGCTGGTCATGGTAGTAATGTGGTCACGGTGGTCATGGTGAGTTGAAGTGTATCAGAGATATATACGATGATATATACTCACCAAACAAATGGTTATCAATAATCGGCGTTTTTTTCCTAAGCCTTATCTACCCAATTTCTGTGAAGCTATAAATAGTAGAAAAATGATATGTCATAAAGAAGTTTCACTTCTTACCTGTGTACTCTAGTTCACACACTACTTTTTTTGTAAGTTATATGTAAGGCGGTTTCCTGTTCAAATCATGGGTTGATTTAAATTGTTTTTAAGTATGATTCGATAGTCGTAAGACGTAAGTGATGTGGTGTGGGGATTGGAGATAGTTTTTTGTTCCGCTCTTCTTTCTGAATCGTCAGAGCCTACCTTCCCTTTAGCCTTTGTTTTAGCTCACCCAAAATTATCGCATGCATCCAGCATTTATAGATGGCCGATGATAAAGTCTACTGAATCCACATACTGAAGCTAGGTGCTACAAACTCAAAGCGCGAGTATTCTCAAGTTGTCAGTATTGCTAAAGGTAATCCTGACTTTTGATCAGCCACTCGTTACTATATGCCGAGCTTCTTTTTAACATATTTTTGAAAAATTGTTTTTTTGCTAAAAATATCAAAACAAAATTTCACAATAGGTAGGAGATTACTCTATGCTTCTTAAAATTCATAAAAAAAGTGTAGCAATTGGTGCGCGCCCTCTTCTCAACCGTAACATCCACTTCCACGTTTGAATCATGCTGAAAAGTTTACAATTTGTTATGGTGTGGACAGTTTCATAACCGTGGAGAACGCACCACTAGAAAGACAATTGCTATAGGTTCAAATGAGCACAATTTTTAAATCAACATGATTTCAGTTGCCAATCGCCATCTAAACAGATTATTTTATATAAAAATATTTTTCCAGTGGGCTTTTTCAAAGATAAAGTAAAATTACTTACTTGAATTTGAAAGACGTTAAATTTTTTAGTTGCTCCAGTAACGATTTTTATGATATTTAAAATAATACTTGAGCGCATATACATACTAAATTAACAGAAGATTAATTATATTATTATTAGTAATCATGTTAAATACATAACCGTACTTAGTTTGTAAGGTCCTATTGTTTGCCCTCAAAAATTTCCCTTCAATGATAATAAACTTAAGTTCCAGTTTTCTAAGCCCGAAAAGGAAATTTTTAAATGTTATGTGGTCATCCTGAAGAGCGATAGGCCCTGCCTTAAAATTAATATCATTTGTATATTAAATAATTGTTTTAACTATAAAAGAGTTGTTTAAAGATAAAACTGTTCTGATCACACAATCGTTTTATATACTATACCACAAATGTCAACACACATTCAACTTGATATTTTTGCAATGTCACTGAAAGGGGGTGTATGTGGCATACAATAGCCAACTAATAAAACAAATTATTTCAACTGTTTTTGGATAAAATCTTTTATAAAATAAAAACACCTTTAATAATACAAACTATAGCGAACAATTTCAAAATATAAAACGTCTATGTTTTATAAATAAAGAATGCAACGTTTTATATTAAGACATGATGAATTCGATATCATCCAAACACTGGTGGCAAAATTTATAAAACACAACGAGTGTGACGGAATAGGGAATGAAGATTTGATGTTAAAGTACGATCACACGCAATTCGTATAGCACGCTTTTGAACTGAGTTTAGAAGGGCTAGGACGGAAACAGATGCAGTGCCGAAACTTGAAAGGCAAACTCCGTACAGAGACAAATGTAGGACATATAAATTTGGAGCAATTGATACGGAGTGAAGTATTTTTCTACATCTTTTAAGGTGACCGAGATTTCTTGATTTCACATACATTTATTTTTTCGTCACACATACAAATTGATATACCACTAGGGAAGTCGGTATTTGATCTGGCAAAAACCAATAGCTGTGGTTTTGTGGAGTTAAAATCCACCAGCTTATTGATTTTTGTCACTCCAATCGACGACTTTTTAACAGATCCTCATTTACATTTATGGCAGCGTCTCTTCGAGTGGGATAAATTCGTTCGTGTATTTTACCTATTAAAGATTGAAGAACAAATTACTTGCGCATTGTACTCTCATCTGCAAAACTATTTATCGGGTTACTGGTAACAGTTTGTTGATATACATAAATTAAAACTTGAGTGGGAAACAAAACTGAGCGTTAGGATACACCAGCGTTAAACAATTGAGGCTCAGAAGAAAAGCTCGTTCGGTAAGAAAGTTTTGAATTAGTTTTACGAATGCAGGCTAAAATGCGTACGCAACGTGCTTGTTGATCAGGTTACCATGCCAGACTCGATCAAATACTTTTGAAACGTCTAATGCGATAACGTACTTGATCTTTTATTTCAGAAGCCCTATTGAATTTCAGATAGTAAATGATTGTCTTCCAAAAATATGTGTTTGCTAATATGTGATGTGTGAGTATTAATAAAGCACCCTCATATATTTTACAAAGGTCTGAAAAATATCACGTTTTGTTCCTTTCAGGGGACTGACACAATACTATATATCTTTTTTTTAAACAAATACATCTAATATTTTGAATAATTTTGCCACAACACTCCCCCTACCCATAGTTTCGTCGAAGATCAAACGATATAAGAGGAAGAAAAAATAAATAGAGGGAATTTAATTTGATACAACACTAAGAAAGTGATCGAACATTTTAGTCGCTTAACTGACTCTTGTAATTGTCGATACAGGGTGGAATATACGTTGTTGGCATATGACATGGGATTCAAGAATAGACATGTGAACGAGGAATAGGAAAAAAATAGTATGTTTACCGAAGCAAAAAAAGAAAACATTTTCTGAAAAAAAAACGATGCTACGTCTGTGATCGTACCTAGTTTGTAGCGTCCTAACGTTTGCCAATAAAATTTCCCTGTAAGGGTAATAAACTTAACACGCTAAAAACCAGAAAAAGCAAAATATTACGTGGTGAACCTAAGGAGCAGATGGGGAAGAATAAATTGGTGCGGAGTTACTATTCGAATTTATTATAAATCATATTTGTTAGTTGCGTGGAATCATTTTAATTATTAAAGAGTTGTTAAAAAACCGGTTTTAATTAAAAGTTTTTATATTAATTTCATTTTTTTATATTAATTTAAAAAGAATGACAACCGAGTAATTCAATAGCCTAAAGCACACAAACCTTCAGGCTTTGCGAGCGGCAAATTGGTGAAGCGATCACTTTTCCCTATTCTTCTTACTCTGAATTTCTTTCCGTAATGCTTGATGACCTGTACGACTTGAAGAGTTGCAACAGAAATAATGCGCTTATACTCCTACCAGCTCATTATGCCAATTAACATCTCTGTTATCCTCTTGAAAGTATGGAATCTTCACTTCTCCCACAAATAATAATCCCTTTTTTACACTTTGCAGATAAATTCTGCTAATTTCAGGTCCTCACAAATTCAGACATTTAGATTTCATCAATCAGTCAATTTACAGCTGATATTCAACACAAATCTTGAATAGATAATGTAGTTTCCGACAGACTTTCTTGTGTTGAGTGCATTTCAAATTTAGGAAAAATTAACTATGATGGAACTGCTGATGCTCAGTTCGACGATACCAAACTCAAAGAATTAATGGACACTGTTGTGAAGGGTAATTCAAACTCCGTAGTTGAAATTCGAACCACTGCCCCACACATATCAAATTTGCCTTGACAGAAATTTCATTTTTCCTTTACACCTGGTTTCTTATACTCAATCCATAGTCATCATCTACTATAGTCTCCGTTGAAAAAATTATTGTCCTAAAACCTATATTTCCCAATGTAATTTCCTTTGTTCAATTTGTGATCGTTAGTTGCTATAAAATTAGCATAGAACAGTTGTATAATAACTTGCGCTATTCCCATGTAGATGTCCTACAATCGTTTCGTAGTTAATTTTTCTGCCTATAATTATCTTCCCATTTTAGTACCAGATATTGGTAAAGAATTTTTTTAGTGGGGACAAATAATTAATGAAAGAAAAAAAAATAATTCCCCAACGATCGTTAGTTTTTTGGCTATAAATACGCGTAGTTGCGTATAGAGGCCCTCTTATTTTCGACTAATTGTCTGATTGGTAAACAGCTGTTTTTGTTTGTTTTTTGACGTCTTCTTGTCTTGGGATCATCATTGAAGTTTCGAGAAAATAGTTTTTTGAGGCATTATAGTTGTGTTGGTAAAAAAATCAAATAAAATCGTATTGGATTTAGCGTATCGTTTTATTTTATCAATTATTGAAATTCGGTTTGAAAACAGGCATTCAAAAGATAGTGATAGTAAATTAAACCGAATTATTGTATAAATTAATGAGTGTAACATATTCAGTGTACCAATTGGGTTTTGATAGTTTTTTTGTTGTGTGAAATAGAACAATGCAGGGAAGGAGATTGACACAACCAAGAAAAACAACTAGTTATTTTCTTTTGTTCATTCCGTACGTTGCCTTAATATAAAAACTAACCAAATTGAATTTTCATGGTGTATGGGCGATGGACTAACAAACAGTTATTCTGTGATTTGCTGTCAAATAAAATTTTTTTTGGCGGGCTACGAATGATTCCATGAATTGATTCAGTGAAATCATAACAATACAAACTGTGAATGCTAAAACAGTAACGAAACAAACAAAAAACATTTCTTTCTGTGTATTGGTGTTGTGCAAGTCCGTAAATGACCTTTTGTTTATCCTTATGTGGTTGTTTTTTTTAATTATTCAAATTATAAATGAAAAATAAATCGCTGGATGTAATAGATTGATTTATCAAGTGTAAATTACTTTATTGTGAGTTAGCTAAATTATAATTTTTTTTAAGATACATAATCATATAATATATACTCTCTATTTGATGATGATACATGATTCAGTTGCGCATCAATCCATTAAAGAATTTAATCATAAGTAATCGCCATTTTTTTTTACTAATGGGATGAATGAATACTCCTTGTAGCAAATTCCTAAAATTAATTAGTTAATCAAATTTTAAATAGAACAAAATTAAATCGTCGGGTGTAATTAACTAATTATAGCATGCAAATTAATGTGTGACTATCACTTAAATTATTGAATGTTCATTGTCGTGTATTAGTTGAATTATATCTCCATGTTAAATTATTAAACGCAGTGTATCGAACCATTAATGTATAAATACATCATAAGTAATCGCAATTTAGTGAAATAGATGAATAAATGCTTCCGGTGGCCAATTATTTAAGTAAAGCATTAACTATAAACTGTTGAGTTAATTAAATTAAACAACATTAACTTTAGACAATTAAGTAATCGAAATAATAAATATAAATTACAATGATTTTGATAACCACTTAGACACTTAGATAATTAAATTAGTAGAATTTATATTTACTAATTCAATTATCTAAGTGTAATTAATCTAATCACCTTTTCTGGGTAGCAAATTAGTTCATGTAAATGATTACCTGTAACATACAAAAGAAGTAGTTCATTGTCAGACCTTAAATTAAATTAAATTCTTAAACACAAACCACGCTGATTATTATTATTACGCCTGACTATTCTATGAGTGAAGGGATTTTGTGGTTATGCATCGTATAAGGCTGGATGTTCGTGGTGATTTTATGGTGTTGTAGCAATTGGAAGGCCTATACCAGCTAATTGGGTTATTTCTTGTGTCTGGATTGGTTGACAACCTGGAAAAAATTATATATTCATGTCACCCTCACTAGGTTATCAGCTTGGCCGGTTGTAATGGATCGATGATGTGCTGTTAGGAGACGGGACGAGGGGACCAAACACGATGGGGTGAGTACCATAATATTTGTAAATATTAGATATGTTAGAATACCGCATTTTATTTTCTCATGGCATAATTCCGCGTATTATATAGTATTATGTATATTATATGCAGCGTATTACATGTATATGTTAATATATTTATTGTTATATAGTAGTATGTACATTTCACGCATATGTGAATGAGATATCAACCGAAATTAACTGCTATCCTCATTATGAAATACCTCTAATCCATTTATTTTGATATCTATACCTGCTTGGCATACATTCCTGATATGAAGGCGAAGGCTACCCGTATAATCTGCTGATTCTACTTCACGTGGATGGTCTGATCATTAAAACTATCAGGCTTATATACCACCTTGGATTTTACATCGAAGTGGACGACAAGGTAGTCTGTGGATGATACTGCACATTATACAACTTCATTAAACCTGTTTACATCACCCATATCTATGCCCATATAGAAGAACATGAGCGTGTGGAATATTTTCTAGGTATAGGGAGGTGTGAAAGTGTGTGTACATGTATGTGTGAGTGGCTTGGGTGGGTGTGTATGTGAGTGATGTGGTTGCGATAGAAATGCGTGACGGTCGTGGCTTCTTCCAGAATGGGGTCACCAGAGTCTTCCTTTTTTCATCTTGCTTTTAATAACCTACCTGATTTCAAACAATAAACGCGTACACTTCCGAAATTTGTACTGGACGGCAGGTAACTTCCCTCAAACCTGCAGACTAGAGCTGGCTCAGGGTTAAAAATCTATCTAGGTACGCGGCCTGCCATGCCACTTCATTGTTTTACCAATGAAGCAAGTTCTTCGGTACAACACTTAAACCACACTACAATTTCGACAGAACCAAAACTGCTGTTGCCATCCAGTGTCTCTGCAGTTAGGGGATCAACCAGGCTTTAACTTAAAGACTGAGTGGTATTTGGTGGCCTACGAAATTTTCGTTCATTCTCTTTGCCCTCTTGACCGCAATAATTACACCTTTTGTGTCAACAACATTTTAAAAATCGGCTCTGAAAAATTATTACAGATAAGTTATATTATTTTTACTGAGAATTGTTGACTATATTGTGACTTAGAAACGAATGCACAAAGTTGAATATCAAAAACAAATAATATGATTAAATGTTCAATTTGACTCAAACAAATTATAATGAATCGATTACGGAAATACATTGAATTTATTTAAATAATTAGATCAATTTATTTCTTGTTTTATTTCAATTAGATCAACGGTTTCTTGTTCTAATTTTTTTCTATCAAGAAAAATTATGTCACAAACGATTATATTCTGTTGTTCAACTTTTCTATGTTGTATTACATTGAATGTACTATTTTTAAGGCTTCAAGATATGATTGATGAATCTTGTGATATAATTTCATGTTATTTTTAAGATCCGTTAAAATACTTTCATTCTTGAATTTGAATTTTTGAATGTAGGTAGACTATAGTTTCTCAAGTTGCTAGCTAAAGCCAGTTATACTAAATTTCCATTCGACTGTAATATAATTAAATATGTGACAAATGAATGCATTATCATAAGAATAACCGCAAATTAAAAATAAAAATCAACCAGATTGCAAATAATTGCATTAATTAAAACTTTACTTTATATTCTCAACTCCTACTGGTTTTTAAGTTGTATTGTTAGGTAAATGTTTATCTCCAAGAGGATACAGTTGCAACAACTATTGTTTATAATTAATCATTTAAATTATTAACAAGATTGCAATCATTACTTTTACAAAAAGTTTATTTTTAATTATTCGTTGGAAACTAATTTAAACTCGACCAACTAACCAAAACCTTGTTAAATTGTTCCGTCTAATTGTAAAATCCGAATGTCAACTTTTGATAGAAAAATATTTGTCACGTGTTGTTGGGTGATACATTTTTTAATAAACTATTATAAATTATTTATTATTACGGTATATATCGTTAATATACCTAGTTTTAAGTTTTCATTTAATCAAGTTAACCTTAGCTTCCGAATCTAAAAGATTCATTGCGTTCCAAATAATTTTATTACTAAGTTGGGCATCCTCAGTTCACTGTCTAAAATCTCATCTCATCCTAATGATAAAATCAACAGACGTTGCAACAGTCCAAACAAGTAACCTTAAAACTTTTCATATTATTTCTACGAAAAACCATTGCAGAAAAAGATTATAAATCTTGGTCAAACAATTTACCGTAGTTAAGAGATAAAATTACCTAAAAAGAAAATAGAGATAAATTAAAATAAGACACAAATGACTCAAATCATATAATTGAATTTAATAGCGTTATCTTTGCTAATATTAAAATTTTTAATGTGTGTCTCTTGTTGAATTAATTTAATTTCAATAAAGTAAAATTTTCTTTATCTTTTCTTTTTCCAACAATCACACAATTTCTTTTCGATACATTATTATCCAAGATTTATGATCAAATTTCAATTTTTATTTTAGTTTTTATTATTATTTTCATGTATTTGTTTGTTAAAATAACAAAAAAAAAATTATACATAACACAAAACTATAAAACTGAAATAAAAATGTTTATGTTTTTTTTTGTTGTTGTTTCTTAAGATAAAGATGAAGATGAAGATGATACGATAAGTAATGAGAGTTGAATTGATATGTTTTAAAAGTGATGCAAATTTAATGACAAAATGTTAAATTTTATCGGTACCCTGAATCTTTGTAAATCTTGATGATGAAAAGTTTTCCGTTGAGGTAACCCTTTCATTCTCTGTTATAATTTACCTTAAGGAGACGTTTTTTTTGGGTGATTAAGATTTATGATTACATATCGTATATGAGTATTGAGGAAGAGAAATGTGCTTAAATTTATTTATATTAAATTATGATATTTTATCGATGTTAAAGCAGATAACGAACTTCATTACTTTGAAGGCACAAAAAATTTAATATTAATGGATATTAAATATCCTAATTAAGTTAAAAATTATTCTTCAAGTTTTGTTCATATAATGGAAAGAAATGATTAGTTAGATATGATTTTTTTAACAATAAACAATTTTTAACCTCAACAGTATCTTTTTTGATGTCTTAACATTCGATAGAGGAATTCAGAAGGTTTAACGGTAGTCAAGGGCTTACGTCAAGAACTGGCATAAAACTCCGCATAAGTTTGCTTAACTGAGGATTTTCCTAATATTTCGAGAATATCTCTACTTCTCAGGCCTCAAAGAATATGTAAATTAATATTTTTGAAGCAGAGGTAGATGTTGTCTCTCACCCACTCACCACAAAATGTATTTTTTTACTTTTTTAAATTTTTTTATAAAATATGTGAAATCAAAGAAAAAAACAGATAGATAGACTCAATGAAATTAATTTACATTTTATGAAGCAATATGTTTGAATTTCTAAGGACCCAACTAATCAAAATTATAATATAGAAACATGTGAACTGAATATGGAGTTTTTTGCAACAAATTCAGCGAATTCAGTGCGAAACATGCCAATGTTTTTACTTGTGTTTACCTTTAATGTGTAATGACTCTAGTTCAACACCTAGTGTCATCTTTCTGGTAGTTTCATGATTTCACGCCCGAAAAACATCTGATATTTACTATCAGAATTGTGATTTTTAATTTTGATTAATTAAAGTAAAGATTTTACCGTTTAAAATATTTTGTTTCGGAACAAATAATAATCAGAAGTTGCCAGATGTGAATAATATGGTAAATGTGGCAGAACATCCTATCTCAGCTGCAAAAACTTTTGACGAGTTAAAAAAATTGTATGAGGACTCTCATTATTTTAAGGTGGAACACAACACCTTTTCTATTGATCAATTATAATTATTTCTATTTAAGTTAATAATTCAGTTTGTCGAGCTGATGAGAGTTTACATCAGAATTAATATTGGGATTTGTTACGAGACTGTTGTCCCCGAAAATGAAAAGAATTCGCCGGTCCGGAAAACCCTCTTTTGCGTGAACCAACGCGATCAATACAACTTATTGTCTTTTCACTATTTATTTAACTCATACCTGTTTGCAATAATTTCGTTGTCATCGATTGCTTTCTCAGTTTTGATACGTTGTTGATTCATGGTTTTTTTAGATATGTACATATGGACATTTGTAATTTTTAGTTCAGTTCGGTGTATGATCTTGAGGCTCAAAGGATGAAGGTTATACTTTTGGTAAATTTATTTCAATAAAATTTAATCTGGTTTGAATTTGTGTTTAATTGAATTTTTGAATTATTAAATTAGCACAATTGAAATAAAATATTGTTAAATTATTAACAGTAAAAGATTAATTAGTGAATGTAGAGCAAACAAAAAAAATATTTATCGGTGTTGTTAATGGCCGTCGTTCAAACGAGAAAACAATGACATTGGCATCTAGTTATTCAGGAGAATTATGTTTTTTTTAGAAACATAAATATTCTTATTGGAAGTTTGAATTTTTTTTTGTTTCTATTTTAAAAGTGGAAATATAAAAACTTGACAAAAAATGGCATCAAGCGTCACTTCTAGTTTTGGTTTCAAACAACACAGTGCGTATAAGGAAGGGGTGTATGGGTGGCTTCACTCCCTCTTTCATAATCCAACCTCTTTTAATGTTTTCTGTATGTACTATCTGTTTAACTAATTTTACAAAAATACATCATGTGGTGTACTATAAATTTTTATACGATCAATCACAAATGGTTGGAAACAATAATAAAAAGAAATTAATACTGAAATAGTAGCTTTTGTTTTTTCTTATTTCATTTACAGAAAATGAAACAAAGCAAAAATAATGATGGAAAACAAATATGATATGATTTTTAGGTCTATTCTATCTGTCAAATAAATAATTAACTTTTTTGTTAATATGGAAATTATATAAATTTAAACGAAACGGCTAAAAGACAATGAAATTTTTAAAACTACATTATCGATAAATTTAAAATTTATCGGTAAATGGAATTTTTATGAATGACAGGAATAATTTGTATGTTCTTTAAAAAAAATAATAGAAATAAATAAAGGATCAGCGTTGAACCCTGGGCCTTTTTCATAACCCTCAACGCAGGGCCGTAAAGAGATAAACCGGGCCCGGGGAAATAAATTATGGGCCCTCTTTACATTTATGTTATTTTATTAACCTATTAAATTATTATATTACAAAAATTAAAATGCATTTGCTTAAAAACAGTTTAAAAAGAATGTTAAATATAAACAAGTTCATTTTTATTGTTCCGTTTTTTATACACTATTGGTGAGAGTACAACGTGTTTTTCCCATTATTTCGATTATCTCGTGAACCATTAATCCGATGAACTTAAAATTTGAGGTGCTTATAAAACTAACTTATTCACACAAGATGGTGGATTAAAAAATAAATAAAGTTGTGTTCGTTTGTTTTAAAGAGGTACAGTGTGAAGCTTTTGAAAACATACATTTTTTTATCGAGGTGAGTAGGGTATCATATGAAAGGGCTTCATTTCAGCATTATTTAAAAATATATTTTGGAATTTTCCAAAGGTGTTACCTCACCATTTTTTGTATAATTTTGAAAATTGACGTTTTCTGGATGTTTTATTGCCCCGATTAACTCCAACCCTACTTCATCGAAAATCTTGAAATATATTTGGAATGATAGAAAAATGAGTAGGTTTTTAATGAAAAATATAGAAAAGAGGCAGATACGCATAACTATATTTATTAAAGGGGTGGGAAGAAAGAGCACTTGATTTTAGAAATATTTCCATTTTTTTAGAATTTTGCAATGCATAGTTTTTGAATTATTATCAATAAAGTGACACAAAAAGTTGGTCCCCCCATTGCATTTCGAGCCTAATTAACAAAAAAATTTGAAAAAATTCACAGAGACAGGAAGTTTGATAAACTCTGAACGAAAAATATAGCGAACTCTCAAATAATTATATTTTTGTGCTTTTAAGGGATTGGGGTTGGTAAGGTTGAAAAAAAACTTTTTTGACCCAAGCGAGTGGGGCATCATTTGAAAGAGCAACAAATTTCAGAAAATTTGCAACTTTTTTTAGAATTTTGCGGTACACAGTTATTGAGTTATTCTAAAAAATGTGCAGATTTCAGACCGTTACCCCCCCCCCCCCCCCCTACGTTTCGACACTGATAGACAGAAAAAATTGAAAAAATTCATAGAGACAGAAAGTTTGCTATATTTTGAACGAAAATTATAGCGAATCAATCATTGATTAATCATCAATCATTGAATAAATAATTATATTTCTGTGTGTTTAGGGGATGGGTGTAAGGAGGGTAAAAAAAAACTTTTTTTGACCCAAGCGAGCGAAAAAGCACTAAATTTCCAAAAAATTGCAATTTTTTTTAGAATTTTCCGGTACACAGTTTTTGAGTTATTCTAAAAAATGTGCAAATTCCAGACCGTTCTCCCCCTACGTTTCGACACTGATAGACAAAAAAAATTGAAAAAATTCATAGAGACTGGAAGTTTGCTATATTTTGAACGAAAATTATAGCGAACTCTCAAATAATTATATTTCTGTGTGTTTAGGGATTTTCTAGATATTTGAGAAGCAAATTGCAGACGTAAACATGATGACACAAATTTCTTTCCATTATATATTCTAACAGAAAGAAATTTATGTCACCTATATTTTGAGGTTTGAGTTTAAACTTAGATGTTTCAAATGATCTTGATCGGTCAAATTTGACAAATGTAATCTCTCAGCGGTCTCACACGTTGTTATTCCCCAAGTTGTATTAATCAATGCCTCTTTAGTATTTCCATTTGCTTTAGCTGGTCTTTCAGAGGGTGAAATTTGGATCGGGTCGAAATTTGGATCGGATCGAAATTTTGTAAACCGCGTTTGAGGCTGACGTTCTCCATACACATCAAATACATCATCTCCATACACATCGAATAATTCTTTTCTTGCTTTAACAGCTATTTTACCTTTTCGATACTAAAATATATCGTAAATATGTTTTATCCACGACTACTAAAGAATATATACTTTCCATGCGTATATCTTTCATTGTAATTGTATTCATTCCAATTTATAAAAAAATTCTCTTTTATTTATTTCATTCCACTTTATTTATAAAAAATTCCTCTAACAAATTAAAAACTTGATTTGTTGGTATAGTAATATAAACAAGTTTAAACAAGAACAATACATATATAAATCTAAAATAAACAACAAACGTTTTGTTTTTCTTGTTTTCTATGATAAATTAATTTCAATTTGGCGATATAAAGTTTTAAATGAAAACTTTATATTATTTCAAATATTTTTAAAGTCGTGGATAAAATAGCATCTTGTATTCGCTTAGGATGAAGGCAATTCTTCACTCGGATGATTCGAAACGAAACTTCAACCTCGTGAAGAATTGCTTTCATTCTAAGCTCATACAAGAATCTACTATTCTGCGCTCAAGTACTACAATACGACATATATCGAAACTCGTTTGAGTGCGGAAAAGTGAGTTATTTCTACACTGATTTTTCATTTCAGCACTGCTTTTTCATTTCCGCACTACTGCCAATTTAAAATACGAAACAGTGCGTTTGTGTTGGTAAACATTTTTATTAATAAAGTAGAAATGAATGAAAACATTACTTTTGACCAAAGTAGAAAGAGCAATTATGTAAGTTATTGAATGAATATCCTCCAGGAATCGGTGGTTGTGGCAAAGGCTCTCCAACCACTTTCAAGTTTGTTCGGCTTGTTTTACTCGAAATTATTGTAATAGTTGTACCGGCTAAAACATTGCCATTTTCAATGATTGATTCACTGGATTGAGCAGTGGTTGATGAGGTCGTTGAAACGTTTTCAGCTCTAACAATTTCCGAGCCGATGATGCTGTCAGCAATTTTACATTTATTGTTGAGCGAATGTTGAATGTATTTTTCTGTAACCTAATCAGACTCCCAACTACCATGTTGCTTAATTGTAGTTAAATTCACACCCGAATCGGCCAACAAGGATGCAGACGAACGACTGAAGCAATGACCGGTGTAATCACCCGGTGACGAAAGATTCAAGAAAATTGCAGTTGTTTTCGGAAAGCCGCCAATCGTGTAAATGGCGATCGGCTGTTTGATGCATTTGCCTTTACGAAAACCCAAAAAGGGTCTGTCGGTAATAACGCCATAAGGACGTAGTTCTGAATACATCTTGAAAATGTCAACCAAATTTACGTTCCGATCACTTCCTTTGTTGATGACAAATTGTCAAATGATTTTGGTTTTCGTTTTCGGTACGGTAATTTTAATGCCATTGTCCATGTATTCGACATCCTTTACGTTCAAATTCAACAATTCCTTTTTGTCGACAAGCACCATAGACACCGACAATAAGGGCCACCTTAAAATTGTGGGGCTAGGAAAATGAAACAGAAAAATTATCAGCAAATTTAGCCTTCGTAGCCAAATAAACATCGTCGGGAGCGTCCTTCCGGAACTTGCTGATTTCTTCAATGGTGAAGATTCTTGATTTTTCGTAAAATAATTGTCATTTTTACGCTTCAAAAGAGCTCGCAAATTATTGAATTTTGAGATATCGATGTTGTCCTTCACGTTCACCGTGAATTTTAACATTGAGTAAATGCTCCATGTAGTTGACGATTGGAATTGTTTCATCTCGGTATCGAAATAAGCAAGCAACTTATTTTCGTCAATCAGTTTAATTTTTTTCACTGCACCATTGTTTGAACGCTCGATACGTTTTTTCGTATTTTTCTTTGGATATTACCGGCAATAAACCTTGCAAAGCTCTTTCTGCTGCTCTTTCCAAATCGGAATCCTATCCTGAGCTCATTTTTTGCAGTTTCTCAATAAAATACACGCAAAATGAAAACACATTTGTAGTGTGGGAACAATCAAGAACAAATAACGTTTTTTTCTTGCATATAATCCAACTTGCATATTGTCAAGGCATTGTCGCGTAGTTTTTTTGTAGTGATTTTTTGTAATTTTTTTTTATTTTTTGTCTATTGTGGTACTCAAGTGCAGAAAACATGGTGTGCAACTCGTTTTGAAATGAAATTTTTTCAGCACACGTCCTAATTTTCTTAGGAACAACATAGGACTACCGTCTTCCCCCGAAAAAAACGCCTAGGCGTTGTAAACAAATAGAACGCCTACCCTGCGTTTTATTCAAATATAACGCCTAGGCTTTAAGGCATTTACTACATGTATGATAAATAATATCATA
This sequence comes from Diogma glabrata, assembly GCA_963693315.1. Lineage (NCBI taxonomy): Eukaryota > Metazoa > Arthropoda > Insecta > Diptera > Cylindrotomidae > Diogma > Diogma glabrata. The sequence goes on from OY856186.1 coordinate 46,658,787, forward strand.
CGTATTTTGATTTTTACATGAAAGCAATTGATTTTTGGCAGAGAAAAACTCGAAATCTCTTTTTGACTATTTCAAAAACTTCAAAATCAGTTTCGAACCGTTCGGTACGTAGCTAAGAAGTATTATAAGCGATATCATCCTAGAAATTGAAGCCAATCTAAATGATCTTATCGACGAGAACGACAAGGCCAAGCTCCATAAAGGGTATTCGACATCAGGTGGTATGGAGATTGTAGCTTTTTGCAAACTAAAAGATGTCAACATTACTGTTGTGGAAGTGGACAACTGTTGCATAACGATCGATTAATGTTTATGAGTCATTCTTTTACAAACCGGACACCTTTCTGACCGACACATTTTTGATTTGGTTGAAATTTTTCGTAGGGGCTTTATATCGAAAAAATTTTCTATTAAAACGTATATTTAATTAATGCAGAAATGAGTTTTACTGTTAGAAATTAATTAATTTTTACAGCGCGGGACGACAAAAATTTATGAAAATTTTTGTCGTTCCGCGCTCAATAAATTAATTTACTTCTAACAGTAATAGTAGATTCTTGTATAAACTTAGAATGAAGGTAATTCTTCACGAGGATGAAGTTTCTCGGAACGAGCGTAGTGAGTGGAGGGACTAATCCGAGTGAAGAATTGCCTTCATCTTAAGCGAATACAAGATCCTATTTTATCCACGACTTCAAAATATTTCAAATAATTTCCAGTTTTCCTGTAAAAGTTTATATCGCCATATTGAAATTAATTCATCAAAGATAACAAGAAAAACAAAACAAATTTGTTGTTTATTTTAGATTTTATATATGTATTGTTCTTGTTTGAACTTGTTTATACTACTATACCAACAAATCAAGTTTTTAATTGGTTAGGGGAATATTTAACAAATAAAGTGGAATGAAATAAATAAAGTGGAATTTAATATATAAAGTGGAATGAATACAATTACAATGAAAGATACACGCATGGAAAGTATATATTCTTTAGTAGTCGTGGATAAAAGTCGTTTCTCTATTAATAAAAATCAGCTTTTTATAGGAAATCTAATCTTGAATACGATGGTTATACTAAACTCTTTATTTTTGTTGGACACTGACTAAAAATCGATTTTAACATATTATTTGTTAATAAAAATAGTAATTTGTTAATAATTCTTAATGACTTTATTTTTTTAAAATAGCATCTTTTAACTTTAAAATAAAACAATCTAGAAGTTTCTATCTTTAATAAAACCGAAGCTATGAATTTTTGAAAATAAGTCTTCAAGTCAAAAAGCACGAAATTCTTAGAATTTAGAACCGTTCCATTTTCCAAAAACAAAAAAAAAATCGAAATAAAATACCTAAATAAATTTCAGCCAACTCAAAAATGTGTCGGTCAAATTTCGTCTAAATTTGTTCGATTTGTAAAAGAATGCTTCCTATACGTTAGCCGCTTTACAATCGAGTGAATTGCTGAATCATTCACTTAAACTGAATTGTATTCCGGAATTTGCATGTTCCAATGGTAATATTCAGTTCACACTGGACGTAAATTGAGCTACTACAGAATTGAATAAAGTGAATGAAAAATAGATTCATCAGTTCAACATATGCATATTTTGTTATTTGCGGTTTGTGGTCAAACGTTAAAAATAATAAAAAATTAAATCTGCACATATTTGATTGTGTTTAAATTTTCGATTTTGATTATGTATTTTTTAAATGTCGAAAAAATTGCTTTTTCTGTTGTTTTGGCTCTACTTTTGATGATTTACTGAATATTAGACCAATTGGCTACAATCCATTCCTTCAGCAATTCAATCGATTGGAAGTGTCTAGTAACACCGGCACAAACTCTTTATTAAAATTGAATAAACTTTTCGGTTTAAAATTGGATACAGAATAAAATGGCAATGTACAACACATACAAAATCATATAACCATATACATATTACCTGAACTACTAACTTATGTTTTATTTACAACAAAAGTTTTAATTAAATTTAAATTTTTTAAAAAATCGCTTACTTCGAAAAGTGGCGTTCTATTCGAGATAGCGTTCTATTTGAAACAGCGTTCTATTCGAATAATTATATCACTTTTTAAAAAAGTCGAAAAATTGCTCACCCCCGAACACAACGCCTAGGCGTTGTTTTCGGGGGAAGACGGTAGTGCTTAAAAAATCTTCATTTCAAAACTTGTAGCACAAACTACTATTTTACTTTCCATATTTGGAAGGGTTATCAAACAAAACTACCACGTAGAATAAATTTAAATTTTTCACAAGCAAGCTATATCAGCTGTCCCACTCTTTTATGATTATGTAGATTAAGCGTGAAGTTTGTTGTGAAAAATACCATTAAATTCTCTGTTGAAAAAAAATTACTTACTTTCTCAACAACCTCATAAAATTGTACATTTTTAAAAATTCATTAAATTTTGGCATGTTTTAAGGTAATACTGGAACTTCTTCACTGTAAAAAATTTCAAAATATATTTTACCTACGGCAATTTTTTAAAATGTTGATTATCTTTCCAACACATATAAAATCGTTGTTATGGGGTGAGTCGTTCAGTGCAGTCGTCCAGTTCACAAACTTATTCCTAAACTAAAATATTTGACCTGTGATGCAAATTTTTAGAAATTAATATCTTTAGAACTAAGTAAAACGATAACCTTGTGTTTGGGTAAGATTAAAACTTTCATATTGCTATGCCCACCAACTGCATGATGTCCAACATGTAGTGTTTGAAAATAGTCTACAATCTGGTACAGAACAATTTGAGTTCTAAATAAAGGTGTTGACAAAACTTTTCCATTTTCCATCTATAATGCTACAACATTGTATTTTTCATTAGTATAACATTTTCTCATTAACATTTTTATTAACATGATCATGCAGTACAAGTAACTTTTTACCTCACCCTCGGTTATATCTTAACAGGATTAGTTTTAGTAGCAATTTCATTATTTATTGTATATAAATATTTTTAATTTTGTTTTATTATTCGTTTCACTTACACGAAACAAAATGAAAATGAGAATGTAAGAGCTCTTTCAAATTTATGTTTTTGTTCATTGCGTTGAAACATACCAAAAAGAACTCAAAATGTGTATGCTCATATCAAGTTTCTCTTCAGAAACGTTTCGATGTGTGAGTTGTTTTTTTTGCCGATTGATGTTTGCCCCAAACTAGATGATGATATGATTTGATTATTTGTTAATGAAAGGGTGATTCCTATTTTTGTTTATGTTTTACAATTAACAAAAAAAGCAAGTATATATGTTTTTGGTGAAATGAATCATCCTATTAGCTGGTCTCGCTGTAAGTGTGTTGATATCAACAAAGAACAACAAGGGAATTTATGCAATCAACTTCCTTCTCCCTCGTTTAGGTTAATCAGCAAATGTATTTATAGTGACATTTTTGCAAAATATTGTTGAGTCGTAATATGTATATTAAATTAAATACTTTTCTTTTTGAATCCATTTGGAATCACCAAAGATTATTCATATTATAAAAAATTTACAAAACAAAAATAAAATTTGTTTAATTATAATTTAAAAGTAAAAACTATTACCAAAGGTTAATGATAATATTATTCTTCAATCGTTGTTTAGTTTGTTGAAGTTAAAAAAATATGTAGTTGAAAAATGAATCAAAATTAACATAAAAAAGTTGTATTAAATTTTTGCTATTCGGTCGGTTTGAATGTTATGTCAAAACGCTTGCTAAGAATGGTTATTAGTGATAAAAAAAACAATTAAAGATGGTGTAATTACGTTTCAAATTTTTCATTGGATTGTTTCAAAGCAGCGGCCGTGAACAAAATGATTGAAATTCACGGATTGGGTGAGTTCGATACATAATGTATTAAATTACACTTTTATGTTGATACGTGAAATATGGAATTGTTACGGGAGTCAGCACGTTGGCTGAAAAAATGATTTGAAATGATTATTATTCGTGTGCTTGTCATGCTGGTTCATCTTTTGATTTTATTCACCTTTGGGGTGATTAACGCTGTATATTGCATTCTACGAGCGTTTATATCGATGACACTCTACATTTTTGAAGAATTAATTTATTTTAAATGCAATTGGTGACCGACTCCAATCAACATTATTTTAATTTGTTGTCTCTCACATTGTTAGTTTTATGTTGCATGTTAGATATAGTAAATTTTGGTTTGTTTTAGAAGTCTAATAAAATGACAAAATATTTTTCAATAGAGATCTTTCTAGTGTTAGAGTCCGCGCATGGTCCGTTCATTCATATATCGCTTAAAATTAATAACCCTTGGATAAATAGATACGGTATGTTTCTATTTATAATAATATAAGTCCAATGGCCTTACAATAAAATTTTAATTTTGTACTGTTTTTAGCAAATTTAATTTTTAATACTAATTTAATTTAATTTAATTTCTAAGTGTAAACAAAAATTTTAGTACATTTTATTTTGCCTTGCGTGTTTCTACCTTGCCAGTACACATAACGTGGTTGGTATTAGGTGACTCGTTTCTGACAATTTGATTTCAAAAATACCTTGAATTTGAATTTTTAAAAATCTTTCGGACCACCTTGTTCTCAAACTTAGCACTTTAAAGTATGCCAATGCCAAGTATGAAGTCAATCAAAGGTTAAGTTCAGAGCCGGAAGTCCAGATCACGAATTTCATTTCATATTTGATGAATGACTTTTATGACTAGGATCTTCTAATGGAGCGTCATTACGACAAATAAAGATAGCGGTCGTATTTTTAAGTTTGAAATTAAATTGCAAATTTATGTGTGTGAATGCATTTGTAATTAAAGCATTCATGTTTTGCCATTTCTTTAACGCCCAATTTAAATAAAAAAAACAGAAATCAAAAATTTAAATAATTGACATACATATAAAAAAAAATATTAATTTTCCATAATATTCTTAATATTAAAAAAAATATTAAATATTACTAGACCGTCATGAAAAAAGACAAACAAAAAATATCAAAAAGATATAATAATTTTTTTAAATCACTGAAGTTAATTATTTAAAGTGCCCGTTTGTTTTTTGTGTTTGTTTTCATTACCTTTACTTTAATGTTTTGCCTTTTGTATGTCCTCTGCAAAGCTCCTTTTGAGTATATTGATATACACATCGTTCTCAAAACAGTGGTTCATTACCTGATTATTCTTAGTCTGACTTGATGTAGATTGTTCAAATGTTGGCGGGAGACAAAACTTTCACACAGATATAATATCAATACTATTTTTCTGGTCTGGTAGGTCTTTTTGTCCTCTCGGAGTACCGTCACAGTTCATGCACAAACCTTTTACTCAAAAGAAACTCGGTCTGATTACTCAATGCTAGTCCCTTGAGCTAAAAGCAATTCGGAGACGTCAGGAAAATCAATCAAAAATTAAAACACAAATTTTAAGTTCAAAATTGATTTTAATTTATTTTCAATATTATCCAGCTATATATACAAAAATGAATATCTCTTAATTCCCCTCCAAATCAATGTATATAAAACATAAAACTTATATTCATGAAATATCCGTACTATAAACATGCATTTAAATATATTTAATTTATTTTTACTTAAGTACGTAATTTCATATATTGTACAAATTCCATATTCCTCAAAAACGCTTTATCATCAAAGAAAATTATAATAAAAATATGAAAAGAAATAAATTTGTTTTGCAATTTGATGCGTGTGACTTTTATTGTTTTTGTTGTAATCTTAATTATTATGAAAAATATTTTTGACCGATATTTGATAAATTGTGAACTTATTTCTTATGAAAAGATAGAACTTAGTTTTTATTGACAGATATCAGATTTTATAAAAAAAAAACGTAAAGTAATAAACGTTTAATACCGACAGTAAAAAGGAATTTTATCTGCCCCTCCTAGTGTTAGCGACAGTCAAAGAAAACTTTTAAAATTTCTTCCACAAAAGCATATAAAAAGCTAAACTTTAACAAAGCAAACTGCGTTAAATAATTATATATTTTAACTTCACTTGAAGAAAAGTAATATGAATGAAAAATAAATGAATGTGAATTCAAAATGAAACAGCGCTGAGCTGAGAATTCTACCATTATTTAGCGCTATATCAGAGGAAATATTATTTCAATCTAATTCAGTTTGATATAAAGTTGCAAAAGACTACACAAAATTTGTTCAGTGCTATGACAGTATTATTTTTGGTGCTATGACAGTATTTTCAGTTGCAGTATGTTAGTTCACCGAAGGTTGTTCTGATTTAGAAAAAAGGCGATATACCTACATTTTTTAGTGATGATTGACTTTGTTCTTCAAAACTGAATAGGAACACAATAAATGTAACATTTCCATCATTTTAAATTCTCATTACAAAAAACAACCACACTCGTACCATCCCTTTTCTTGTTAATTTTGTTGTATAATTAATAAAATAACTTGTTAATTTAAGTTTGTTTTTTTTTGTACTCTGAAGTGTAATCGAAACCGAAACACAAATCTGTGGGTGAATTAGGAAAGTGTTTTTTTTCGTATATCTTTAATACATTTCATCTAAATTCGCGAACGAAACAAAAGTAAAACTGAATTTCTTAAGAATAACAACAGCAACAACAAACAGCTAACATTGAAGGACGTTCAATTTATAGAAGAAAAAAAATGTATTATGATTAATTTAATGTAACGAAACGATGGTTTTTGTAGTAATTTTTGTTGTTGCTAAATTATTTGTTATAATTTAAATTGATCGATTAACATAGTTTTGTTGTTATTATTATTATTTATTTAATTTGGAAACAAGCGTGTCATTTTACTTACGCGATTTTTTTTTTATTTTAATTGAAATTTATTATGTAAAATCGATAATTGTATTTGTTTATTTAAATTAAAATTATAAAAAAATTACTCTTATTAAAATTAGGTACGTGATGCATCTATTTCAATGTCATGTGAAGGCTGCCTTTGTATTTATTTATTTTGTTATAGTTGATCAATCCGTTGATAGTCCGTGTGTGTATGGTTAAAATTAATTTATGAAATTTAGTTTAATTTTTTTTTTTCGAATTTTTAATTTTTTAATTGAAGGATGTTTTCGTTCAACCGTATACGATTTGGAATTGGGTTTGGCAAATTAATTTGATTTGAGTAAAACTACTTACCCCATTGTTCAGATGTTTAACTGTGCAATGAATATTCTCATACTCAACTCTTTCATTTACCAACATAATTCATATAAGGAACAAACATATATTTAATTGTTTTAGGTCAGTAATTAAAAACCTATATTTTGATTCATATGAAAGTTAACGCCTAAGATTGTCATCTTTAAAATTTTTTTTGTATATTTCAAAATTTTCTTGAAAATTATAGAGTGTCCATCACATAAACTATATAATTTTCATGAACAAGAAAACATTTATTTTGTTTAACGTTTTTAACGATTTTTAATTATTGTTATTATTTTAATTTGTTGATTATCAACACATGTAAATGGCGAAGAAAAAAACATATATAACTTTTCGTCTTTCTTACAAAAATTATTATCTTGTTAACAAATCTTTTGAGTTATATAAAATTATAAATTATATATATATGAAATATAAGTAAAGCGCTACGATTCTGTTTGATGCAACCTAGATTGCAGTAAAATTGTTTCGATAATTAATGGGCTTTTGTAATTTTTACAAATTGGATTTTAATTCTTAAAATATGATAGTCATTGATAAATTTGACGGGATTATTGTGGTGGTTTACTTATGTGGAATGGATTACAATTTTTTTTTTGACAAATGATTGAAATATTTTAAAGTTTGTTGTGCCTTTATTATAATTAGAAAGGTATTTTAAAAATATAGATCAATTTTATTAAAGTAAACAAAAATAACTGTTCTGGACGACTGCGGTTCTATTTACTCAAATTCAACTTTCACTAGCTCCTTCATTAGATGTGGTAGATAGAAAACTTTATTCCGCTTATTTATTTACCATTTTAACTCTTTCCTTAACTCAAGTTGTTCTTATCCTTTATTTAATTCGCTTCTTAAGTTAAATATAATTTCTGTTTTGTCCATTGACAGTTTTTGTAATATTTTTTTCATGATTTTTAGCTTTTCTTCATATCTTTTCATTATCGATTTTACAAACGCTATGAGTAAGATGAAAAATAAAATGATGATTTTAATACATTGTCCGTTAGACTAAAACGATTGTAATAAAATATTAGTAACAGCTAGGATTTTGAATTAATAGTCAGATTCCTATTTAAAAGTTCTTAAAAAATTTAGACTTCAAATATATCAGGTTTTAATTAACGAGTTAAGGTAAATAACAAAATGAATGGTTTTACGAGATCAAGTAGATTGCTTTGCTCTCGTAGGATCCCGGTTTCCTTTAATCCAATCTAGGCCAAAGTGATTTTCACTAAAACATTAGTAATTATCAACACCCCGGCTTTTCCAATGTTCCTAAGCCCCAACCTCTGACTTCTACGACAAGAAAATGAATTGTGCAAACATTTTTAAATAAGTTTAAATAGGTGTTGATAATGGAAGGCCAATTTTGGAAAGTTCTTGAAATCTTTTAAATTCGAAGAAAAAATCTTTGCTAGTTTTGGTCAGCAACATCATTGGTCTATGTTATATAGATGAAATTTGAACGAATTGGATTAGTCAGCAGCTCCTCACTTCTTTCATTTGATGATTACCATTTATGTTATTCTTCATGAGGTGCTACTGCGTTAGGTGGTTGTCCTTAACCAGTCCGACATTTTTTTATCTGCCATTTCGATTCGGCCGTTTTTTCGTCAAACTATGAAAAATTCCGAATGCCCGTAGTCTTGTAAATTTACTACCATAATTTTGTTTGACGAGTTTGACGGAAAAGCGAGGAAAAATGGCAAGTACTATCGCCTCGCGAAGTATAAAATATGAGGTAATCACCAAATAAAAGGGACGAGGGCTTGGTGACTAACTGCAATAACCTAACCAATAGGCCTTAACTAGATTTGATATAACACAGAATTTTGATTTTTAGATAACATCTTAATTACTTTGGTCAATAATTATCAACTTTTTTTATTTCAAAACTTTTGAAAATTGGTTTTCCTTTAAACTAGATATGCCGCTTTGGATCAACTAGATTTTCAGCTTCGAAATTAACAACAACATTTCTAATTCAATTCTATTTATGTTTAGATGTCAAGTCAGTCTCAGACAAATGAGGCTTTGAACAGGGTCTCTTTCTTTTCCTCCTCTTTTCTCTACTATAATTTACAGAACTTTACACCACAAGCCACACTGATGATATTCTTATAGTTTTACTATTTGTGGTGATCTTTGAAATCTATCTATGATCAACTAAATATTTTTAATTTGCAGTTTCTACCACTTAGATGAGGGTAAAATTTTATGCGTCATAATCAAAACAACAAAAAAATAAAATTCAAAGAATGCCATATGTTTGATTTTGTCATACAAACTATACAAACTGTGTCAGAAGAGACCGTATTGGGATTGGCGCTTCTACATTTTAGTTTGCGGCCAAAATATTAAAGTTATGTGAGTAAACAGGGAAAAATCATTCGATCTTGGTCACACGGTTGAAATATTTTTAGGAGGTATTCCCAAATAGTCAGGTGAAGTGGTGATTTGGCCACACTATAGAGCAGTTAGAAGTTTGCTCAGCTAACTGTCTCTTCTAAAGAACGCCATGCGAGAGATAACTGTATGATGTATTCCTGATCACATTATCATTTGTAAAATATAAAAGCAAACAAGCTTGGAAAAGTTAAAATGGTAATATTCTGGTCCAGAACCAGCTAAATTGTATGCTAAAGCTAGAAAAATATTTAATATTGGAATCTCTGTAAGTGTATATTTAGCATGTTACATAAGTATGGTAAGAGATTTTAATATCCAATTGTCTTTAATAAGCTTATAACAAGGTTTTGTCAAAAATAAAGAAAGGTTTTTGGAGTAGTTATTTATAATCTTAAACTTAAGGAATACGAGTAATAGGGATCAGAAAAACCAATGTCTGTTATAATTTACGGTTGTAAGTGTAAAGAAAACATAACCACTTACTCCAACAAATGAAGTCAGACCTTCTTTTAAAAATCAAAATAAAAAACATCACATTTATAATTTCTTCCGTTTTTATTTCTTTTTAATTCAAAAGAACTTTTACATCTTTTCTACTACAAGGTCTAAAAACTTCTGCACATTTCTCGTTCGTTAAACAATAATAAAAAAATAAAGGTTCTTACATTTTTTCGACAGATGGCAATGCTGATATTGGGGAGAGTTTACTCCGTCAGTTATTTGCTTAACTTGATTTTCACTAAATTTATTTTATTACAGCTCGTTCAACCTGACTTAAACGACGTCTCCTGTCGTTTACATTCACCATTAGACTATGCATACTTCATTACTCCAAAAAATGTAATTCCCCAAGCAAACTGAAGCAATCTACTGCGAAATTATTTTATCTCAACAACATCACCAGTTACACCTTTGACATATATATATTTAAAGAAATATTCCATCAATTTCACCAGTTTTGTGGCAAATTATAACTAATATTTCTACACTCAGAAAAAAAAACGTTATTGTTTCAATAAATAATCGTTATTAAACGAAAAACTATCAAAAAGCTATAGAATTTACTATTAAGTTATTGATTCCACCATAAAATTGTTAAAACAAAAAATTATTACTTATCATTTGAATAAACCGAGTTATTGCTCCAATTCACAAAAAGTTATTAATTTAAATTTTCAAAATTGATCCATTAAGTTAAAATTAGCTAAAAGTTGCCTAAAGATTTATAAAAAATTATCATTTAGAAAACTATAACTGTATTCTTCTTATTCAATAAATTATGTCTGTTATTAATATTAATAACTTAAGCTATTGACAATTACACAGATTTATAAAAAAAATTATTATATTTAGAGTGTCGTTTTTGAAATCAATAACTTTAGTTATTGATAATAATAGTTAGATTTTTTGTCTTAGTTTTTGTTTTATGCAAGTGATTTGTTTTATATTATACATAGTTCATAGTTGGTTGTTGAAACGTGCTGTGTTTAAATCAAATTGGTTAAAGTGAAAATAATAAAAAGTTTTACATAATTGTTATTAAGTGTACAAATGTTTAAATTTTTGTGATAAAAACTGTAATTAGGTATTGTAAATAAAAAACAATTTACAATGGAATATTTAAATTTGTTAAACAATGATTATCAACCTAACATGTGTTTAGATGATGGTTATCTAAACAATTTGTTAAATGTTGCTCCAGATAAGGAACCCAGTGTATTTCGCAAAATAATTCTTTCGTGGGGAATACCTGTTGAAATTATTCAACAGCTTGAAGGTATGCGCATGTTTAAATAAAGTGATAAGATAACTAAAGTTAAAAGTACGCCATTATTTTCAGGTTTCGGTTTTAACGTGGAATCTCTCCAGTACATAAGAAATCGAGATTTTGGTGACATCTTTTCTCGTTCACAATTTGGGTATAAAATCAAATTCAGAGAAAAATTATTTGAATGGCGTGGATTGAATGTAAGTTAACAAAAATAATATTGTTAGCGGCATTTGATAACCATAAATACTAACCTTAAACATGTTTTAGTGATGGTACCATTGATATTATTTTTTGTACTTATAGGGTTATATTGTTGATTTAGATGAAGAATTAACAAACTCTGCCGTTTCCGTTGGATCAAATTCAAATATCGACGATTTCATTTTTAATAACACCCTTAAAGAGGCTCTTTGACTAACAACAAATGTAAAATAATATACAATTTTTTGAATTAGTATATTCTAATTACTTAATGATTTTTTTTAGACGTTGGAAGATCTCTTACAAAACAGTTCTAAAGGCAAGTCGATTCTTAATTTTGATAAAGATAAACCATTGAATAAGATTCATCAATCAGATTTGGCGTCCTGTATAGTTACTCCTTTTTTCACTATTCACCATCGTGGTTTAAAAATTGAAGAAATTGAAGGTTTCGCAAAAAAAATTATTGACTTATTTCCTAAGGAACAAATAGTAAGTATTCGTAAATATCATAATGAATTAACAATATAATTTAGTATGAAGATGCATTTAATTTTTAGACAGTACTTTGTATTGTACTGTAATCCATACCCTCCCTAACTTGTTCTTTTTTCCACTCCAGGAAACATATTATATGCCAAGGTATAAAGGAAAAAATCCTCGAGGTAAATTGTATGACAAAAATGTCAATATATTTCAAAATTACTGAAAATGTGGATACATTTTAAAAAAACCAAATAGAGTCATAAAAGACACTCCTTGTAATAAGGAAAACATAGAAAATATTTTGCCCATCGTAGAAAATTCAACTGAAAAATGTATATGGTTAAAAAATAATCTACAGCCTTGGGCAAAAGTGGAAGAGTATTGGGAAGAAACATACAACTTAAGAAGAAAAAACGTGCTACAAGAGAACAGTACTCAAAATATTTTAAAAGCTTGGCCACGATATAAGGACTCTATAGGATATTTGCTGGTATAATATTTTATTTTCGTATAAATGACTTAATGCCAAATAAAAATATATATCTTTTTTTTAAAGGTTGAAATTGATTTTCAAAAATTGTATAAAAATAATACTAACGGTTTATATAAACGGTTTATACAAACATTGGACTGATTTCCAAGCTTATGAAATAGAAAGAAGTGAGTTTGAATACTCACTAGATTTTGCCGAAGTGTTCAGCACTGAAACAATGCAAATTTATTTTTTAAACAATGGTAAAACTTACATTCGACTAAAACTACTGTAACTCATTTGTAAAACTAATTTGTAAAATATTGTACAACTATTTTGTTAATAAAATTTTAAAAATTAAATTAATTCTTGTTTTCACTTATTTTAGTAAAAATTTTAATTTCAGCAGATGATAAGTTAAGTTGTTGACCTAAAGGGGTCGGTCTTACACTTAATTTCAATAACTTCTCCATAGTATTGATAATAACTAAATTTTTAACTAGTTTTTAAAACAATAATTTATGGATTATTGAAATAAAATAGTTATGTATTGGATGAATAAATTATTGTTATTGAAATCAAAAAGGAAGTTATTAGATTAATAATTTAATTAGTTATTGCTGACATAATTTTATTTATAGAAATAATAACGTTACTGTTATTGTTTTTGCTATTTTAATATTTTTAAAAGTTTTATTATCTTTCATTTTCAAATTATTATTTTAAAATTGTAGTTATTGATTTTACTAGAAAAGTTATCGTCTATATTTGTATATTTTTAATAAATGTTTAATAACTTTTTGGATATTGAAATAATAATGGAAGTTATTGTCTAAAATTCAACCCGGAAAATTATTGAATTTATGTATGAAAATAGTATTTTCAATAACTTTTTTTTCTGAGTGTACATTGAATCCTCCCCATACAAATCTATATCAAACTCTAAATCCACGTCGTCTATTTCTAAATTATTTTTCCACCACATTCTCTTGTAAGTTCGGTCAAAAATACTTTCGAACGGTGTTGGACTAATTTGAAATCCCTCATGTCTGAAATAATTATTAAGCGATTATTAAGCAAGACCTTCTTAATTATGTAAGGGCCCTTCATTTTCGGACATAACTTCTTGGTGAATCCAGGTCCTAACACATTTCCTATCATTACGTAGTCACCCACTGCGTAATTATTTAACTTTCTATACTTCTTGTCATTTATTCTTTTATTATTATTTTGAACCTCCAAATTTTTACGTATTGCCTTCTCTCTCAATACGTTAACACATATTTTAGTTACTCGTTCGTTTTTAAAATAGTCCCTAGCATAATCGTTGCTTGGTTTTTGCTGATTAACACCAAATAATAACATGCTTGGTGTTGTGTCAATCAGAGGCGAAGCGTCTTTGGAAGCTAGGGAAGCACTGCTTCCCTTTGAAACAGGTCGTCCTTTTTCAAATTAATTTTTGGTTGTTAATAAAGATTTTGTCAAACATTATTCAATAAACTTTATTAGAATTTCAATACTTTAGTAGTCATTTGATATAAATCTTCATATTTTCTGTTAAATTATATACAGATATATCCATATAAATAAATGTTTTTATTATTATTTAATTATATTAATGCCTTATATTCATAAAAAAAAACATCAACGCATTCAAAGTATTTATTTTCATCCAAATAATCCACGAAGAAACTGTTCAACTTGCAGCGTACTAAAATTTATAATTTGTACGTAAACAACAACAACAAAATCGAAAAGAAAAATGAAAAAAACAAAAATTATCAACTAGAAATAAGCTATGTTGCATAAAGCATCTACTATCATAGTAGTGCTATGGTAAATTTATTTTGTTTTAGCTAAAATGTACTGGTTTAATTGTTTTAACCACGTCTTATTACTTTACATCAAAGTATTGATTTGTAATAACAGTTTCGACTTTCGATGTTTTGTTGGATTTATAAATATTACAAAAGGTAATTTCTTTATTAATTATTATTGCAGGGCTCTTTCCAAAAATGTTTTGTTTTAAAATATAAAAATATTTTCTAATAAGAAAATAGACGACCTTGATCACTGATTTATATATATTTGTCTCTTGGGATTCGTGGTTCTATTTCTCGATTGTTTGTAAGGATAGGACCAATCAACAAATATAATTATTTATACTGATGATGAATTTTAATTATATAAAACCCTTTCAATTATATACTTTGATAAATTAAGCAAGCCAATTTGTTTATGTACCTGATGAGTTGAACTGCTATTACATATCCATATTTATGATTGATCATATTAGTATATTAAATAGAATTTTAAACGTAAATTGATTTTTGTGTTTCAAACCGGGGATCAAGTTTTTATCGGAAAATTTAGTAACTGTCCTTCTCATATTGTGCATTGAGAATTTTCTTGCAAACTATATTGGGGTATTGCTAAAAGTGTTGAATTCAACACAAGTAAAACTCAAGTTTGCCATTTTTCTAGGTTATCAACACCTAATCCATTTTCGTTAAAGTTTGACTTAAATGATCTTGAAGAGAAAGAATCTGTTAGACTTCTTGGAGTTGAGATTGAAAATAATATGAAAAGGAATTCTCATATTTTTAGCCTAGCTAAGAACGCTGTTCAAAAATTAGGATTTTTGGGTCAGTGTCGTAAGGTTTTTAATAGCGAGCAGCTTTTTAATATATAAATATATGGGGTGGAGCCTACAAAAGTAGTTTGAAATGTCTTGATTTTATACAGCGGAGAGCTGTTGAATTGATCGGCAAATTAAATCTTACTAACGAGCTTGATTCCTTGAACATAGAAGAGACGTCGCTGATTTGACGATATTTTATAAGTATATTATGGAAGAACGGGTGTCTGCGGGGATCAATTGATTTTAACTGTAGTCATTTTTATCATTGATGAATATTATACAGAACGCAGCATCCCATTCTTAAAACCTCAGGCTTCGCCTGTGGTGTCAATGGATCTGCTATATGTATTGTTAAAGACAAATTTTACATCTTGTAGAACCTCATCCCAATTTGCATTTTCAAAACATGATTTTATTTTACTCAGCAAAGACGTTTGAAATCTATTCATTCTTTGTATTTGACCATTTGCTTTTCGACACGCAGTAGCTATTTTGACATGTTTGATCTCATTTTTTCTCATAAAATTTTCAAAATCTATAGACGTGAACGCACTACCACGATCACTAATCAATCTGCGAGGTCTACTGAAATAATCTGTATAACTTTGAATGTGTTTTATAGGTTCTCTACTATTTGTTGTCTTAGTTGGGTATATCTTAATAAATTTTGTGAAAGCATCAATTATTAAAAAAATATTTTTATGTCTTTGTTTCGTTTCTTCTAATGGGCCATAATGATCACAATGAACACTATCAAACGGCTTCGTTCTTTTATCAATATTTTTTACTAAATCTCTTTTAGTCATGTTTGGGGAAAATGCGATACATTTCAAACAGTTTGCAATATGTTCGCTAACTTTTTGCTTCATATTGCGAAACCAGTAAGTTCTCGTTATTAATTTAATAGTGTTATCGACTCCGACATGTCCAACGCCATCATGACATGTTCTTTTTACATTGTCGTGCATTCCATATGGAATCATAAACAAAATATTATCCTTTGATTTCCTATATACCAATCCGTTCCGCATTTCAAATTTACTATCCTCCTCTGTTTCTAATCTTCTTTTAAATTTCATAATTTCAGAATCATGTGTTTGCGCCATGGAAAGGTTTTGCTCAAATGTATTTACCTCTAGCATCAAAACTGAATAACATCTACTCAATGCATCTACATGATTCATACGTTTGTTGGAGCGGTGTTGAATTTCATATTCAAAATTTTCTAACTCCAAGGCCCACCTGGCTATCTTTGGGTTATCTTCCCTTTTCTGTAATGTCAAATAAAGTGCATTACAGTCCGTAATTATTTTGAACTTGATGCCGTGCAAGTATACCCGAAATCGCCGTAATGCATATATTATCGCCGATGTCTCAAGCTCAAACGAGTGGTGTTTTGACTCTCACTTAGTGGTTCGTTTACTGAAGAAAAATATCGGATGGAACCGACCATCTGATTTTCTTTGTAACAAAATTCCACCAAATCCTAAGCAACTTGCATCACAGTGCAGTTTGGTTTCATCTGTAGGAGAATATATTGATAAAATAGGTGCATTCACCAATTGAGTTTTTAGATTCTCAAATATTTGAGATTCCTCTTCATCAAATTTAAATTTTGAGTTTTTCTTCATTAAATCATAATGCGTCTTTGCCACTACTGAAAAATTCTCTATAAACTTTCTAAAATAAGAGCATAATCCTAAGAACCCGTGAATTTGTTTTACGTTTTTCGGTATCGGAAACTTAACCACGGCTTCAATATTTGGTGGATCTTGTAAAATAACATTTTTTGTAATACTGTATCCCAAATAATTAATTTTATTTTTAAGGAAATGACACTTCTCTATCCGCAGTACTATAGCTTATTTTCAATTAGAGTGGAAAAAACTTTTTTTAAGATTCTCAAGTGCTGTTCTATAGTTTTTGTGGCTATAAAAATATCATCGATATAAATTGAAATTTCTTTGCTATCTGATAATTCTCTAAACGCTTTATTAATGAATCTTTGAAATACCGATGGTGCATTAGCCAGTCCAAACGGCATCCTGGTATATGCATACTGACGAAATGGTGTAATAAACGAGGTATAGTTAACTGACTCCTCGAAAATATACACAAGAAGTAACCCTAGTTTCTAAATGACCTAATTGATCCTCAATTAGTGGGAGGGGGTAATGATCTTTTACTGTCAATCTATTCAACGAATAGATTGACAACACATTTGCGTGTCGTCTTTTCGTTTTTTTACTAAAACTATCGGTGAACAATATGGTTAATTACTATGCCTGCTTATACCTTCTTGTAATAGCCCATCTATTATTTTTTTCGTCACTTTAGTTTCATGAAAAGATAATCGTCTAGCTCTAAAAGAAAAAGGTTTTTCCTTACGTAAATTAATCACCATTTCACATTTAACCAGAGGTTCTAATGGTACTCTTGCATTACTACATTGTTTATAAATAAATCTTTTTCTTCCTGCTTAACATCCACCTCCAAACTGGACTCTATATCTAATTCAAATTATCATTTTCTCCTTACATGCAAATATTCATAACTTCTTTCATAGTACTCTCAACCCGTTATCACTATTGTTTTTAAAATTAATGTTACACTCACCGCCATTAAATTTAATTACCAAGTCAGATAGCGCGATAAAATCACGTCCAAGCAAACAGTTTTACTTCATTGTTTCATCGGGTACAACCAAGAATTTTTGTAAACATTTGAAATTGTTAATGTTTATCCCTTCCGCAAACTCTCCCACAACATTCAGCTGCGATCCGTTCATTGATCCCTGCAAAATTGTAAGATTTTTGATTAGTCACAAAATTGTTATTTACAATACTTTGTTTTATCAACGATACTGGACTTCGAGAATCTAACATTGCGAAACAACTATTTAATTTTAAAAATTTACTTAAACTAGGAAAAGTTATACAAACTTCAAAAGATGAAATTATGCTATCATGAACTAAAATTATTAGTTTAGAAGATGATGCCTTTGGCTTTGTACAAGCTTTGTACACATGGTCCACACCACCGCAGTTGTAGCATGCTCCTTTTTGACGCCTAGGTTCTGAACATGCTGAACCAATAGGCCCCATTTTATTGCAGTTGTAACACCTGTTGATTGTAATGACCTGTTGATTCTGTTTGACAACTACACCTCTGCTTTCTTCTTTTTTTCCCACTTTATGTCATCTTCACTTATAATTGACATAACCTCAAATAACTCTTTAGGTGATTTCAACCGCTGTATTTTTACTTGCAATCTCAATCCAGCATCGTTCAATTCTTCTATCATATAACCTAACAGTTCCCAAGTTGATAAGTTTAACTTGTTTCCCAAAACCGTTTTACTATGGGTGAAAAACACGTGAAATCAGCAAAAAACATGCAATTTTGGATATGAGGTTTTAATTTTGTAAATGTAGGTATTGGAATTCGTTGACATCAATAAAAAAAATTTTCTGTGTTTTTAGTTTTTTTTTTTTAACCCTGTCTTTATCAATGTCTTTAGATACAGGGTGTTGAAAAATCAAAAAATTGCTCGACCCTGATGTATTGAAATGGGTCTACAGTCAAAACTACTGAGCTGATGTTAATGTTCTATAGCTCAAAATGTAGGTATTGAACAGAGCTAATCAAAATAATAATTTACATTATATGACCTTGAACATTTTCTTTTAGAAAATAACGGTAAAAAATTCAAATTCGATTTTCTAGAAATGCATGTTTTTTAAATTTTTGATTTTTTAATATGTGAAAGGTACATATGTTACTAACATTATGTAAAAAATTCAGGAAGGAAAAATTTTTTGTTTTTTTTTATTAACCTTCGCGTGAACGGATATTTTTAGCGACTGATATGAACAATATCTACCCCGGTAGATATTACATAAATCATAATATCAACAAACGTAACTGTGTATTTATTTTACTTTTGTGTAAGCATACAATAAAAGCATATATTTAAAAATAAAGTTGCTTGTTTTCCACATTGACCAGTAAAAATTTTCATATAAGACCAAAGGAAAAAAAATATCTACCCGGGTAGATAATGTTTTCTTACGTAATATCAACTTACATAATATCAACGAACGTGTAATATTATCCAACGTGTATTAATATCATAATATCATTTTGCTTTTGTGTAAGCATACAATAAAAGCATATATTTAAAAATTAAGTTACTTGCTTTTCACATTGACCAGTAAAAATGTTCATATAAAACCCAAGGAAAAAATATCTATTCGGGTAGATATTGTTTTCTTGCGTAAAAAACCATAAAAATCCAAAATACGTGTTAAAAGGAAGTCCAAAATATTTTTTTCTCAGATTTTGCGAAATCAATTTAAAAATTAGTCACATAGGTGAACAGGCATGAAGATTGGTTAAAAACACATAAAGTTATTGGATTACAAAAACCGTGATATCTACCCGGGTAGTTGCTCGTAAATGCCACTCACATGCTATTTTGTAGTCATTCATATGATGCAGGATGGTAGCAAAATTCTTTTTATTTTTATATTGTGTAGTAGCGCCATCAGAAATATAAATAATCCAATTTTTTTTGTAGTGTGTTTTGCGAATTTTTTGTAAGTTGCGATTTTGCAGAAAATTACTCGTTCGTAATACAAAACGAAGTGCAAGGTTACCATTGGAACAATAAACAAGCAACAATTCATCCTTTCGTAATATATTACACGGATGCATATGAAAAATTACAACATGCCAATTTCATTATAAAATCGGATTGCCTTACTCATGTCAGCGTTGCTGTGAATCTCTTCATAGGTAACTTAATTGATTTTTTAAAAACAAAATTTCAAAAAGTTTCAAAAATTATTTATATTTCTTATGGCGCTGCTTCACAATATAAAAATAAAAAGAATTTTTCTACGATCCTGCATCATTTGAATGACTACAAAATAGCATGTGAGTGGCATTTTCATGCAACATCGCACGGTAAAGGACCTTGTGATGGAATTGGAGGCACAGTAAAACGAAAAGCAGCTAGAGCGAGTCTTAAAAAAGAATACCACAAAGTTATATCAACGCCTCTGGAGTTATATAACTTGGCAGCAGCTCCAGGCAATTTTCAAGATAACATGCATTTTTTCTATGTAACCAAGGCAAGTTACATTGCAAAACGAAATCAACTAGCTGATAGATACGCCAATTTAAAAACAATTCCTGGAACACGAGGATATCACTCATACATTCCTACAAATGATGGATCAATCTTAGCTAGACGTTATTCTAACTCTACGGAATTTAGTAATGTAAAATTAAATAAATGATAAAAAATGTGTAAAATAACAAACATAAAAAATGTGTAAAAAACATACATATATGTCCAAAAAAAACTGTTAATTTTTTAACTCCACTTTTTATTATGATGAAAAATTTTAAGGCGTGTTGCAATAAAATTAATAAAAAAAACAAAAAATTTTCCCTCTTGAATTTTTTTGAAAATGTTAGTAACATATGTACCTTTCACATATTAAAAAATCAAAAATTTTAAAAATATGCATTTCTAGAAAATCGAATTTGAATTTTTTACCGTTATTTTTCTAAAAGAAAATGTTCAAGATTATATAATCTGAATTATTATTTTGATTAGCTCTGTTCAATACCTACATTTTGAGCTATATAACATTAACATCAGCTCAGTAGTTTTGACTGTAGAGCCATTTCAATACACCAGGGTCGAGCAATTTTTTGATTTTTCAACACCCTGTATCTTAAGACAGGGTTAAAAAAAAACTAAAAACGCAGAAAATTTTTTTTTATTGATGTCAACGAATTCCAATACCTAAATATACAAAATTAAAACCTCATTTCCAGACCTTGCTGATTACACGTGTTTTTCACCTATGATAATAATCAGCAAACGGTTCACCTTTTTTCCACGTTCTGTTTTCAAACTCTTTTCTGATTTTTAATTTATTTTAGTGTGTGTAGAATAGCTCCTCCAGCGTCTCTTAAATTTCAACTAAGTTAAGTGCATATTTTCTGCTTAGGGTGCAACCATTCCATTGCTTTACCTTTCAGTTTTCCAATGACAACCAGCAGCATTAATTCTTTACGAATTTCATAAACTTTGCAACTGTCTGCACCTGTTGTACGAATGATATGCAATTTTCATTTGTCGCGCGAGAGTAATTTGGTAGCAATACGGCAATCTCATACGTTGCAATATTTTTTACTTCAAATTTATTCTCGTCATCATCACCTATTTCTAGGCTTTTTTCCGTTGTTTCCCCATTTACCCTAACTTATTTTTTAAAACAATATTAGTTTCTGATAGTCACATAAAATTTTTAGTATTCACGTGCTTTCTTTTTCCTCCCAAAAACATATGCTGCACTCCAAAAAACACTTTTTCTTCTCATTTTTCAAAACTAAATGACCAAAAAATGTTTTTATTTTATTTTCTTATACCCTACACCTGAAGTTGCAGTCAGACCTTCTTTTAAAAATCAAAATAAAAAAACATCACATTTATAATTTCTTCCATTTTTATTTCTTTTTGATTAAAAAAAACTTTTTACATCTTTTCTACTACAAGATCTAAAAACCTCTGCACATTTCTCGTTCGTTAAACAATAATAAAAAAATAAAGGTTTTTACATTTTTTCAACAGATGGCAGTGCTGATATTGGGGAGAGTCTACTCCGTTAGTTATTTGCTTGACTTGATTTTCATTGTATTTCTTTTACTGCACAAAATACTTACTAAAATATAAATACAAATACTTTACTTACTAAACGTTGTGGTTACAATTAATACGTACCTGTTTACCAGTTAAGATGCGTTCAGCTGGGGCACAAATACTGGTGTCCTGGGTGGTTATTTTGTAGCGTTGTGAGATAAAAAGTGAGGACTAGGTGAGATAAAAAGTGAGATAAAAAAATTATGTTTAAATGATTTCTTTTATCTAATAAATCGATCAAAGACAAATATTTTATCTCACTTTTTATCTCACCTAGTGAGATAACGCTACAAAATAACCACCCTGACATGTTTTATTCCATAAGTCGAGCGAGAATTAATAAATTCGCTACTATTCAACTAGATATCTCCGTCTGATAATATTTTCTGGGTATAGCCAAATAAACACAATACTTACTCTTTTAAAACTTATATTTTGTTTGCCGTGGTGCCTTCGAATGGCCTCTGAAGTTGCAAAATCGTTAATTGTTATGATACGAAAAATTATTAAACTCCTTTTTTCCATTTCTGGATGAGCAATCTAATTAGAAGCTTAGGATGTTTACCAACTTCGCATTTGATCACGTACTTATCTATATTATTTGCCATTTGCAGTCAACGGTAGATTTTTCGTATTCATGCCATGGTAATATTACCTCCCTCTGATCAGATTTTATTGTCATGGTTACGTTTTAGTTTATCAATTATAAAGAGTGTCTATTTTTATAAAAATAAACGGGCATCCTGACTGGGAAATCTATTATTTGTGCCGTTCACTGCACAAAGCGACTAACTCCACTTTTTGAAAAATTTTAAGTTTAAATGTCAAAGTACTTGCTATAGTCATAACTTTCTATGTTAAAAACAACTTTCCTAAATAATTAAGATAAACACCATTAAAAGTCAAAATTTGTCTGACCATTAAAAAGTGACTATTAAAAACCTGACATTAAAAACTAATTGTTCCTAACTACTCCATAGATTATCAATTAATCCTGCCATCTATTAAAAATTGTAATGTATTATAGATTTAACCATTGAAATGTAATTGTAAAAATTAGTATTGCAATCTTTTCGTCCATTGAAACGTAATGAAAATGATTATAATGTAAAAACTCTCCTTTTATTCTTTCATTCTATTTTCAACTCTGTAATAAATAACATTAAAAGGAAATAAATAACTTAATTTTGTGAATTCAAATATTTTCTAAACAAGGTTTTTTAATAAGTGAAAATAAGAAGAATTATCAACTTGGGAACAACACGCGCCACTGTGGTGCCCCAACATAATGGTCCTTCGAGCCGGATCATCCAGTTAAAATCACATCGATTATCCAGCTGATTATTTATGCTTAAAATTGGTACAATAAAGATACAATTTACTCGCCATTTTTGAGTGTCATCAAGGTTGTACTATCAACACATAAATTAATCTACCATTTTGGATTTTATAGTTCGATCAACATACGAATTAATATGTGGAATTAGTTATCAAATTGTTCAATCAACATATTTTTTTTTTTTTTTTTTAATAAGAAGTGTTGTGTAGTAGGAATTACAAAATGTGTCACAACAACACATAGATACCTTTTAAGACGTAGGTCCCACAACAACATGCGTCTTGAGGTATAGGTGGACGCTTTTTTTAAATCTTTGTGGATTGAAAGCACTCGAGACTATTGATTCGGGCAAAGCATTCCATGTGTACGATGTACGCACAAAAAAATCTCTTTGCATTCTATTACTATGACAGTGAGTAATCTCGACAGTTCGAGCGCCCGCACACACCGATTGACGAGTAAAACGGGGAAAAACATATGTCTGAGGCATTATGGACCTGATTTCATCCGAGCACTGCTGGTGACGATATTTATAAAAAACAACGAGATCAGCAACAGTGCGACGATGTTGCAGGGAATCAAGACCTAATGTTAAATCTCGATCACCAACAATTCGTATAGCTCGCTTCTGAACAGAGTCCAAAAGAGCCAGGATAGTAACAGATGCAGCGCCCCAAACTTGACAACAATACTCCATACAGGGACGAATATAGGACTTATAAATGTGGAGTAATTGATGCGGAGTAAAATATTTTTTACATCTATTGAGGAGGCCGAGTTTTCTTGACGCGCTCTTTGCCATGGCCATTATATGATCGTTCCAGAGTAAGTCATTGGATATTGTGACTCCCAATAAACGAATGCTTTCACATTCGCGTATTTGGTCGTCACACATATTAATTGAAATATCGTTGGGAAACTCAGTCTTTGATCTGGAAACAATCAATAGCTGTGTTTTGGTGGAATTAAAATTGACCAAATTTTTGTCACCCCAATCGGCGACTTTTTTTAGGTCCTCGTTTACATTTATGGCAGCGTCTCTCCGGACGGGATTTATTCGTTCATGCATTTTACCCTTTGAAGATAGGGGGACGAATGACTTGTGCAGTGTACTATCATCTGCAAAACTATTTATTGGGTTACTGGTGATTTGCAACAGTTCGTTGATATAAATTAAAAATAAAGTGGGGGGTAAAACTGAGCCTTGGGGTACACCAGCGTTAATTAATTTGGACTCAGAAGAAAAGCCATCTATAGATACCGAGATGTATCGGTTGGACAGAAAATTTTGAATCAACTTCACGACTGCGGGATGAAAACCGTACGCAACGAGCTTGTTGATCAAGTTGGCATGCCAAATTCGATCAAATGCTTTTGAGATGTCTAATGCGATTACGTACGTTTCACCACCTTTCTCAAGTATGCTATTCCAAATATGTGCCACATAGTTCAATAGATCGGTTGTTGATCTTTTGTTTCTAAAACCGTATTGGCTGTCAGATATCAAATGGTTGTCTTCCAAAAATTTGGATATGTGTGAATTAATGTAGTGCTCGTATATTTGAGACATGACTGGGAGTAAGGCTATTGGTCTATAATTTGAAATATCACATTTCGTTCCTTTTTTTGGGACAGGCTGGACATTGGCCAACTTCCAGCAGGATGGATAAATACCAGATTTATAGGATTTATAAAATATTTTGGTGAGGGTTGGTGCAAGCTCTTTTGAAAATGTTTTTAGAATAACAGGAGGAATGTTGTCCAGACCAGAAGCTTTGTTGTTGTTTAACCCCCTTAAAAGTTTTTCGACAATTTTGGGTTTGAAATGTAATTGTTTCATATTAACTCCTGAAGACTGGGTTTGGGGTATTTCTTTGGGAGTTTCTAGAACTGTTGAATTTGAAGCAAAGCGTTCCGCGAACAATGTAGCTTTCCTTGCAGGGTCAGTAATGATTGAGTCACCATCAATGATAGGAGGGATAGAAGATTTAGTACCACAATTTAAAGAATTAATGGCACTGTAAAAACTTTTGTCAGAAATTGACATACTCGAAAGTTTTGCCGCTTTCGCTCTGTCAATCTATGCTTTTTCGTTTTCGATTATCTGGTTTGATATTTTATTAGCCTTTAAATATTGGGATCGATTAACAGAGTTCTTTTTGTGAATCCAAATATTAAATAATCTACGTTTGTTTCTAAGAGCCAATTTGGCTGCTTTCGAAAACAAATATTTTTGTTGGGGTTTCATTATTGAAAAGGGAACGAATTTGTTAATACCGAATTGAATGGTTTCAGTAAAGTTTTGAGCAGAAACATTTACATCGTCAGTATAAAAACAATGACGATCAAAAGGGAAGCCTTGAAAAAAACTTCGGAGACCATTGGTGTCCATTTTTGAAAAGTGAAATATTTTACGGGATTTGGGGATACAATTCAATACAATTAATTACATACAAACAATATATAAATTAATTTCTGGAATTACTCATCAAATTGGTACAATAAAGGAACAATTTACTCGCCATTTTTAAGTGTCATCAAATTTGTACCATCAACATACAAATTAATATTTAATTCGCCATTTTTGAATTATTTATCATCAAGTTTGTACCATCAACATACAAATTAATATTTAATTCGCCATTTTTGAATTATTTATCATTAAGTTTGTACCATCAACATACAAGTTAATAATAATTCGCCATTTTTTGAATTAAATATCATCAATTTGTGCTGTCAACATACAAATTAATAATAATTCGCCATCTTTGAATTCTTTATCATCAGTTCATGCTGCAAACATACAAGTTAACAATAATTCGCCATTTTTGAATTATATATCATCAATTTGTGCCGTCAACATACAAACAATTCAATACAATTCATCATCAATCAAGACAAATTTAGCCTGCCTAGAATCACCAAACCATCGTTTTGAGGCACCAATCAACCAACAGTGCAGCTCACTATTTTTTAACAACAAAATCACACCTCTGTCCCTGGTGGCAGTTTCTATGGTTAAACAGATAAGTATCGATTTTGCTCATTTCTTTATTAAACTAAATAATATATATGCAATTGCAAAGAACTCAAAACCGCGAATCAAATCGTTAAACTTAAATAAAATTAATAAAAGCAAATATATTACATTGATATATAGTAACAAAATTACTGACTCGTCTTTCGATGCTGTCTTCTCTTCAATTTAAAGTTAGATTTCGGTTATCACATTTGACAAACAATGGATCAAAAGGCAATAAATTCTTTGAAAAAGCAACGTGCGTCTAACAAAGGTCGATTATCTCAGGTACTAACATTTTTAACTAACGCTGATGAAACCACACCTATTGAAGATTTTAGAACTCGATTATCTCGTGTAGAAAAATTAATGATGGAGTTCACGGAAATTGAAACATCATTGTTTAACTTAGATCCCGAACAAGAATCCGATGTCCAATATGAAGAAAACTATTACAAAGCGATTACTGCCCTAAACACATGGATTCGTACAAAATCAACAACCCTCGGTATTAGTTATAACCTTGACACTTCAATGAATGCTACTCAATCTGGAAGTGGACATGCTGAGATAAAATAAATATTCCTACATTTTCGGGTGAATACACTGAATGGCAATCCTTTTTCGATTTGTACTGCTCCACTATCCATGACTCACCTTCGCTAAATCCAGTACAGAAATTCCAATACCTCAAAGGACTCTTACGCGGTGAACCAGCAGTTCTATTGAGACACATAACCGCAACCGAGGCAAATTATTTAGGTGCTTTAAATAAACTGAAGGAGCGATATCACAGAAAACGACCAATTATTAATTCCTTTATAAGAACCTTTATTGAACAGCCTTATGTTCACACCGCAAACTCAAACAATATCAAACGAATCATGGACACTTCAGATGAAGTCATACGCGGTTTAAAAGCACTTGGAGATAGTGCCGAAGCACGAGATCCATGGCTGATTTTTATATTACTAGACAAGTTGGATCCAAAGTCAAAGGCACAATGGGCAGAAACAACTGCCGATCAAGACACTCCCAACTTTACGGATTTTTTAAAATTTTTGGCTAGACGTATCGACACGCTAGAATCTATCAACGTTCCAATTGTTAACCGAACTAATCGTAAGCAACCATTGACAGCTCACATAGTTGCTTCTGAACGTCAGTATAAATGTGCCATGTGTACTGGAGACCATTCAATCTTTCAATGTCAGCAATTCAATGCCATGGATGTAATTAAACGCAGAGACTGGGTAACAACAAATAAGAGGTGTTTCAATGCACTTCACGTCGTCGATGTTACCAATGTAGAAAAAGTCACCATAGCTTATTACATATGGTCGAAGAAAACGAAGATACAAAGAAAAAGGAACCCGATGCTTTAAATCAAACTGCACTGTCAAGTTGTGTGTCTTGTCTTTCATCTGTTGCGATTCTACCAACAGCAATTATTAATGTAATCGATTCAGTCGGTCAAATCATCAGCTGCAGAGCCCTCTTAGATTCAGGTTCTCAGGTGAGCTTCATTACTGAAGCATGTTCACAACGGCTTAATCTACCACGAAAAAATGCTCGTCTCACGGTGTGTGGAATAGGACAAACAAAAGCAGGATTAACCAAAGGTGTTGTTAGTCTCGTAATAAAACCAGAAAATAGTCCCGATTTAATCATTAAAGCATTAGTGTTGTCAAAAATTACCTCGGGATGGCCACCACAGAACCTGGACCATATCGATACAAATACTTGGCAAGGCACGTTAGCTGATCCTAACTTCAACAAGTTAGCTGATCCTAACTTCAACAAATCTAGTCAAATTGATGTGCTAATTGGAGCTGACTATTTTTTCAAAATTCTAGAACAGGGTCAAATCAAAGTGTGTGACAATAAAACAATTCTTCAGAAAACTATTTTTGGTTGGGTGGTTGCAGGAACAATCCACACAAGGACGAAACCTGAGAATACTACAACAATGATATCTACCAATGAACTCACGCTAGTAGATATCGATCGAACATTAAGACAATTCTGGGAGATAGAATCCATCATGAACATCAACAAGTCACTATCTCCAGAAGAACAATTATGCGAAGATGCATTCTTAAATTCACTGGAGCAGAACACAGCCGGCAGATTCGCTGTAAGCCTACCCTTCAAGCAATCACCAAACAGTATTGGTTGTTCTATGAGCATAGCAATTCAACGACAACACAGTATGGAACGTCGTTTTGCTCGTCAACCTGAATTTTACAAGATGTATCAAGACTTTATGCTTGAATATGAAAATTTGAATCATATGGAAGAAATTCCTCCAGAACAAATCAATGATTCAGGGTTTTATTTACCACATCATGGCGTACTACGATACTCTAGCACAACAACAAGGTTAAGAGTCGTATTCGACGGCTCCGCGAAGAGTTCATCTGGGATTGCTTTAAATGACTGTCTGGCGGTTGGCCCAACTATACAATCAACTCTTTATTCAATACTGTTACGATTCAGAGAACATCCGTTCGTATTCTCTGCTGACGTGGAAAAAATGTATCGCCAAGTGCGTATACACAAGAACGATACAAACTACCAAAAAATAGTATGGCGAAAAAGCCCAGCTGATAAAATGCGTCATTATAGACTACTCACAGTAACCTACGGCCTATCGTCTGCCCCCTTTTTAGCTACACGCGTACTAAAGAAAATCTCAGAGGATCATCATCAAATTTCTTTCCTCGCAGCGAATGCTATTGGAAAGGATGTTTATGTAGACGACTTAATGACAGGAGCAAACAGTGAAAACGAGGCTTTGCAGCTAAAAGAAACCATCACACATATATTGCAGACACACGGTTTCAAACTTCGCAAATGGTCCTCAAATTCAATGGCATTGCTCAACACAGTAAACAGCAACGACAGGATGGCAAATAACAAGGAAATCAACAATAACGAAGAAACCTCAGATGGGCCAATAAAGGTATTGGGAGTAAGCTGGATTCCATCTTACGACGAATTCACGTTTGTATACCATCCCAGCAAAACATCGGTCTTAACAAAACGGACAATTTTATCGGAAGCTGGAAGATGTTTCGACCCATTAGGCTGGATAGCTCCAATCAACACAAAAATTAAAGTGTTCATTCAACAATTATGGATGTTGAACTTAAATTGGGATGAGCCACTACCCGACAAGGAAACAAAGGAATGGAAAGAAATTCAAATCAATCTACCAAACATAGAGAAAATAACAATTCCACGATTTGTTCACATAAATCCACTCGCGTTGAGATACATGGCTTCTGCGATGCTAGTCAAGTTGCATATGCCGCTGTTGTATACTACCGAGCAATCGCAGCAGATGGAACAGTTCAAACCAGCCTAATGACAGCCAAAACTAACGTCGCACCAATAAAACAGCAAACCTTGCCACGCTTGGAACTTTGCGGTGCAGTTTTACTATCCAACTTAATGGAGTTAGTAATGAAAGAAAGCAGCCTTACTCCAGAAAATATATACATGTGGACTGATTCCATGATTGTTTTGGACTGGTTAAGTTCACATCCACGAAGATGGCCAACATTCATGGCAAACCGAACCTCAAAAATCCTATCATCATTCAGTCGAGAGCATTGGAGACATGTTGCTTCACCTGAAAACCCCGCAGAAATTGCGTCAAGGGGGAGTTATCCGCACGAGCTATTATCGAATTCGTTATGGTGGAGTGGTCCAAACTGGCTACAAAAGGCTCACGAATATTGGCCACAACAGCAAAACCATCCAAATATAATAGATGATGATTTTCAAACCACCTCACATTCCACTGTAGTCAAATGTGATATTTTCGATCAATTAATTATAAGGATCTCATCTTTTAACAAATTACAAAGAACAGTTGCATATATATTTAGGTTTGTCACGGCCACGAGAGGAATCGATTCATCAAAGTTTACCAAACTGTTCATTACCGGAAAGGAGATGTGTGATGCGTTGTACAAAATATGTGCGTACGATCAACATCTATACTTCACGCAGGAGTTTGAAGACATACAAAAATCAAAATCCGTCAAACCATCAAGCTCATTAAAATGACTAAGTCCTTTCATCGACCAATACGGAGTGTTGAGAGTTGGTGGCCGATTGAAAAATTGTGATATACCATTCTCGACCAAACATCCAATAATAATGTCCTCAATATCGTCCATTACAAAACTACTACATAATGATATGCATAAGGAAAATAAACACGCAGGGCCATCCTTGTTATTGGCAATATCCAGACAACAATTTTGGATACCTAAAGCAAAGCCAATTATAAGAAAAATTGTTCATCAATGTGTGTCTTGTACTCGACAAGGAGCAACCTGCCAAGAACCATCAATGGGAAATCTTCCAAGCTATTGCCTACAATCTTATCGACCGTTCTTAAAGGTTGGAGTAGATTTCGCCGGTCCAATAGTTATCCATCTGACCAAGGGAAAGGGTCAAAAATCCTATAAGGCATACATTTGACTATTCATTTGTTTAAGAACAAAGGCTATTCATATTGAATTAGTGAGCGACCTCAGCAGCGATGCATTCTTAGCAGCATTAAAACGATTCATCGCACGCCGTGGCTGCTGTGCAGAAATATTTAGTGATGACAGCACCAACTTCGTCGGAGCCAACAACCAATT
The DNA here is from genome assembly GCA_963693315.1 of Diogma glabrata. Classification (NCBI taxonomy): domain Eukaryota; kingdom Metazoa; phylum Arthropoda; class Insecta; order Diptera; family Cylindrotomidae; genus Diogma; species Diogma glabrata. The sequence continues at coordinate 46,689,676 of OY856186.1, forward strand.
ACAAAAATCATTCGAAACTTGCATAAAGACATCTAACGAGCTTGCACATTTTATTTCCAGAAACCCAATCACCTGGCACTTCATACCTCTACATTCTCCCAATTTCGGTGGAATATGGGAATCAGCAATTAAGTCAGCCAAGTTTCATCTCAAACGAGTAATCGGAGAATCAATACTCACCATGGAGGAAATGATGACACTCCTCGCTAAAATAGAGAGTATCCTTAACTCTCGTCCGTTATGCGTATTGTCTGCTGATGATGTTGATGCGCTCACTCCATCTCACTTCCTGATAGGCCAACCGGACACAAAATTACCTGAACAAGACATCACACACTTGAAGCCATCTCATTTGTCTAGATGGAAAATGATACAACACATGAGTCAACATTTCTGGAAACGTTGAAAGTTGAGTATCTCACTACTCTGCAACAAAGGTCAAAATGGACAAAACAACAGGAGAGGGTAAATCTCAATGACATCGTAATAATTAAAGAAGACAATACTCCAGTTAATAAATGGATACTCGGAAAAATCATCAAACTTCATCCAGGATCGGATGATATTATTCGAGTCGTCACGCTTAAAACTAAATCCGGCGAGCTGAAAAGACCAGTAAACAAGCTGGTAAAACTGCCAATTGAACCAGCCGGTTCAAAGGCGGCGGAATGTTCGTAACTACTCCATAGATTATCAATTAATCCTGCCATCTATTAAAAATTGTAATGTATTATAGATTTAACCATTGAAATGTAATTGTAAAAATTAGTATTGCAATCTTTTCGTCCATTGAAACGTAATGAAAATGATTATAATGTAAAAATTCTCCTTTTATTCTTTCATTCTATTTTCAACTCTGTAATAAATAACATTAAAAGGAAATAAATAACTTAATTTTGTGAATTCAAATATTTTCTAAACAATGTTTTTTAATAAGTGAAAATAAGAAGAATTATCAACTTGGGAACAACACGCGCCACTGTGGTGCCCCAACACTAATAATATCTATTATACTAATTAAATTACTACTATAATAGCTAATTGATATACTTAGTAACCAAAATTAAATAAATTATGTTTATAATAACATTCCTGAATGATAAAGATTAACACTACTAAATATCAAAATTTATTTGACCTATGAAAAAAATCCAATTTCTCAACATTATGCTTTATGGAGTTGATCGTTTTGTGCAGTTAACGGCTCATTTATAACCAAAAAATATTAACTACAAAAATTATGGCTGATTTACAAAGAAAACTTACAAAAATTATATAAATTAAGATCAACAAAAAAAATATTGCGTTATAGTTAGGACATAACGGCATGAGTGACCCTATCATTGTATTGTAGCTAATAAAACTATTAAATCTATTGAGCCTCATAACTGCGTTTGAATGCCAAGTTCATCGATAGGGAAGAAAATTATTACATTTATTTAAGATTTTTTGTTTGCCATGTTTCATGTCGGCAAATTTTTTGAACTCTGATTTGTTTGCATTTACATTGTATCGTTAAAAAAATACGAAAGAATGAACGCCTCATCATCGTATGACGTTACCAATAATATTACTCTAGGAAAGATTCAAATCGTATTACAGAGCATGCACAATTAAAAAATTTTTACTCATGAGATCCAAGTTTGAAAACAAAAGCTGAGATCGTGTGTTTTTGTACAAATAAAATATATATTATCAGCAGTTTTACATTTCTACTAATTAGGATCCAAGTTTGTATGAACATTATTTTGAGAAAAAAAAATTTATTTTTGAAATATATTTTTCTCAATGAAAAAATTAAAAATTTCTTAACAATTATTTCCTCATGATTAATAGAGAATGAAGTTAGCTACATTTTGAAGCATTGTGCTATTATTAAAAAAAATAACAAAAAGCTGCTCAAATCTCATGAGTAAAAAACTCATACATTGTGCATGGACCGATAGAAAATTCTAGCCATAAAAATCATACATCAAATATTTTTGCTTTTATGCCCGAAAGTTCTATGCACATATTTACATGATTTAAAAATACTTAATTAAAACAAATATGTATGACGATATTACCCAAATACTTTTAAGCTTCAACTAAATTTAAAATTTAAACTATGGTAACGCCATCAGCGTTACCGTTTGATTTTTCAAATACAATGTCTAAAAATACCGAAAAATATGTAAGAAATATATCGAATACAAAAGTAAATCAAAACTTATCTTTTACAAACGGCTAGCATTTTGATGTCCTCATCAAAATGTCACTGGATCAATGCTATTTAATCTGCAATGGATGCAGTATATAATTTTAAAAATAATAATATTATTAATTAAAAAGAAATTGCCTCAAAACTAAATGTCAGTATAAATCTGTCAAACACAATTCAAAACATGGAGTAATTGATACGAAAGACCTTAAAATAAGGAAAATAATTAGTAAACACTTTAGCCACTCATGACAATTTGTCGCGTCGATGTTTTTGGGTGTGTCTGATGGATTATATAAAAGGGCGAATTTCTTTGACGTTTACCTTGATATTGCTTTTCGATATATCAATACAACGTTATGGTTATATATTAGTGTTTGTGCTCTTGAAGCCCTATGTTTTTACTAAATAGTTGATATTTGTGATCATGTTATAAATTAAAAATTGAAAAGTTTAACTAAGTTGTAATATTTAGTCTAATTTTTGTATTAAAGTTCAAAATATTGTGCATATTGTGTTATTTATTTTTCCAACAAAATGGCCGTTCTGGTTGGTTGATAAGGTGGATGATGGACAGCTTCCATGCAAAGTATTTTTTTTTTGATTAAATATAGCTAAATTAATCCTAAGCCATTTTTTGTTTCATATGTTGGTGCGGTGAATGTGACAAAGGTATTGATCATGGTAAGACATGTCAACTGGTGCTGATAGTCACTATATATGCAATTTGGTACATGCACTTATTGAATGCATAAATTAGTCATATGTTGTTGTGATACTGCTATCATTATCTATCATCATTATTATACATGCAGTTATCATGCACGTATCAAATGCATGAATGAATCATCATTGGCTGCGACACTGTCAAAGTTATTTTGCATGCAGCTAGAAAATAGTTGCTGGGTGCATAATTTAATCAGCTGTTACTGTGATCTTGATATTTTGCTCATCATCATTTATCATCATTATTGTAAATATAGTTATCATGCACGTATTAGAATGCATGAATGAATCATCATTGGCTGTACTATTGTCAACGTTACTTTGCATGCAGTTATGATATAGTCGTTGGGTGCATATTTTAGTCATCTGTTACTGCAATATTGTCGTCATCATTTGCTATCATTATTGTACATGCAGTTATCATTTACTTATTGAATGCATAATTTAGTCATCTTTTCCTATGATATTGTCGTCATTAGTCATCATCGCTGGTGTACATGCAGGTATCATGCAATTATTAAATACATGAATGAACCATCATTGTTGAGATGCCGTCGTCATTACTGTGCATGCAGTTTTTTCCAGTATGTATTTGCTGAATGCATGAATTACTCATCATTATCATCATTGCTGCTATAGTACCGTTAATTGCTGGTCATTTATTATATTATTTATCGATGTATTGCCGTCGCTGCTGATCATACATCATTATCATCATTTCTGCTATAGTACCGTCAAATACTGGTCATACACTATATTATTTATCGATGTATTGCCGTCGCTGCTGACCATACATCATTGTCGCCATTGCTGTTATAGTACTGACGGCACTATTGGTCATATACCATTATCATCAGTGCCGATATATGAACGTCGCTGCTGACAACAACAGTTTATTTGAAAGGGATAAATTGCCAGTCATCGTCATCAAGTGCCAACATATTACCAGCACTATCGAATATTCATGTAATAAATTGTACCGCCGTTACTAGTAGTGCTAATAGTTTATCCAGTTGGCTCACTCCATTATCAACGAAGCTTCATCAAAAATACAGTCCACTAGAATTGAATTGGGAGTCAACAAACTAGAAGAATTAAAAAAAATTAAAAATTATTAAAATAAAAATGTTTTTCATAACGGTCGAATGATTGACAGACGTGGAAAAATAGCAAAAAATGGAGAAAAGTTTTGAAAGCGTTCTCGAGAATGATTAATAATTTAACTACTCAGTGCCAACTTGTGATATCATATTAATCCCTCCACCGTAATACGTAACTCAATTCCCAGTAGGGAAAATTTAATGATCCCATTACTAATAATATTGAAAATTTTCAACTTTCATCATGTCTAAATTATTATTTTAATTTTTTTACCATTATCTAATAATAAAATACCAAAGAAAATGCACAAAGCAATTTATTAAGAAAATCGAATTTCTTTATAAACATTTATTCATCTTTCTATTTCCACATAGAAAAACAAACTCCAAAAAGCAACATAATATTACAAGATATCTTATGTCTATATATTGAAATGTGGGTGCGCTGTTATTTTTTTCTATTTGTTTTAATTATATTATTTATTTTTTCAATAAGAACTTCGTCATATAATTCCTTTTCTTTTCTTATGTCTTAAAAAAAAGATTAACCATTTTAGATAACAGCACCTGAAACATTTTATTGCTAAACAAGGTAAACACTTAATTTTTTTTTATTAATTTTAATTTATTTGTTTTGCTTACAAAAATTTATAAGTAAATAAAAAAACGAATACATATCATACCTTAGATCCAATTTTATTTAAATTAAATCGGTTTTGTAATACAATTAGGTAAATTACTGGAACAGAAGCATTTAATTTATTAAACTCGAATTTTTCGGATTTCATTATATGACTAAACACTTTGTAGTGTAACAAGCTTTTCAATGATTTTTCCTTAAATTTACTAAATTGGACAAAGGAAAAACAAAATAAGATTAGGAAATACTAACGAGCACGTGCACACATTTTAATTTGTGATAAATATCTATTAAAGTTAAATTAAAATAACAAAAATAGTAATAAAAAAAATATAATCTAAAATGGCGATAAAAAAGCGAAATAAATTAAATTAATTTTTTTATCGTAATTAATTTGGTCAATTAGTAGTTTAATTATGCATAGGAAGTTGTTCATATTTACAATTTGTACATTGACTTTCTATAATTTATTGTTTTATCATATGATATCTTTTGCCTTTAGTTTATTTATTTGAGTTATTTCTTCATTACTTGTTTGTTTTTGTGCAATTGTCAGTCGTTTAGTTATATTGAACTAGTTCACAATGTTCCGAATTAGTTTTAATTTTTATGTTTATTACTTAATAATTTGCAAGTTGTTGCTTATTTTACTTCAGAATTTTTTAATTTTTTTACATACATTAAAGTTGGACTAAGAACTTGTAGTTATCCATGAGGAATCTGGGTTCATACAAATAATGAAAATCTGGCTTTTTTTTTCTTCATAAATTAGCTTAAAGGAGGAGAAGGGTGTTCTGGGAAATTGTTTACTTCAACCTTTTACAACTTTAAGTCTCGTTCGTCTTTTAATTTTTTTTAAGCTCGGAACGTAATGAGCTTTTGTTCAGTATACCATAATTTTGTATCAGAACTATCCCACTAGCAAAAACACTTCTTTACATTTTGTCTTTATTCATAATACAGCCTACTGGTTTGAAACACTTTTGAAGAAACCGTTTTCGGTTACTACCTAGATTTACAACAATTTCTAAGTAAAATGTCAGATAAACTCTGACCAGGGAAAATCTCTTTAAAAAATTCAATGAATCATAATAATCCTAATGATTACGTTAATACAAAAAAAACTGTCATAAAAAAAAAATGAGAAAATAATCAATAGTCCCTGGACCCACGCCGATTTAATGTGATGATTACCACATATTTTATACTTCGTGGAGCGCCTGTCATTGACGAACCCAAAAACTTTTGCTCTGCAATTTTCCTCAAATCAGTGCCGCTTTTTCGTTCGGCAAGCTCAGAAAAATGCCGATTGCCAGCGATCTTGTAAATTTGTTACCACGTTTTTTTTTTAACTGTGGGGGTTGGAAATTTGTTTTAGGACACGAGAGTAAGCTTGTCCGCCAAAATTGTGTCCGCTATTGTTGAGTCCAACAACTGACATTTTGGTATGTTTGGGTAATTAATCAATAATGTAAATCAATAATGACTCTACACTCGTTACTTTTCGGAAAATTTCTAGACATTACATATAAAGTAATGTCTAAAAATTTAATTTCAAAGAAGTGCAATTTCCAATATGTAATCATAGATGAAAGATTCAACTTAAGTAAATATGAAAAATGATGAAGTTTCAATTTAGAAATTATCCGAACATGAAAATTAATATATTGTTCGTGATCGCCGCTGTGGCTAAGTTGCGTATCCTGGCACGGAACACAAAAAATTTTTCTTAGAGGAAACTCACAAAAACCCCCTCCAAATAAAAATTCCCCTAAAGTTGTCTCTATTTCCTAACCAAAAATTTAGCAATAAACTGACCTTGCGTCAGGTATTAGTTTCGCATTGATTGACAGCAATCAATAATGACTCTACACTCGTGACTTAGGATGTTGATGAAATATTCTCTCATACTATGAATTCATATAAAGTAATGTCTAGAAATTTGATACAAAAAAATCGCAAATCTATTTTAATATTTTTTGTATTGGTAAAACTATCTCACATCAAAATCGATAAAATCAAAAAATTTGTTTATTTTGTTAAATCAAGACATCAAAATCTATGATAATTAGAAATTAATTAATAATTTTAATTTAAGCTTATTAGTTTTTTTTTCAAGTTCAATTATTGTTATTTTAATTTGTATAACACTTATTTTTCTGCCATTTTTCACATTTATTATCGATAGCTTGAGGTTTTTTTTTTAAATCGGTTTGATAGCTAAAAATAATCTCCCTCTATATAAAAAATGTGGCTTTCTACAAGATCTCTGATCTTGAAGAAAATTTCTATTCATCCCAGTCGTTTGTTGGTTTTTTCCTTTTATTGAAAAACAAATCAACTCACACAAGAACCTTTGTCATATACAATAAAAAAAACGGGACAGACAGAGAAAAATTATTCAAAAACAAGTTCCTCACACTATCAAGTCAAAAAAAGGATGATCCAAAATTTTCAAAATAAATTATCACAAAATAATCCACCTTATAATTTCAAAAAAAATTAGTCTAAGAATTCTTAGAGTGAAACACCATATACAGTCCGATATTGTTTATGAAATGAAACTTGAAGTGTTTTGATGACAAAAAGTGAACGCATGGCTTGTAGTGAGGTGAGGTTTCAAAAGAAAATATCTTCAGATACATTTAATAAATAGATTTTGGTTGTTACAGTATTTATTCTACAAATTGATGTGCAAGTTCTGTTGATCTGGTACTGCGTGATTTGTATAAAATTGTTTTGGTCTTTTGTTAATTCTTAAAATTTATGTAAAATACTATCAAGTCAGTGACATTTTTTCCATTCTGTAAGATGTCATTTCTTTTCGGCTAGTTGTGAAACTGGTTTTTTATGTATATTTACACGGCCATCACTAATAGCAAAAACGTTAAATGGCTTAAAGACAAACTAATTATGATCGCTGGGGTCACATTCATATTCGTCAGGAACACAATTATTTTAAGATTGTTTTGTTTATAAGATCTTACAATGGACGAGGTTCACCATTACTTGAATCTCTTGTGGCTTAAAAAGTCACACTTTTTTCATGGAATGGTAAGTTCACAGTTAATGTTTTAGAAGAAGCTGGTTTAGGCATGCAAAAATTTCAATACAAGATATTACAAGATATACAAGATATTAAAAGAAATTTTTTTCCAATATCTTTTATTAACTTTATTTCAGGTTTATTTCAGGTTTCCCTTACATTTCTTTTTTAATTACATTAATTAATAATAATTTTTAATTGGTTTGAATAACAAGTTATTAATTTGAACCAAAAAATTTAATTTAACCAAATAACCAAAATGGCTCTACAGAATTGGATTTTACATTGGATGGTCCTCATAATTATATATCCCTAATATATCTGTCTCTCTCAATTTTTCGAAGAATATTATTTGTTTGGCATTTTCGAAAGATTTATTACTCGGCAATTTTTTTTGCATGCAGATGACAGACAAACTTTGCTTAAAAACATATTTCCTTAATATATGAGGAAATATATCCAGGTCCATAACTGGTTTTTAGGGTTCCGTTTTTTATATGGAACACTATTGGTGAGAGTAAAACGAGTTTTTCACATTATATCGATTATCTCGTAAACTATAAATGCTATGGACTTGAAATTTGAGGTGCGTATAAAACTAATCTGCTCTAAAACTAAAGTGGTTTTCGTTTGGTTTACAGGGCTACGATGTGAGACCGTTGAGAAATATATTTTTTTATAGATTCAAGTAGAGTATCATATGAAAGGGCTTCATTTCAATATTCCTTAAAAATTTATTTTGGAATTTTACACCTCACCATTTTTTGTATAATTTGGAATAATGACGTTTTTTTCGTGTTTTCTTACCTCAATTAGCTCCGAACCTAACTGATCGAAAATTTTCAAATGTATTTGGAATAATAGAAAAATTAGTATGTTTTTAATAAAAAATATATAAAAGTGTCATATTCTCATACTTAGATTTATTAAGGGGGTGGATATGAGGAGGGGTAAAATCACTATTTAAAATGGGGTCAAGTGGGGAATTATTTGAAAGAGGACTTTATTTAGAAAACATAGCAATTTTTTTTAGAATTTTGCGATGCACAGTTTTTGAGTTATTTAAAAAAAATGCAACTTTCAGACCGTTCCCCCCCCCCCCCCTACGTTTCGACACTGATTGACAGAAAAATTTGTAAAAATTCACAGAGTTAGGAAATTCGGTAAATTTTGTATGAAAATTATAGCGAGGTCTCAAATAATTATATTTCAGTGTGTTTAGGGGACCGGGGTAAAGAGGGTAAAAAAAATTTTTTTGACCCAAGCGAGTGGGGTGTCATTTGAAAGAACACCTAATTTAAAATTTGTTGCATTTTTTTTTAGAATTTTACGGTGCACAGTTTTTTTGAGTTATGGACAAAAAAGTGAAAATTCCAGACCGTCCCCCCCCTCTACGTTTCGACACTGATTGACAGAAAAATTTGAAAAAATTCCCAGAGCTAGGAAATTTAGTAAATTTTGTATGAAAATCATAGAGAGGTCTCAAATAATTATATTTCTGTGTGTTTAGGGGACCGGTGTAAAGAGGGTAAAAAATAATTTTTTTGACCCAAGCGAGTGGGGTGTCGTTTAAAAGAACACTTAATTTAAAATTTGTTGCAATTTTTTTTAGAATTTTGCGATGCACAGTTTTTGAGTTATAGACAAAAAAGTGAAAAATCCAGACCGTTCCCCCCCTACGTTTCGACACTGATTGACAAAAAAATTTTGAAAAAATTCACAGAGCTAGGAAATTTGGTAGATTTTGTATGAAAATTGAGAGGTCTTAAATAATTATATTTCTGTGCGTTTAGGGAACCGGGGTAAAGAGGGTAAAAGAAAATCTTTTTGTACCCAAGCGAGTGAGATGTCATTTAAAAGAGCACCTAATTTATAAATCTTTGCAATTTTTTTTAGAATTTTGTGATGTAAAGTTTTTGAGTTATTATCAAAAAAGTGCAAATTTCAGATCGTTTCGCTCCCTACGTTTCGACGATGATTGACAGAAAAATTTGAAAAAATTCTCAGAGACAGGATAATTTGTAAATTTTGAATGAAAATCATAGCAAAGTCTCAAATAACTATATTTCTGTGTGTTTAGGGGATGGGTGTGGGGAGAGTAAGAAACCACTTTTGACCCAAGCGAATGGGTCAATGAATGTCATATGAAGGAGCACTTAATTTAAGAAACATTACAATTTTTTTAGAACTTAGCGTTGCACAGTTTTTGTGTTATTGAAAAAAAATATTTTTAGTATGTAGCCTCTTTACCCCCCCTAAATTTCAACACTTGATTGACCGAAGAAATAATCAAATTTAAACCATTTACAAGCTGGTGAATCTTTCTTGAGTTACCATAAACATCTATGGATGAGATTTAACCTAATGCAACATTTTTTGAGTTATTTTTGATCAATGTGGATTTGATTGTAAATTACTATTGACATTTACGATTAAACATTAAGTATTTTGTTATGCGTCTATGGTCTGGAAATATAAGGACATTACAACAAAACTTTTTGTCAATAGTTTTTGATATTGTGTTCTTTTACATTCACGGAACCCTTGACGAGCGAATTTTATTCGCACTTGTCTGACTTTTTTCGGTATGTTTCTATTATAATTTTTAGTTTTACTATTTTTATTATACATTACTTCGGTCTGAAAGACCTAAGTATTACATTCATGAGCCAAAAGTGAAATTCTTACCTCCACTTTTTTGGCATTTCTCGACGTTTAGACTGATTCTAAACATGCAAAAAAAATGTATGTCTGTATGCCGGCCGGCCGTCACAACCGACGAAATCTAAAAAACGGCTGGACGGATCTCAAAAATTTTTGTTTTTAAAAATAGGTCTTCTCAATGGTAAGAGCCGAGAGGACGATGTTTTCGATAACTGTACAAAACATTTGTCAAAAAATCGTCAAGTGTGTCAAAACAAGGAAATATGCATATTTTTTGCTTAAACAACGTTCATTTTAAGTAATAATGAGTAGGAACAAAGAATGTGGAGAAATCTTGATGGTAGGGATTAGTATATGGGATCAAAAACTAGATTATTGTATTAGAAGTCTGTCAAAAAAATGTTGTCAAGTGTGTCAAAAGAAAGATTTTTATTTATTTTTTTATCCAATTTTTTGGAAAAAAATAAAATTAATTATTTGTATGACATGAAATTTTATTATTATTGTAGAGAATTATGGCATTATAAATTTGTCCAAAAAATAATTTCAAGTGTGTCAAAAGAATGATTTTCATTTATTTTTTAGGAAAAAAATAAAATTAGATATTCGTATGATATGAAATGTAATGAACATGAAATTTTATTATTGAGAAATTTATTGCATTATAAGTTTGTCAAAAAAATATTGTCAAGTGTATCAAAAAAATGTTTTATTTATTTTTTTCGCCAATTTTTTGGAGAAAAAAAATTTTGTTATTTGTATGACGTAAATGTAATTGGGCATGGACATTTTTCAATTTGTTATAGTTTTTGATATATTTTTGGAATTTTGAAAAAGTATGTTTTTTGATTTTGTAATAGCTTTTGCAGTATTTTTAGAATTTTGAAAACAGTTTTATTTTTGATTTTGTTATAATTTTAGCAATATTTTTAGAATTTTGAAAAAAAAATAGAATTTTTGAATTTGTGAATTTTATGTATATTTTAGAATTTTGAAATTAGTTTCAATTTTTGATTTTGAAAGAATTTTTGGAATATTGTTAGAATTTTGAAAAATTTTAAATGTTTGATCTTATTATAATTTTTGGTTATCTTATAATTATGCACTTCCGTTCATATAAAACCATCCCATATGACCATTCCCTGATTGCCTTTGATGTCATTTAATAATGGCCTCTAATGCTTTCTGCAATGAGACCACATCAAAATAGTTACCACTATTTTTAAATCTGATCTTTCGACAAATAATTCTTTTTTCCACCGATAATTTTATTCTCGGTCAAATTTTCGTACCTAATTGAGAATTTGCCGTGTGCAACTCACTTTGTCCTACTATTTCAGACTTGGTACTAGAAGATTAATTTTGGTTTTAGCGTTGTTATTGTAAGTCGGTCTGAAATCAATATTAATTTCGCTTCGTTTGTTAAATATATAATGGGTTGGAAAAATGCATTGAATAAGTCAAGTGTTTAAAACTGCTTGAGCAAATTAAGGTTTTAAAGATTAAACAAAAAGAAAAGTGAAATATCCTCTACATTTGAGTTGCACTATTTAAATTTTAATACCTAATAAAACCTTAACCCATATTCACCCTAATTTCAATTTCATTTCTATTTTCTTAAATATATGCAATAACATTCGTTTGTCCATAAACCTTAGATTAAAAGAACAACAACAATAAAACTATTATAAGAAGTGAAAAGAGATGGCTGGTATATTGCAATATCTGAAAGTAGACTTTATAGTAAGAAATAATAATCATAATATAATAAAATAACGACCACACCTATGCCCGAGGGTATAAATTCACGACGTCGACAACAGTGGCGTTATGTGAAGGAACTAGATTCTCGATTTCAATTTTTTTTTTATTATTATTAAAATTATTATCAAAATATAAATATGAGTTTATTTATTATATTATTTATAAGTTTTTCTGTTTATTTATTGATTCAAAAACATTGAATGGAAAAATATGAAAATTAAATAAACAAAAACAAGAAATTTGCGAAACGTATTTTATTTATCAATAAATTTTGTTTTATCGTTTTATTATAACAATTACTATTATATTGGAATGATATCGCGATTTAAATAATAATAAAAATTATATTAATAATCATAAAAACATAATATTTGTTAATTTTTATATTTGTATTATTTTATATGAGAGCCGGATTAATGAATTTATTGATAAAGTTGTAATAATTGAATTGGCGAGGAATTTTGATTTATGTTTTTGATATGATGTTTTAAATATAATAGAAAATGTAACATAAAACACATTTAAGAAATCTGTCATAATAAATCTATATCAAAAAATTTGTAAATTAGAAATTAAATTATTTACACTTGACTAAAGTCACAACCTCAAACTGTCATAACGTTTTAATAACTGTCTTCATAACGTACAAACGTGCTGAAAGTATTGATAATTCAAATTAACTTTATTACGCACGATTAACGAAATCATAAACTTGATAGCAATTGTGAATAATTCATTATAACTTGACATGAAAGAACTCACCAAAGTAGCGGAATTTTATGAAAAAAATTACACTCAGGTTGTTTTTTCTTTTGGTTTTCGGGAGTTCATGTGACAATTTAAATTTGGATTAAATAGCGTTAATCTTTTACAGACGGCTTTAAAAGTTTAAAAATGTTATAACTATATATCAAGGGAGTTTGTGAATTCCTTTTAGAGATATAAAAAGACACTAATTCAATCTAATTATTTATATCATTTTACACAATCTTCTACAGTAATAATAACTAATTATCTTTATATGTTAATTTTATGAGCTAAAATTGTTCAATTATGTAAAAAATGTAATAAGAGTACAGTCAGGCTTGTAATCGATTAAGCTTATTTTATTCGTTGTGGTTGTTAAAACTTAATTTATTACATTTCAATCAAAATTAATTCGGTATTTTTTATTGATATGATTGAAATTGTAAAAAGCTATTTTGATTGCGGTTCATAGGTAAAATCCTGTTAATATTCAAATTACAACATATACAGAGCTTTTATAAATATTCAAACAATTGGGCTATAAAGAGCTGACAAATATGATACTGTAATAAATAAACATTTGAAAAGCAGCACCAGATACACCATTCATTGTATCAAGCTTACTATAAACTTTGATTTTATCATTGCTATCTTAATTCTGTCTGCTTTGAAAGTAAAGTTTACTGTTATCTCCATACCTAGAGCAAATGTGAACCATTGCATATCGTAAGTCATAGATATATGGTCTCAGATCATTTTTCTACGACACTCAAATCTCTCGTGAGTTTCACATTGGAAAACACATCTTTTTATGAACCTTACTGTTTGCGTACCTATAGCTGAACAGTATGAAACTAAAGCAAATCAATTAAATTCTGCACTTTAAAAACTATAACTCCATATGACCATTGACCAATCTTTGGCCTATTTCTAGGGCTTCCGTTACAATAGTAGAATTCCAAAAAGTTTCTAGAAATATGGCTCTTTTAAAATAATACGTCATATACAAGGACACCAGCCAAAGCGACTTTTGGTTGATTTCGACTCTACAACGGTACTGACATCACGCTTCTAATCACATTAATGTCTTTATTTCAATTTGGCTTGTGGGTGAGGGATTTGCAAAACATTGAACACCATAACAGAACATCATTATAAAACCTCAAACATTCAGAGTACTCAAAAATATCTAGAAATGACTTTTTTTCTTGCGTCATCACCAAAATTATCAAAATTTCAGATTTTTTAAAAATCAAATATTTAAATATCGACAAAAATGTACTTTTTCAAAGCAAAAGCCCCTAAAAGCTTTAACATTTATTTTTTTGTTGTAAATTTATTTTAATTAAATTTAATATCTTTTTATATACATATATATTTGTTATAAAAGAAACAAAATTTTGTCTTATTTACACTGTGCGACAAATGGTAGGGGTCAGTGATCAACTGGGGTTCTGACTACCGGGAAAAGTTATAACGGTAAAAGAAAAGTTATACGGGTCCCGGCGTTTCGCTGGGTCACGTCTAGGAATCGAGATATATCGATTTGAAGTTAGTAAGTATCATATAGGGGAAATAGTCATGTTTTAGGGACATAACTCGAGAACGACTAGTCCTATTTTACTGAAACAAATTTAAAAAAATTAAGAATTACAATTCCTTTAATCTACTGATACACTATTTCTTTACACAATCAAGAGTTTCGCAGTTATAAATAAATTTATGAAGAAAAAAAATAATTTTTTGCCTAAAAAATAAAAAAATTGTATTTTAAAAAATCATGGAAAATTCTAAACGGGAAAAAGTGTCAAGTCTTATTACTTTGACGTAAAGTCACATAACCTGTGCACAAAACGAGACATAGATCATGAAAATCGATGAACGCGTTTCGCTTTTATTCACAGTTAAGTAAAGGTGTCTCATTTTGACAAGAATATTGATTTTTCATAGAAATTTTTTTAATATTTTTACTGGAATAAACTCCAAAATTTATTGTTTTAAATGTATTTGGACATGTGTCTATGTATCTTTGTGTATTAATTTTATTTTTTTTTTAATTTTTAATTTATTATGTTCTATTTTTTATTTTTTATTTTTTATTTATTTATTTTATTTTAATATTTTATTTATTATCATTTAGTATAATTTTATTTTATATTTTCATATTTTTATTATATTTTATTATATTATTATTATTATTTATTATTATTATTATTATTATTATTGTTTATTATTATTATTATTTATTATTATTGTTTATTATTATTTATTACTATTATTATTATTATTTATTATCATTATTTATTATTCATTATTTGTTATTATTATTTATCATTTATGATTATTTTTTATTGTTTATTTATTATTTATTTATTTTTCTTTATTATTTTTTATTATTTATACATTATTTATTTATTATTTATTTTATTTATTTATTAAATTTTTTTTCATTTTATTTTTTTATATATTAATCATATTTTTATTTTATTATTTTTATTATTTTTTTATTTTACTTTATTATTTTTATTTCATTTATTTATTTATTTTATTTTTTTTGTGTTTCTTAATTATTTAATTTGAATTTTTTTATTTTTTCGTTACTTTTTCAGTATAGTATATCAGTAGATTAAAGGCATTGTAATTCTTAATTTCTAAATTTGTTTCAGCAAAATCGGACTAGTTGTTCTCGAGTTATGTCAAAAAAGAACCCCAAACGTGACAATTTCTCCTATATGATACTTACTAACTTCAAATCGATATATCTCGATTCCTAGACGTGACCCAGCGAAACGCCGGGATACGTATAACTTTTTTTTTACCGATAGAACTTTTCCCGGTACTCAGAACCCCAGCGGATTTTGTCTGTCGCACAGTGTTATGAACGGATCAGTTATTATTCGTGTCAATATTTTTTTCAAGAAAGAATAAGGCAATTTTGTTTGAAAATGGTTTCCAGTGTAGTATTTGATATAAAATATTTCAGACAAATACTGCTTATACAGTTATTGACTGATTTTATATATGAATACTGATTAGTAACACATTCTCTAAACTTAACAAGGATACATTTTCATCCCAAAACGGTTTTTAAATAATTGTTCAAAATGTTAAACCTGAAAATTTCTTTAGTTATGTTTTGATTGATAAATTAAAGAAAAAATTTTAAAAAAATGTAAAGATTTTGACGCGTCAGGTATGTCATTGCCTTGACTAAATTGTTTGTCAAAAATAAAATGAAGAAATATGCTTAGAGGAAGCTCTAGATATCCAAGTAATCGAAATTATTCAAAATTCGAAACTTGCAATGGAAAACTGGCCATAAATTGACGATCACAAATTTTACATTCAAAATGAAAATATGCTGCCACTCCCAGAGTCGTTGCTTGATTAAGCTCCAACTTCAGCAAGGGGCATGTTTTGGTCCTACCTTTCAGTTTATATGTCACTCGCAAAGAATTGCGACTACGTATTTTTCTGAATTTAAAAAGGGGTAGGCTTACACCTTGCATATTTTGCGAAATATTAGTCCACAAAAAAAAATGAGAAAATATACTGACAGGAAGCTCTAGGTATCCATGTTATCAAAATTAGTCAAAATATAATGCTTACCTCGTAAGACTGAGGTGAGATACGAGCAACGCCTACTCTGGCAATTATTTCACAAAAGATCATTAGTTGCCTCGGATGCTTTAAAATCATCATAGGTTTTGCTTTAAAAATAGTTTCAGAACAACATACTCACCAGGAAACATGGACGTAATGGGACAGGGGAAGAGGATCTCCTGCATAACCATATCTCCATAATTAAACTAGGGTTTAGGGAAAATCTGCAAACTGTCGTACCGAGCTAGATTTCTCAAAAGATGCATGAAAGGTCTTGCAGAGAGAGAGAGAGAGAGAGATGGTTAGAATTTCTACAAATTTTTCCAAACTCGAAGTCAGAGTGAAAGAGGAGTGTTTTCAGAACAGTTGAATAAAAACTTTGCTTTTCGTCTTCCAGACTAGAAGTTGGAATACCATATTCAACAAAAACCACTTAGAAATCTTTAGTAAAAATTCATCGATCAGTATCAGAACGAGAAACTTTTTAATTCGAGAAATGCAAACATATTAAACTTTTTAGGTTTTTCTTTTAGAAATCTTGTCAATTTTTTGTGTAAAAGTGTTCAACTTATATCATAATCACGTAGACATCGAGTCTTTTTTTTCGATTGACAAAGTCTTTTTTAATTTTTGCAGCTTCTCATTTGTACGGTTAAAAACTTGCGATAATGTTAAATTACCTGTTTTTACTAATCTTTTTATGTTACAAGGATTTGATACGAATACAAATGTATTTATAGCGGACCAAATTTTTTTTACACCATCCCCCATGTGAAACTGACCGTGCATATTACTTTTAAACACATGCTTGCCATAGAGTATTTGACACCTGAGAAAAAATCATTAATCATTTTTCTGGCAATTTCTCAATTTTTCTTCCATTTTACGACTGCAAATGACGATGGCACAATATAAATTTGAAAAATAATCGAAAATCTGCCCTGACTTGAAAAATTCTTTAACGACTATCGACTATCATTTCACGAGGTAATGTTGTGTTTATTATAAACTATGACACTGCCCTATAATATCTTTGACACGTCATTTCAATCTGATATTGTTTAAATGACCTTATTTCAACCATTTAAAAACGTTTGACTATACGCAGAATCATACACATCAATCATATCCAATTCTTGAATTTTTTTATGACTGTTCTTTTTTCATAATACTCATCATAGTTTCCTGGGAAGTAATGTTGTTTAGGTTTCATGCTTGCACTCAATTGACCATAACGTGCAATTTCATTCAATTCTTGAACAAATCGTTCCAAGAATACGGCTATATATTTTGTGGTTTATCTGTGGCAAGATATTTAAAATATAAAAAAAATTGACCTTACATGTTTATATAATTTTTAATTGATTTTTCCACAGATCATTCCAACAATTACTGGTTGTAAATTATATCTCAGCTTATGAACATAAAAAAAAATTAATACAAAACTTCTGAACATGCAGGAGGACCGTTAATATTAATATTCAAAGATAATATTGTGGTTTTTAATTTTTGATGGCATTGTGTCATTTTATACTGCATCAAATTAGTTGACAGTCACAATAGAGGTACATGCATGGCTACAGTGACAAGGATATGTGACTATAAGAACTGAATGAAACTTGTTTGTGACTACTTCAACTTCTAGCACACTGGTTTTTTAAAGGTGTACAGTAAGGAAACTCTATTTTGATCAAATACAACTTATTTGTAGCTCCACAATGACCTTAAATGAAACGTCCATAGCGTAAAGTTGCAATTCAAGTAATTTCGGTTATACTTATATGCAACATATAGAAAATAGCGGCTGCAGAAAACCATTATTATGACCTGTATGCGACCTTATTGTTTTCTAATCATACTTTTAAGACAGTTCAACTACTAAAACTTCTTCTTCTTTTTACAATCTTGGTTGCAAAACAATAAGTTGTTCTGTTTGGGGCATTGTCAAACATTGCGATGTCATCATGACTAGCGTGTCGTCGTACAGACGAGATAGAGCATCAGATCCTAAGTTTTGGGTTCCTTTACTATCATTTATTGAAAAATTCATATGTTGTAGTTTTAAACTCTATCTGGTTAACCGGGCACTAAAATCTTTCTGTGACATAAGCCACTTCAAACTTAAGTGGTCAATTACAAACACCGCAAGACACTGCAGCTCTTACACTGAATAATATCGTTGCTCTTTATTCAGTTTCTTCGAGATAAAGGTTATCGGCTACTCCTGTACGCCTATTTCAGCATTTTCCTGGGAATTGGGAATTGAGAAAAAGTGCAATTAATGAATTAAAGAAAAATTTTCTAATACGAGTTTGTTATTTCCCGCGTCACGGATACTAGTATTGAAAAAATTGCTATAATTTATTTCTCAATTCCTTTTTCACGATGTACCGGAATAGGACTACTGGCCTTCATCAATTAGCTGATAAAGTATACTTCCTACTCTTATTAAACTTGCGTCGCTTCTAATAAAGAATTATTTTTCATAGCTCGGATTAATAGAAACTGGAGCTACAGTCAAAAGATGTTTC
Source organism: Diogma glabrata (assembly GCA_963693315.1). NCBI lineage: Eukaryota > Metazoa > Arthropoda > Insecta > Diptera > Cylindrotomidae > Diogma > Diogma glabrata. Next base: position 46,708,697 of record OY856186.1, read on the forward strand.
ATGTTATCAAAAACGGCTTAAGCTTCCTCAATCCGAATCAGCCTATTAGGAAATTTCTTCAAAAGATCGATAATGGGTGAAACTACGCTTGCGTAGTTTAGGATGAATCGTTGATACCATTCTGTCATACACAGTTGCTGACAAACTTGCTTGACAGTTGAAGAAGCGGAGTATTCCTCAACAGCTCGTCTTTTATCTGGATCCGTTCTCAATCCACCTTCACCAACTAAAAATCCTAAATATTTCACCTTCCTAGGCACAAATTTGCTTTTTTGTAAGTTAATAGTCTGCTGCTTTAAAAAAATGCTTGAATGTTAAAGAGACCACCAGAAGATCGTATAGATAGACAAAGACACTTTCATGATACCGATGTGGTATCACTTTATGTATCAGCTGACACATTGTCTAGGAAGCACTACACAGTGCAAAAGGCATAACTTTAAACTGATACAATGGCCTTCCAGGCACTGTGAATGGTGTTTTATCTCTAGATGCTTTATTCGAAGGAATTTGCCAGAACGCTTGTTTGAAATCAACGCTGCTATGTATTTCGGAATATTCACATGACCCAACAAGCCATCGATTAAAAAAAGTGTGTATGCATTCTTCTTGGTTAGTGAATTGACCCGTCGAGAGTCTTAGCATAAACAAGTCTTCCCAGAAGAATTCTAAATAAGCACCACTGGCAAGCATCAGGAACTAGAACTATCTTCGCTCACTCCTAAATGTAGCATTCGGTCAAATTTACATATATGTTTTGTTGAACTTCCAACGATGTGTTATAATGCCTCTGTTTTACAGGCGCACTATCCACAACATCGATGACATGTTCAACCAAAGAGGTCTTATCTAAGACCTAAGACATAATACTTCAAAGAAAGGAAAACATTCCTCGACATTCATTAAATTCTGAAGCTGGTCAGGGTTGAGATTGTGTGTTAGCGTGTCATCAGACTCATCTGGAATCAGCTCACTAACAAATGAAGGAGTGATAACAAATTCCTTCCAGAAATCGATACCCTGCAGGTGAAGCTCCTCATTCAGACTCGGAACAACACGGAAATGAAAAGATTTTGTAAAGCCATCAAAAGAGATGTGGACATCGACATATCCTAAAATGTGATCACGTATAGCATCTGCTGTGCGGATGGTAGATGACAATTTACAATATGGAATGCCGGTGTTGTTTAACAATTCCTGCCTTGTATGCTGATGGAGGCTTTGCTATTTAGCAGACCATCAAACTTTTTATGAAAAATTTTAATGTAAAGATGCAGCCTAGGATAATTTATTCCATAAATAGCAGAAGTGACACATGCCTATTGAAAAGTTTTCGGTACCTCAGATAACGGCGAAAAATATTTATTAAATCATTTAAATAACTAAAAATATTTAAAAATAATTTATTTAATTATTTAGGTGCTCTTTCAAATGACACCAAACTCTCTTGGGTCAAAAAAATTTTTTTTTACCCACCCTACACCCATCCCCTAAACACACAGACATTTAACTATTTGAGAATTCACTATGATTTTGATTCAAAATATAACAAACTTCCTGTCTCTGTGAATTTTTTCAATTTTTTCTGTCAATAAGTGTCGAAACGTAGGGGGGGGGGGGGGGGGTCTGAGAGCTGCACATTTTTTAGAATAACTCATAAACTGTGAACCGCAAAATTCTAAAAAAAATTGCAATGTTTCTTAGAGTAGGTGAACTTTCATATGACACCCCACTCGCTTGGATCAAAAAAAGTTTTTTTCTACTCTCCCTACACCCATCCAATAGAAAACGACTTCAGATACCTTTATTGAATAGGGTTTTTTGGTATTTACATGGTAACATCTCTTGCTTCTTTTTAATACTCTCTCATCGCACACAAATTTAAAATTTCCCTATATCATCTCAATAAAAATGCAATTCAAATCACTTCATTGCAAAAAATGCAAATCAAACCATCATCTCACCAAACAAATTTTCTACAACTCCATAAATTTCTATTACTAATTGACATTGTGTGGTGACGCAACAAAGCAATTAACTGAAAAGTGTTAAAATATTATTAACTGACTTGTGGCACACATAAATGCTTATATGTTTTTTTTTTAATTTTAAGGCCGCAACCGATACAAATTAGCGAATCATTAACGGATTTCTTTATATATAAATATTCTTATTTTTAAAATAAAATTCGAAATAGTTCCGTTGCTACTGAGCGTTGTGGAATTCAGTTATTTTTTTAAATTAAAATAAATAATTAGTAAAGTTTATAGCTAATTGTAGAAAATTATTTATTACAGACCGTACTGTAACGGGGGAATCAACATACAATAAATTATAATGAAAACTACATTTTTAAATCGAAAATTTTCTTTTGTAACTTGTTATTTATACCCTCAGGATCATTCGTCGGTCATAAAAAGTTGGTGGTCGACCTCCCTTATTATAAATATAAAATTTGTTTTGCAATCATAATTTTCCAAATAATTTTCACAGTTTTTCAATACTTTTTAAAGATTTTTACTTTTTGAGTGAAAATTCGTTGCCAACGTACTTAAAAACATTGAAAATGATATGCAACTCGTAATAATACTCTAAAATTGGAAATTTGGTGAACTTTTCTCGATTTTCTGCTTTTCACGTTATTATTTTGGAAAACCGACGTCGGATTCGTAGTCAGCGACCAAAAAAACATATAAGAACCTATTTTCAGGCTAAAAAACGTATTATTTAAAAAATTATAAATCGACAAAAATATTTTATTTTGATAAAAGGCATATTAAGGGGTAGTAAAATAAGGGAGGTCGACCACCAACTTTTTAGGACCGACGAATGATCCTGAAGGTATAAATAACAGGTTACATTACCGTACTATTAGTTAATTAATCTTTTAGTTACCAGTTTTGGTGCTACATGAATTGTGGCGTAGTTGTATAGTTGTATAGGTCAAATAACCAGAGCAAGAGTTGAAGATGTTGGAGTAATTGAAGGAGCTATTCTACCTCCAGGATTCATAATCGCCAAAGCGGCTTCGACGTGATTTGCGGCCAGTACTTCAAACTGGTTTTGAGTTAACCGTTAATTTATAGTAAAATTAATAGAAAAATAGATACGAACTCACTTTTGTTCCTTACAAATGATGTTTAAATTTGCTTTGCACAAACCAGTTTATTTAGCCTGTTTCTAAATCAAAGGACTTAAATTAAGAAATAGTATATTAAGAAACTAGTTTCATAATCGACGATTTTATCGCACGCAATCTGTTTAGAAAACGACCCGCGCAGCGGGGAGTTTTCTAAAGGATAAGTGCGATAAAACGTCTTATGAAACGAGTTTTTTATACTATTTTTTCTATTTTGCATTTTTTGTCTTGAAATTTTAAAAAATGTGTATTTTATTAAAAAATAGTCAATTTGAAATTTTGTTATTATTACTAATTATTTTAATTAATTAAAATATTTAACATTAATTTAGATATTCTCATTAATTTTATTTACATAATTATTCGTTTTAATGTTTACTGACGTTTGTATGACCAATGTGACCAACCTTGAAAGACTAAACTTTGCGTATCGTAATGAAAGCCATTTCGATACGGATTTGGGTATCGAAATGACTTTATTTTAGACGCAAAATAGAACAAAATCTTTTTCAATGCTAGTTTTCCTTAAATTTCTAAAAATTCATTTTATTAGTCCCTATATTGCCAAAATAAAATTAAATTCAAATAGGAAAAATTTTTCAAATTTTTATTTAATTTATATTATCACCAATCACCGTTGTATACCAATTAGTGTTGAACAAATATGTTAATAAATATTCGACTGCAAGTTGGTTTGCAGAATTTTTGAAAAACTTACTTACCTCAATAATCAATGGTTTGAAGATGGAAGGTTATTGAAGTTTGAAATAAATTGCTTTTTAGAGGGCTCCTCTCTTCAGTTGGCTATCATATAAAGTTAGATCATATATACCAAAGTTTTACTGTAACGACGGCCTATTTCGCGTTTTTATTCTAAAATAAGAAGATTCATTTTAAAGAAATACGCTAATAATTTGCAATTTTATTTCGGTTCCAGCCTTTAAATTTCAACGAACATAAAAATTGTTTTTTAGTTAATTGCTTTGCTGCGTCACACAATATCAATTAATAATATATGTTTCTGTCTATAAAAACTATGAAAATTTTATTTGTAGAACAAAGGCATAGTATTACATGTAGATATAACACGGTTTTTTCAAATTTATGTTGAGTAAAGTTATTGTCAGTTGTAGAGAAATTGTTTATTAAGATGATATAAATTTTAAATTTGTGTGCAATGAAAAGAATAATCAAAGAGAAAACAGAAATGGAGAATCCTACTATAAAAATTCGATAAACTGTTCGATCGGGATGATTATGTGAATTTTAATCAAACATAACTCCGGTTAGTTCTCAATAGTCAAATTCGGTTAACTTAAAAACTCACAATCAGAAAAATAAAAGCGACAAACAAAGTCTGTGAGCTTGTGAGCTAGCCGAAGGTATTGTCCTGAAAGTGATCTGAGTTGCTTTTTTATTTCTTAAAACCCATGTACAAAATCCAAAGCAAAAAAATACTTTGTTATGAATTAAATCTTAGGTCCTTATCGACCGAAGTGAAATGCTATTGTACAAAAATTGCTTAAACTTCTTTTGGGGGAGATTTGGGGGAAGGGTTAGTGATACATCGTAAACCTGTCAAATTTTTAAATTTTACTCCAGTTTTAACTCACTTTATTTGATAGATTTGGTTTGTAGTAAAGACAACAAATTTAAATATATGCAGATTAAATAAGAAATAATTTTGTTGGAATGCTAATGACGGTAGTTTTGAATGTTTGATCATGCAATTTTTCAACAACGTTCAAAGCAAAGAGGAGGAACCAGAGAAACGTTAAAAGCTTCCCAAATATAAACGCAATTGTTAAACTTTGTTCCAAAAAGGATGACGATAATATTTCAATCCCCTCGTGGATTAACAGGTTGATTTCATTCCATTTTGAGTTCATTGCAAATCCCAAACATTTATTACATAACATTTCATCTTGAAATAAATTTCATTCATATTTTTTGCACCAAACATATAATTTACACAACTAAAACTATTTGTATCAAATAGAACACACGCAATATGTAATTATCTACAATGATGATGCAACACCATCGATTATCGTCATCGATACACATAAACACCTTCAATTATTTTCAAAGTGTTAAACCATAACTAATTTCTTTGTTTCGATTTTTATTATGTTATAGTCTATTATTATAACTATTATTACCATTATTTTGCAAAAAAAAATATTTATTAGACGATCAAATGTATTGATAAAAACAAAATTTTTTTTATCGTCAAACTCAAATGCAATTAATTTTTTAACCCACAAATTTGTTTTTTATTATGACAATAATTTTGTTGTTGTTTCTTTTAAGATATATATCTAAATTATTTTTTTTTGTTTTATAGAAAAATTTTTTAGTTGCATCAATAAAATATTAAGTCAATTATTTATGCTTTAAAGAAATAATGTAAAAAAAAATTAAAAAACATAACCACACAATTTTATCGATTGAATAATTATGTTTTTTTCTAGTCAATTAAAAATAAAATCAGTTGTGTAATACATATAAGTTTCACTAATTTTGCTTTGAAAAATTTGGAACATAGATTTTGTGTGATAGTATGAGAAGGTCACATACTGAACCCGAGATTTAGGTATCCTGAAAAAAGAAAATCGGGTCAGATATCGTTAGGAATTTCCTATTAGTTTTCCTTCATTATGCGACTATTTTCTGTTTAGAAAGCATAAAACCTTAAAAACTCTTGTTTACTCAGAGCAATTGTAGATAGATTTAAGTGGAAGCTGTCAATTGACACTCCAACTGCCAATTTTTTGTTTTTTAATAAGTCTGTTGTTCACAAATATTCTATGGTTTAACTAAAAACACCAAACATAAATTTTCTTCATTAAACTATACCTTAATAATTTGAATCAACAATTTTTAAAACTCTTCACAAGGTAACAGCATATCTCATTGCAACAGAATATTCAAAAAACACTCCTTCAACTGATAAAATCTAAATCAAAAAATAATATATCTTGAAACGATAATAACCAGAAGCGAAAATCATTTACTTACCTTGTACAAGTATATTTTTTTATCTCAACAGAAAGTAATTTTCTTAGTCAGTTATGAATTAAATAATTCCTTTTACAAAACACATAACATAACTTAAACGTTACGTTACGTTTAATAAAAAAAAAATAAAAGATTAATTATTGTTTTACAAATCTGTCAGACAGAATATCAATTTCTTCTTAAAATATTAATAATATAAATATAAATAAATAATATTTTTTATGTTATTTTTTAAATAATAAATAAGAATTGGCAATAAATTAAATTCAATCAATCAATAATGACAATATTAACACCAAAGAGGATAAATGAAAAAAAAATATCCAATATTAATTGATTGATTGTAATATGTCATTACTATATGTAACTATTATTTATTTCACCTTACCAATAGTGACATTTATTAATTCATTTTGTATTTTCTTAAGATAAAGTCCTTAGAGATTTTAAATTGTGTGTGTCTAAGGAATTGTTTGTTTGATTTCAAAATTGAGCTTGAAATTAATTAATACCAAATTTAGAAAATAGTTGCGGTACAATTATTTAATAATGATTCAGTTATTGTTTGATGTTGTAAGGTAATTTTAAAATTACAGCGTTTGCGAATTTTGAATGTTATAATGTCGATTTTTAATTTAAAAATTTACAATAAATATCGTTTATATATTTACTATCGTGAAAAAAATTGCATTTTCTAGCTGAGATGAAAACGTTTTACGGATATGTGAACAAATGTTCACTCACGAAAAACGGCAAAATGTGCTATGTTTTTTTATATCGTTCTTACTCGTAAGAGTAAAATTTTGAATTTTTTTTGGTTTCACTCCGTTGGAGTCGATTTTAATATTTTCTTTAAATCCATATGTAGAAAAGGAAAATTAGCACTTTTCGTCGTCTTTTTTTATTTTTAAAACAATACTTGCATAATTGGACAAACCATTCGGAAAAATAATCTATTGTTATTTTTGATGGCTATCAAAGGCATCGAATTTTAAGCAAAATTTAAAAGTGTGAGAATCTAGAAAAAAAATTTTAACCTGCCGCTAACTACAAATATAGGTTTATTATTGGTTTTTTAGAACCACAATTGTGTAACGCATAGTCATAATAGAATAAAATAAACAGCTGTTAATTATATTGCGCGATTGCTGCGGCAGAAAATATAATTATTTAATTGGGTCAGTGTTTAATTATATATTTTTTTTTCGAAACCAAGTTTGCGAATTTCCGAGAGGATAAAATTCATTATACACGAAGCCATACAATATTTTATCCTTCCGACAAGGTAAAATGTATTAATTTAAATTGACTTATTTTAAAATCATTAGTAAATTAAGTAAAACGAATGAAAAAAAATGAATTTTATTTAAACAAAGAAATAATATTTATTCAATTTTGATACCTATTTAACTGTTTAGTATTTTTAAAATCAAGTGACCTTCAATTAAAGATATCAAATTTGATAATAATGAGAATTGAGAAACCAAAAATCATAATAAAACTATTTCTTTTTAAAATGGTATTCCAATTAAATTTATTCGTAGTAGCCTTTTCCTTTTTCAATACTCAAGTGAGGGACATGCATGTGAAGTTTTTGATTTTTATATAATTAGAGTGAAATTTGTTGATTTTCTTATAAAACACAATCAAAAAATTTGATTGTGTTCCGCAGCATTCACGTAACAGAATAAAATTAACAGATATTTATTTTATTTTATTAACACTAATAACGCATACAGCTATGATTCTAAAAATGAACCTTGAATTTATTTGATTGTATTGAACTCTGAAATAAATTTTTTAGTATCAATTTATAAATAATATCATTGTGTTTTATAAAAATAAAAAACATTTTCTCTCTGGTTATACAAAAAAATAATAAATTGAAACTAATGCGCATGTTCCTCTTTCGAATATTGCGAAATGCAAAGACTACTATGATTAAATTAAACTTAGTTTCCATTGTGAAAAAGTTAGTGTTTTTTATGATTGTTTTCTGGTTTTTCTCTTCTCATTAGTATTAGTAGTTAGAACTGTGACGTCTTTCATTGTAGGAAATTTCATTTTAAAAATTCCAAACAATCAAATAGGTATCGAAACTGAATAAAATTTATTTAATTGTTCGAAATTAATTGTACAAAAAAAAAGTCATTGTTTTTTTTATTCGTTTTGCTTGTTTCAATGAATTTTAAAATAATTTTAATTTTCAATCAATGAATTTTAAAATAAAATAATGTATGTTGCTCTGTTGGAAGGATAAAACGTGAATTTTATTCTTTTGCCAGTTTGCAATGCGAAGTTTGTAAAGTTTTGCTCGAAAAATAAAATATAGCATTAAACACTTTAAAATTACTATTAGTTTGAGTTACTCCTGCAACGATATTTTTTTATTTTTTACTCCTGTGTTTGGAAATGTTTTATTTTTTATCTTAGTCACTCCACAAGAACGGAGTTAAAATTAGTGATATAAAAGGCGATTCAAACTTTGTTTATTGCACATCAAAATTCGATCTTTTCTTATTTTGCTTCCTGTTAACTTTATTTTGTCGATCCCTGTTGTTTTAAATAATATTATGTATGTAAGTGTGAGCAAGATATAACCTGCACTTTTGCCCATCTTACATGAAATATTTCGCAAAGATCCGCAATAGAATCTTAAATTTTTTATTGGTCCGTTGCATGAAGTCAGTTGAGAAACAATGACATAGAGAGTTCACAATGTAACTTGTTAACAAAAACAGCATGAAGACGTAGAAAAACTCTGAAATCCCAAAAACAGGAAATCATCTATACTATCGTTTTGCAACATAGGAAAGAAAGCTGTAAACTGTTTTAAACAAAATTGCAAAGCAGTGATGGGTAACTAAATGAAGGGTTTTGGACGGATCGTTTGTTTGCACTGACCGATTTAAAAAGTCGATCATCGGCCACTTACAAAAACGTAAGTTTTTATATAATGAATGAGAATAACAAAGTTGGCCACAATAATTTTCAATTATATATCTTGATCAAATAGAAACAAAAGCATCCAATAGTTGTCATTAATAAGTGCAACTATTTCTTCTGACAATAGCTACAGCGTTAAACAATTTTTATATTAACGTTCACCAATATTCACTAATTGAAGAAAAAGGTGTTCTAGACCGAGTTGTGAAAACTTGATCATTTTTGATTTTCCTGAAACTTGACATATAAGAAGTATGGACAAAATAAAAAATACAACTTATATTTTAATTTTTTTAAAGTACATAGTTTGGGCATAGAGATACAGATGTAAATTTACCGGTAAAATATATTTGTGGTAATGTTACCGTAAAATTACCAGTAAGATTGGTAAAATTGGTAATATTGGTAAAATATAAAACTATTTCAAAACATTTAAATATAGTTCCAATTTCATTTAATTCAAAATTGATGACTACCAAAATCATTTCTAGTTTATGAAAACATAAAATGCAAATCAAATATATGATTATCGAGTGTAAATATCTTCACTCGCAGAGCATTAGGTATAGACAGGAACATACATATGCAACAATGGCAAAAGTCTTTTATGCCCATCCATACATGAACAAAGTTCAGCTGTTGTTTTTTTAGCAGCACATCTTGAAAACAGGCTGCCCCTATTTTCACAACTGCAAAAATGCAACAAAAATTGAACAAACTGGCTTCAACGATAACTGCTTTCTTCACTGTTATTTAAAATTATGCGTTTTTGAAAACACTGACGTATTCGGAAATTTTATTTTATTACACATGGAATGGAAGTAGAAATGCATTTCAATGACTCAAATGCAAAGAGCAAATTGACAGATAACCAAGGATTTTCAGTTTCATTGACTTGACTTTACTTTGGTAAAGACTGTACGCAATGGATCCCGATCAAGCTTCTTTCATCGCATGTGGTTAGATAATGAACACGGTTCAACGCTTTTCCTGCAATTGAGAATTGTTAACGGCGTTATACATCTCACTTTTTCGCGTACAACACTTGCCCCGGCCGACACTGGGATAAATTTATGCATTACGTGTGCAACACGTCACATCATAATCTAATTCATGCATTGTTTCTTTTTCGTTCATGGAAAAAATATAAATCACAATTTGCTGAAGATATTTGCCTTCAAAAACGCAAGCAATATTTAAACATGAACGTGCGTTTTGCAGCGAAGATTTACAACCAAGCATTGATAATGGTGACCGTGAACAAAATTACTACACGAGTGACCTTTGAGGGTGATTAACGGGGATAATTAGCAAACTGTCAACATCAGGGTAGGAGAAACCTTCAGCAGCAATGTGATCCCAAAATGACATGAATTTACCTTTTGCCTTATCCAGAATAGCTGCGTTATTGCTATCAGGGGAAAATACTACCCATTCCAACCCACCGATTGACACCAGTAGACAAAATAAACGTTTGCCTAAAATACTCAACTTAGAAAACGTAGAGACGTTAAAATTCCCTACATTGTTGGGTGTTCAGCTTCAAATCGATCGATCAGCTGAGATATTCTCACAATAATGTGCACGGAATTTTCAATTATACGGGTTTTCAACAAAAAAGCACAAACTTTAATTTTTATTAAATAAAAATTATTCAAATTTTATTGCAATTTTACCAATTTTACCAAGCCTAAGTAATATTACGTAATATTACCAATTTTACCGGTAATTTTACCATTGGTAATATTACTTTTACATCTGTACATAGAGGGCATCCCAACATGCATGAAAAATGAAAATTCTGCCAATCCAATGTAATTTTGAAATTAAATTGCCCAAGAACGGCTATACCGATTTCAGCAAACTTCTTTTTTGTTTGATAGATAATTAGTTAGTCGTTTGAAAAAAAATTTATTAATATTTTGTGTAACTATTTTTTAAATAAAAATATTAAAAAAACTTTTTTAAAGATGGCGCTAGGGTCGAAGATCAATTGGAATTTAATTAATTTTACTCTAAAATAAACCAAATTTACAAGTAAGATATAATTTTTGTTCTTGAGATATTTAATTTTAAAGATTTTTTGTACGACTAAAATTGTAATTTCTCATCATTTTTTCAAACAACTTCCATTAACAAAAAATTTCTAATGTAGTTCTATTCTTTCTTTAATATATATCAAATTTACAAAGAGGCGTTAATTTGTGTTCTTGAGATATTTAATTTTTAGATTTTTAAGATTTAAGGTTTTTAGTCCGTCAAAAATTCTAATTGTTCATTATTTTTTCGAACAATTTTTATCAACACAAAATTTTAACCACTGAAGTTCGAAAAAATGATGAAAAATTTGAATTTTAGTTGGACCAAAAATTTTTAAAATTAAATATCCTCAAAACACGAATTAACGTCTCTTTCTAAATATGATATATTTTAAAGGAAGGATAGAACTATATTTAAAAGAAAAAAAAATTTAAAATTTAATTGATTTTAAAATTTTTTGTTAATGGAAATTATTTGAAAAAAATGATGAAAAATTAGAATTTCAGTCGTACTAAAAATTTTTAAAATTAAATATCACAAGAACAAAAATTAAAGCCTCTTTGTTAATTTGAAATATTTTAGAATAAGAATAGAACTAGTTTCAGGAAAAAAATTAATTAAATTCCAATTGATCTTCGACCCTAGCGCCATCTTTAAAAAAGATTTTTAATATTTTTATTTTAGAATTAATTACAAGAATTAATTACAAAAAATTTTTTTTTCAAACGGCTAATTTATCATCTATCAAAAAAAAAAAGTTTGATGAAATCGGAATAGCCGTTCTTGAGAAATTTAATTTCAAAGTTACATCGGATTGGCAGAATTTTCATTTTTCATGCATGCTGGGGTGCCCCCTATGCTCAAACCATGCACTTTAAAAAAATTGTAAAATAAGTAGTATTTCTTATTTTGTCCATACTACTAATATGCCAAGTTTCAGAAAAATCAAAAATGGTCAAGTTCGAATCTCGAACTTTTTCACCTGCGTAGATCACGTTTTTCATCAATTATAGCTTATATCTTTATGAATGTGAGTAAAATATTTGTAGTGCAGTAATAGAAAATTACCACTCAATCCTATATTCAATTTACACAAGGTTATATTCTGAATTTATTTAAGCAATTTAACTTCCCTCCAAATTTCAGAGTATATATCCTATCGCTTTTCTATTTTACTAGCATTATTCATTTTTAGCCACTTCAACCAAAACAAACTAACTGCATATTTGTTATATTGTTATTAGTTAAATTTAATTTTGTGTTTATTTAAAATTCACAATAAACTAGCAAATAACACAAAAGAATTTTTTCTTACAATTACTCTAAATGATAATAATAATTTTACAATTAGTTAAAATATTGTGTTTATTTTATGCAAGCAAGTTAAAAAATATCTGCTCTTTTCAAACATTAAAGTTTGTTTTTCTACCCGATCGGTAGAAAATTTGCATCCAGCTCATCGTATTGGTTGTCTCTTGCATTAACACAAAAAAAATTGGTTATTTAAAATTTGTGGTCAAGAATATTTTGTGACACACCACTTCTGTGCTAAAATTTTTATTTTTACTTTCCTTGTGTTTCAAGGCTTCTAATTCCAGAAATAAATCCACAAAGTAATTACTTTAGTAATATTAATATCGATGTTGCATTACACTTATTTCCAAAGCTAGTTTTCCATGTTTCAGTTCTGTTAATAATGCAAAATGTCTTTAATTTAAATTACAAGCGTTCCCATTTTTCAGTTTTGCAATCTTGCAAAACACTTTCATTACGTTAAATTTAAACGGTTTTCCGAAAATTCTCCAATTTTTTTATTTTTCAAATTAAAACTGAAACTCAGTTGATGAAAAACGTGTTCTAGACAGAGTTGTGAAAACTTGACCATTTTTGATTTTCCTGAAACTTGGCATATAAGTAGTATGGATAAAACAAAAAATACTACTTATTTTAAAATTTTTTAAAAGTGCATAGTTTGAGCATAGGGGGCACCCGAACATGCATGAAAAATGAAAATTCTGCCAATCCGGTTTTACATTTGAAATTTAATTGCTCAAGAACGGCTATACCGATTTTATCAAACTTTTTTTTGTTTGATAGATGATTAATTAGTCATTTGAAAAAAAAATTAATTTATTGTTTTAATAATTAATTTTTAAATAAAAATATTAAAAAAACTTTTTTAAAGATGGCGTTAGGGTCAAAGATCAATTGGAATTTAATTAGTTTTTTTTCTGAAAATAGTTCTATTCTTACTCTAAAATATATCAAATTAACAAAGAGGCTAAAATTCTTGTTCTTGTGATATTTAATTTTAAAGATTTTTAGTACGGCTGAAATTCGAATTTTTGATTATTATAGAAAGAACAACTCAAATCGGTGTATTTAGAAATAATATTCCTAGTTTTTGGCTTACTGGTCCATTATAATAAATTTTACGCCAATGTTTTGTTTCAGGTACAGAAACTGGATAAATTTGCCTATAAGCGAGACGTTTGAATTTTTTGTTAAGAATTTTATGAACCAAAGTTGGTTCGAAACCATTTTCACTAGCGATGTTTAAGATAGTGTTAAATTCTTTATTAAAGTTTATGGAAGAGAGTGGGATTTTTATAAGTCCATCAACTGATGAATAAAGAGCTGAATGTTTAATATTCAGAGAATGATTGGAGGTGGAGTGAATAATCGAATCTGTGTAAGTTATATGTGTAAATATTAATATCAATATTCATCATAATCTGTGTAAATATTAAAATCAAATTTAGTTTGGCTATGGTATCAAATTTAGTTTGGCTATCGGAAGACCATCAGTAAATTTATAATATTTGTTATCGAAAACAAAATAGTTCTGTTCAACACAAGTTTTAAATATCATGATGAGTTCGTTTTGAAGTTCAGAAGATGAAACAGAATTTTTCATAAGACCAAAAACTATATCCTTAAGAATGTTAACAGGGATAGAGGTAAACAAACTTGACACGTCGAAAGAAATAAATTTTGAATTATGAGGAACATACAAATCTTAGTCTTTATCTATACAAAATATAGGTCAATTTAAAAATTGATTTGGTAATTGTTTTTTCTGATTGGTTGTTTTTTTGTAATGCGTCAATTGTATTTTTGTTTGTGATTGGTTATTTTAAATTATTAACGAATTTTAAAAAATGTTACGGATTACAACAGATCCCCTCCAAAAAGCTAGCATTAATATTTTTTAAGTTTTAAGAATTAGTTTTTGGAGCAAAGTAATTTGGGGAGTGAAATCAAATAGTTGTAAAATGAAGTGAACAGTTTTAAAGGTTCTAAATAGTTTCACTAAAATAAAATTATAATAATAATTTGCAAAACTGAATAATAATTACAATAATCCAATTTCGTAAAAAGAAAAGTAAGTTTCAACAAAGAACTTTAGTGTTTCATTTAACTGAATTGTGTGATCAAAGTGCCTGTTACCAAATACCTGTTAACGTAGTGATTTTTGTGGACTACTGCAGGAGTTAGGTACCACAAGAGGCATACTTAAGGTCCCTTATAGCCTCCTCCCCGTCACTCAATCGGCTTGCACCGTCAACATAGCTTTTGATTGTGTTTAAGAGACGCTGTAAAATATATTGGAGTAGTGATGGTGTGAGACCTTCCACATCGCGGGACAAGAATATGCTGGGGGCCACCACCACACTAGTGGACGCAATGAAAAAAAAATTCAATAATAATTAAAAGATAACCAAAACCAAAGCGCGACCACAACGAAAGAGATGAACAAAAATTCCTGTACACAAAAAATATTAAACCTAATTCTAGAAAAATTTAAATATTTAAATTTAAATATTAAGAATATTATTAATTCAAAAAATTTATTTAGTTTATTTATTATTCAAAAGTTGTATTTATTTTTTTATTAAATCAAAAAACTATTTATTGAATTTTTTTTATAATATTTATTTATAATATATTTAATTATTTAAAAATTATTTAAATATATATTTTATTTATCTATTAGTATATTTGAATTTTCATTTAGTATGAAACATTAATATTTTCACATAAAATAACTGCATAAACGAAAAAGAAAAGGTATTGTTGAAGAAGGACTAAAAAAGGAAGATACAATTCTCGATCTCTCCCCAGCACCGATATGTTAGGTCTAGAACGATTGTTGGTCTAAAAATCCTAAAATTTACTTTCTAGTATCACCCACATTATAAAAAAAACTCAGCAGTTGGTCTAGATTCCAGCCCAAACGTCTGGATCTATAAACCAGATACTGAGTTCTCCCATTCGCCTAAGAGAAAAAAAAATTAAATAATGCAAAATTTTTAAATAATAGAAAACAAAAAATTAAAGCTAACATCGTTGCTGGAGACAGACCACGAGTTCCAGCCCCAGGTTCGTCCTCTTCACCAACCAACTATGATAACGCGGTGATGGATGGTCATAAGATCATTCAAATTGTTAAGGAGGGTTGGTGTTGAGAATTGGCTACCACTCCACTCCAAATAAAAGAGTGCTTAGCGCTGGAGAACGACGGTTGACTGTCACGACGTTACCCTCTTCCTATTATCATTCAGGAACCACCGGTTTTAAAGTCGATGCAGCCAGAGCCCAATGATCTTGAATGACCAGAGCCATAGAGGTCGCTAGCAGTTCTACGCGGCGTTGGACCATCTCCCTTCCGTTAGATGTGTCAGGTTTCTTCCGCGCTGGAGCAAACATACGCAACTCTCACCTAGAACCAACATACGCTTTACGCTCTTCATCAGTGATGCAAGGTTCAAATAATCAAGCAACCACACCCTTGCTCTACAACACTGTGGTGTTACAAATTTCCGTGGTGTTGGTGAATTAAGATACCACATTTCAAAGAAAACATTTCAGTTAAACAAAAAGAAACACTCCAAAGCACCACAGCCTAAAAAGAAGTTTGGGAAAAAATAAGAAAAAAAAGTATCAAAAAAATATTCAAATATCCAACAAAATATTAAAATATTATATATCAAAAAAATTAAAAATATAGTGAACAGGTATCAAAATAATTATTATATAACGGTTGACCGTTATATAACCAGTTTATGTTTCGGCGCCAATTTATTATAAAACTGCTTTAGTTTATGCCGGGAAGTTAAGAATTTATTATCACCACTAAAACATAGCAATATGGCCTCTGACCCAGGAAATTTCTAATTCAGAATGAAAAAAATCACAAACTAATGTTGGGAAGCCAACATTAAATATATTACAAAAGTAAAAGCAAGAAAACAATATAAAAGTCGATAATGAAAATAAAAAAAGACTTTACTTAAAATGTGTTGATTGTAGATATAGATACATGTCCAACTCGATTTTGTTATTGCTCATATCACACAAATATTCGGTATAATCTTGTTTACTGTAGATGAAGATGTTGCAACTATTATGTATCCCAAAACCTTTTAATCCAGAACCGAGCGCTAAATTTCCTCTTGTAAAAAAGTATATCATTAAAAAGCAGAATACCCAAAATTTAACTTCGCCCAACTTGTTTTATGATATATTTTTTTTGTAGGCATACAGAAGGCATGCTGAACTAATAAAATACAAAATGGTTAGTAAAATAAATTGTTTAAATTCATGAATCACTGCATTAAGTTTTCAATCAGAATTTTTATTTCAGTTCCAATAATAGTTTGGTTATCACTTTTTGCTTTTTCTCAAAATTAAAAAATATATAACCTTATAATTTTAAATTAGTTATTCCACAATTAATAATTACTGTCTTATTGATATGAAAAATATTCAGAAAAATAAAGTTAAACTTACTCTTACAAGTTTTTAAAAACTTGCTTGTGAAAGATAACAACCTAACTGATTAAAGTAATCACATCGTTACATACAACAACTTGGTAACAAAAAAAATTTCGTTAAACTCTCTCATTGTGCATATAATTATTTCATTATAGTAAAGGGACAAAAAATGAATTCAACTCATACATAATTAATTCTAAGAACAGGGTTCTTCACAATTCAATCAATTACCATTCTTACATTGTAAACACAATTCCATTCAAGCCTCTCCAAGTAAACCAACCTATACACAAGGGCAAGATCTGCGCATGATCATCTACATTATATATAAAAAAATTACATCTGTTTCACATGGAAAAGAAAGAAACGAAAATCAACAATAAAACAACGAACAATTCTCGATGTATAAGAAATACTAATCAGCCAAATGCTAGAGATAAAAATAAAGAAATATAATAAAAAAATGAGTTTGTTTTTCGTTGCTCTTCTTTCCTTTTAATTACAGTGAAACATATTGGTAGTTAATATTTATTAAATGATTCTTAGGTTACTTGATATTACGGTAAGAAGGTATGATTAATGTGTTGATTGTTTATTTACTTTAGATGCAAAAGAAAATGTATACCTAACAAAATTTATTAGGCAAAACAATTTGTTGTTTTTATGTATTTCTAGACTAGATGAAATACTAGATATTTGTATAATAATTAAATAATAATTACAGACGTATATTTCTAGCAGAGGTACTGATTTATTTAATATCTGATATCACAATGATATATAAAAATAATTTTATTTATACATTGAATATCGATTGTAATCAGATGACCTTCTTAACATATGATTGCCTTATGTAGCTGATTACAATTTCAAGTTTTTTTTATTTATAACATTTAAAATATTTAATAATTTGTTTTTATGAAATGTATAGTCTGATACATAACAACTTTCCCCCTTTTTAATAAAACCACCACCTTAATATTTTCTTAATTCTAAGTTAACTATTTCAATATCAATTTCTAAAAACTAATTTTTTTATACTTCATAATATAAACGATCAGGTACTTTCTTTTCCCGTTTTGATCTTCTAATTTCAATTTTGTCACATCCTGATTCACTTGAAGATCGTCTTCTTTTCATTTTAATTTTATTATCGACTTCAAGAGGTTCAGAACGATCATCTCCAGGCAGGATTTGTATATTTGGATGATACTTATCATGCAAATTGGATAATCTTAAACGATTTATATGTGCAAATCTAACATTATCATTGATTTTAATTAAATATGTGAATTTAGAAACTTGTTTTACAATTCTGCCTGGAACCCATTTCATATAATTTCGAAAATGGTTTCGATAAAAAATTTTTTCATCCTTCTTAAAACTAATTGTATTTACACAATTATTTCCTTCCTGATTTATTTTAACATTTTTATCTACATTTAAATCTTTATTATAAAGTTTATCAGGTATGATATTATTATTATTAGAAAATCTAACCGATTTTTTTTTATTAACCAAATCAAATAGTTAGTTTATCAAGTTTTATTTTATTATTAATATTTTAATTTTTGTTACAATTCTCTTGAAGTTCAGTCTTATCGACTTTTCTCCTATATAAAACTCTTATTTTTTTTAATAACTAACTTATGTCTAACAATATTTGACATTATTAAAAATTTAATCATGTATGAGTATTAATTTAGTGGAAAATATTTTTGACAAAAAACCACAGTGATTGATTTTGACTAAACCTAAATCCACTAAGCTAAACCTACATCTACGAAAAAACAAAACAGAACAAAATAAAAACAAATAAATGCTATCAGCAGTTTATGTTAGTAAAGAAGAAGAAACAAGAGTTCCTACCATTTTATTGTTAATATTACGTAAATTATTTTTAAAGTTTATCTTTAATTTCTTAATTTGGTCTATGACTAGCGGTACTTCAGTCATACGTACTAACTTTTTAGTGGAGTAATCGCGAGGTTTATTATATATGAGTTTTAAGCATTTGTTTTGAACAACTTGGAGTTTTTTTATGTGTGGTGTGGCGCATGTTCCCCAGACAGGACTTCCATACAAAAGAATACTTCTTAGCATAAGCATATATATTAGTCGTTTATTGTGTAAGCAGAGTTTTGATTTTCTATTCAATAGTCCGTATAGAATCTTTAAGACCGTATTAAATTTTGATATTGAATATTTAAAGTGTTCTTTGAATGTAATTCTTTTATCAATTACAATGCCAAGATATTTAACTTTATTGGACCATTCAATTTGATTTCCTTCGATTTTTAATGAGTTAGAGTTGGGCAGGTTTTGCTTAGCTGTTTTTCTAGTTATGTATATTGCTTGTGTTTTGGATGAGTTTAATTTAATGCCCCATTTTTTGTAATATTTGGTTATGTCTTGAATATTTTTTTGTACATCTGGGAGGATATCATCAATGTGGTTTCCCGCTGTAAAAATGGCCGTATCGTCAGCAAATTGAGCGTATTCGATATTTCTACTAAGTACAGATTTTATATCTGACGTATATATATTGTAGAGAAGAGGTGAGAGTACTCCGCCTTGAGGTACTCCACAGTGTATTGGTTTATGTTCAGAATTTGCTCCTTCAATGATTACATAAAATTCCCTATCTAAGAGAAATGATTTAATTATTTTAATAAGATATACCGGGAAATTATATTTAATTAGTTGGTGTATCAGCCCCTCATGCCAAACTTTATCAAAGGCTTTTTCAATGTCGAAACAGATCAGGACTGTTGATTTTTGGTTGCTCATGTTTTCTTTTGCAAAACTACAGATGCGTAAGAGTTGATGGTTGGTTGAATGTCCTTTTCTGAAACCACATTGTTCGTCAGGTATTATGTTATTTGTATTAATAAAATTTTCTAGTCTTGTAAGAATCGCTTTTTCAAAAATTTTACCAAATCCGTTAAGGAGACTTATTGGTCGATAATTCTCAATATTTGTTTTATCTTTTGATGCTTTTGGTATTGGTAATACTTTTGCAACTTTCCAAGTCTTGGGAAAGTATCCAATTCTAAGACACGCGTTGAGAATATACGTTAAGTAAACAATAGCTTTTCGGGGTAAATATTTTATCAATTGATTGGTAATATTATCAGGGCCTGGAGATTTTGAATTTTTTAGCTTTTTAAATATTATTTCTATTTGTTTTGGTTTAATCAACTGATGACCTTCTAGTCTTAATTCCTGCTTGGTAGTCCTGTTATTTGTTTTTTCTACGTTGCTTAGGAGTTCTTTGTCAATAGGATTGTTTGTGCTATGAGTTAAGCAAAATAAATTAGCAAATTCATTGGCCTTTTCAGCTGATGTAATCAGTAGTTTGTTGTGTGTTATATTATGGATAGCTGGTATTTTTTGTTTCGTATTACGAAGTTTCTTGCTAAGTGAGAAAAGTTGTTTGTAATCATTTTCATTAGATATTTGTTCTAAATAACTCGAGAAGTTGTTATTTTTGATCATTTGCAATTCAGCAGATATCTCTTTTATTAGGACGTTAGTAAGCGTTTTGGTGTAAGGATTTCTATTTTGTTGCCAGACTCGTCTCATATGATTTTTGTACCTAATTTTTTCTTTGAGATGATTGGGAATTATTATAGAATTATTAGATGGTTTGTAATTAACAACTTTAGGGATAGCGATATTTAACCAAATCAAATAATATTGTCGGTTTATAAGCAAAAATAAGTTCAGCTGGTGTTCGAGAGTTCACTGAGTTTGGTGTGTTTTGCTGATGAATCAAAAATTTTTGGATCATTTCTTGAATGTTTAAATGTTTTGTTTCATCCATGAATAATTTCTTTAAGCATAATTTAACCGTTTGTACATTCCGCTCGGCGAGACCATTCGATTGAGGGTGGTACGGTGGGGATTTGGTAATTTTTATTCCGTGAGCTTCTCCAAATTTAATAAATTCTGTCGAATTAAATGGTGGACCGTTGTCTGACACAATTTCTTTTGGTAAACCAAAAATACAAAAGAATTTCCGAAGGGATGCAATAACCTCAATAGCATTTGTTTTCTTCATTAATACGATTTCACAATATCTACTATAAGCATCGATAATTAACAAGAACTCAAATTTCTGAAAATGAAAAAAATCCATATGGATTCTTTCCATTGGAAAAGTGGTTTGCGGCCAAGAAGCTACAACCGGTTCTTTAGTCACATTTTGTGTTTGTTGACAAACAAAACATTTTTTCACGAATTGTTCAATATCATGATCGATTTTGTGCCACCAAACATAAGACCTGGCTACCATTTTCATCCTAACAATGCCTAAATGGTTTTCATGGAGTAGGTCCAAAACCCTATTTTGCAGCTTTGCTGGAATAATAATTCTATTTAAATAATAGAGACAGTTATCTTCACTAGATAATAACTTTTGTTTAGAATAATATAGTTTAACTTCTTCTGTAAAATTTTTTGTTATGTTTGGCCATCCATGCATTACATATTCATACACTTGAGCTAACACCGGATCTTTTCTCGTTTCTAGTGTTACTTCTGTTACATCTACCGGTAATTTCTCAGAAAAATTAAAATAATTTATTCTACTACCTTCAACTTCTGTTACTGAGTTTAATGGTAGTCTACATTTGTCATTTCTGTACCTTTTCTGTACGTAATACTATAATCGTACATAGACAAAATAATTGACCATCTCTGAAGTCTTGAAATTGCCACCGCTGGGTTTGATTTACGAGGGTTGAACATTTCTTTCAAGGCTTCGTGGTCGGACACAATAGTAAATTTATATCCGTAGATATATTTGTGAAATTTTTGTATTCCAAAAATTATCGCTAACGCTTCCCTATGAAGCTGCGAATAATTTTTCTCCGCAGGTGATAACGAACTTGAAGCAAACAGTATAGGCTTTTCAACCCCATTTACCACATGAGACAAAATTGCTCCCACCCCATAGGGACTAGCATCTGTAGCTAAAATGAGCGGTTTCTGTGGATCATAGAGTTCCAAAATATTATGCCTATCTATGAGTTTTTTGGAGTTTTCAAAACAAGTTTGACAACTCTCCGACCAATTAAAAGGCGAGTCTTTTTTCAAAAGATCATATAATTCCTTCAATTCTGCCGAAAGATTTGGTATAAAGCGACCATAATAATTTATAAGCCCTAGATAGGCTTGTAATTCTTTTAAATTGTTTGGAGCTCTTGCTTTTACTAATGCTTCTATTTTTTCTTGATTAGGTTGAATACCTTTAGAAGAGATTGTATGACCTAAATAGTTGACTGACTGGACTAAAAATTTACTCTTGTTTAGATTTATCCTGACTTTGTGGATGTTTAATCTTTCTAGGACATTATTTAAATTAACTCTACAGGCTTCCATAGATTTACCTTCTATTATTATATCGTCTAAATAGCACGCAACTTTATCTAAATTTTTTAAAATAGAATCCATAACAAATTGAAAGATAGAAGGTGAACTTTTCACCCCGAATGGGAGTCTCGTAAATCGGAACAATCCCTTATGGGTATTGATAGTCAAATATTCCTGAGACTTTTCGGATACCTTAAGTTGTTGATACGCTCCCGTTAGGTAGACCTAACACAAAAATAATTACAATTAGACAAGCCTGCGAATATGTCGTCTATTCTGGGTAATGGATAATGCTCGGTTTTGATATATTTATTTATCGTCACTTTGCAATTCATACATATTCGGATATCTCCGTTCGCTTTCGGAACGGATACTATTGGACTGGCCCATAAACTATGTTTAACGGGTACTAATTTTTTCATATGAATTAACCGATCCACGGCTTCTTCCACTTTGTCACGCAACTTAAAAGGGACTGTATAAGATTTGTGAAAAATTGGGACCGCGTTTTCATCGACATGGATCTCCGCCGTATAACCCTCTATGACTTGGTCTTCTTCATTATTAGCAATAACATTTGGATATTTACCTTGGATTTCTTGTATGATGTTATTGGAATTTTTATCTTTACACATATTACACGACTGCTTGGTAAATAGTTGATGCATCATGTTTCTCCATGTTGGAACCAAAACATTTAACCATTCACGTCCAAGCAACGGATTCTCCATCGGCTTTACGGCTTCAATCACAACCAATTCTAAATGGAAATTTTCTTTCTCGAATTCCACCTGGACATTTATTTTTCCTTTTATGACAATATCTTGACCTGTTACGGATGAAAATTCTTGATTACAATTTAATAATTCTAAATGTGAAAAACTACTTAAATACTTATCCCAATCTATTAATGATGAACCGGCACCAGGATCGACTTCCATCCGAATGTTTATACTTTCAATATTAACTGTAGTATATATAGGACCATTATTTGACTTCAGACTGTTGACTATATGGACTCTTTTATTAGACCTACAAACGGTGGATGTATGACCTCTCCTATTGCAGATAAAACATTTCCATTTCTGAGCTGGACAACGTTTTTCATTATGACTATAAAGACGGCATCTGGTACACAGTTTTCCTTGAGATTGAGTATTTCGATGACTGACTGGACTTGATGATCGACTACTGTAACTGGAACTTGGACTGATACTTCTATGACGAGCGTTACCTCTCTTATCCTTTCTGGAACTATTTTCTCTAGAACTACTTGTTCTCCTAGAACGACTTTTGTGATAAAATGATTGACTATTATCTCTGACTGAGCAATGGGGTATTGGGTTGATAGCTTTGGTTTCTTTTTCTGACATTTCCATTGTAAGTGCGATGCTGCAACACTCATCGAACTTTATTTCTGATTTTTTTAAAATTTCCCGTTGTATGCTTTCCTTTCTTAGCCCAACTATAAATTTGTCCGTTAAGGCGTCATCCAGATAAGTACCGAATTCGCAAGTTTGCGCCAATTCTTTTAGCCTCACGACAAAATCAGATACCGTTTCGCCTTCCTGTTGTTGTGCCTTAGAAAATTTGAACCTTTCAGCCCGTTTATTCAGTTTTGGTTGAAAATGTAATTTTTATACCGCTACTAATTCTTCAAACTTTTTTTTACTTGGAATTTCCGGAATTAATAATGATTTCAGAATTTTATACGTATCGGTTCCCATAACCGTAATGAAAAATGCGACTTTTTTTGCTTCATCCAAATCATTTACGATAAAAAATTGATTTAAACGTTCTTCGTATGCTGAAAAATCATCACCAGGGATATACGGTTCAATATTTCCAATCATTTTGCACTATCACAATTTAAATTTTGCTTTTCATGCAAAAAAACTATCCAATCCAAAAACTTTGTATTCACTTGCACTTTTTTCGTAATATAACGTAAAAAATAACTTACGGTAGCTTTGAATGACCTATCCAATTTTCTCCCACGAAGTATATTGTATTTTTTGTTGCTTTTAAGAAACAATTATTTAGTACAGCTTTTCTAAATTCTTCTTAATGTTAATTTATCCAAATTAACATAGACTTCTAACTAAATAGAATTTCTGCACTAATCCCATCTTCGTCGCCAGATTTTTATGTATTTCTAGACTAGATGAAATACTAGATATTTGTATAATAATTAAATAATAATTACAGACGTATATTTCTAACAGAGGTACTGATTTATTTAATATCTGATATCACAATGATATATAAAAATAATTTTATTTATACATTGAATATCGATTGTAATCAGATGACCTTCTTAACATATGATTGCCTTATGTAGCTGATTACAATTTCAAGTTTTTTTTATTTATAACATTTAAAATATTTAATAATTGTATTAACAGTTGTATGGAGACTAATTTTATCGAGCAAGCAACAACGTGGTATCACTAAACAATACTCTATAACTAATATTAAGAGTGCTACCGTTGAATAAATAGATTTCATCCCTGCATACTTCTAAGGCTGACATTAATTTATTGAAAATACCAGTGGTATACAATATCTCACTTAACTCGTATGTCAAAAACAGGCCATAGGATACTTAGGGACCAACAATTTACAAATCAAAAAAAATTAATCTTCTCATGCGGAAAGATACTTAATTCGCTCATCAATACTTTTAATCACGAAATGTAGAGAGCTTAACAGCTTTAACATTACACCGTTTTCTTCACAATAATTTCCACGTTTAAATTTATTTTTGCATAAACCTATCAAAAAATATTGTCTATTAGTGACAAAAAGGTCACAAACGTATAAAAAACGTTTCAAATAAGAAAATTCAACCTTTTGACATTACATCAATGAATTAAATTTTCTGTCAGAAAATTGATTTATTTACACAAAAGTCAGTCTTTATGAATTTATAGTAATTTTATTTTCGTGGGACGACAAGTCTATCATCTAATTGTAGTTGATCTCTTAAGCACAAACGATTCTAGAAATTATAATTTTATTGTTTTAAAAATAAAAATGAAAGTCTTAAGATTAAAATAAATGATTTTTTGTGATCTCAATTTTGTAATTATGTCAACTGTTCGGTTACATCATAGCTCATACCGTAAAGTCCTCTGGCTCTCTACTAATTATCATTTGTTTATTGAAATGGTACGAATTGTAGTAATTTTTTTTATTAACTTCCCTTGTTTGCAGTAATTAACTTTTTTCAATGATATCTTTAAAAAAAACTTGATTGCAAATTTAACAAAACACAAAAAAAAACGATAAATTTGCATAACTTGAACATTAAAACTATAAAATGATATTACAAGAAATGTTGATATATGTAACATAAAGCAGGGTGTTAGTGTTTTGTTGCAAATAAAATTTCGTAACATTGACTTATGTGACATTAACACGGTACTAAAGAGATAAAGAATCGATTCGAAGCGTGTAAATTACAAAATGATATTATATAGAAGAGAAAAAAATAAATAAATAATAAAATAAAAACTTAATAAAATTTATTAGAGAATGGTGCGAGGTTGGTATGGATAATAGAAAAAAAATTGATATAATTTAAAACTTCAATACCTCATGCAATATGACACCTACAATAAACCGGAACATAAAAGTCATAGATTTTGTTTTTTTTATCGGTCTTATAAAGAACAATAAAATTATTATCAAAAGGTTTAATTTTATTTATTTTTAATTTTTTATAATATTATTGTTTATAATGTCGACACCCAGTTTATTAGAAAATTGTCGTGAAAAATTTATATTTATGGAACATGATATTTATGGAACCTTCAAACAGAGACGATTTTCTATAAATCATTTCTTTCAATGAAATGATATGAAATGATATGACTTCAACATTTTTCTTTCTATGAAAGTCTTCCTAACAACACTTTGCTGAAAAATAGGTTTTCTGATGGCATTGGCGTGACTAAAAAATTGTTCCAGGGTGTGCGGTCCCCTAATATTTCTAAGTAAAATAATAAAACTGCCAATATGTATTTTTTCTAATACGTGACGGGAGTTGCTATTTGAGGTTATTTTTCAAAATTACTGTCATTTATATATTTTTTTCCTAGAGTGCATTGTGCAATTTGTAAAAGTTCCATATACGAACGGTGACCATTTTTTGGAAAGGAAAATACAGGACATAAATTAACTAAAATTTTAAGCTAAAAAAATAAGGGCCCTCTGCTACCTACGACCTACCTCAAATAAAAGTGTGTTAAAAAAAATAATTATATAAGTTATTTATTATTTTTAATATTATAAAAATTAAATGAATCTAATATAGTCCCTGGGCCTACGCCGATTTCATGTGGTGACTACCACATATTTTATGCTTCGTGAAGAGCCTGTCCTTGACGAGTCCAAAACTTTTGTTCTGCCATTTTCTCGATTCGACCGCTTTTTCGTTCGGCAAGCTCCGAAAAATGCCGATTGCCCGGGCTCTTGTAAATTTTATGAGGGTAACCTTCTCCGAGTAGCTTTCTAGTGTTTAGCGGTTGTAATGGCTGGTCGGCAGACAGAGAAATATTTGTTTTTGCTGTTTGAGAATTGTTAGGACCTTAAACGTTTAAAAATGCCACAAAGAGGGGCTGTGATTTTGACATTAGGCTCGATATTGTAATACATTAGACAAATTTGGACAAATGTTTAAGAGATCTAGTGAAATTATTATTTTAAATGCATATTTCTGTAAAGAGTATGCAAAAAAAGAGGACATTGCATATCAAATTAAGAAATAAGGGACATTGTACTGTCCTGTATTTGCAAAAAAATCTCAAGGGACAGCATGGCAAAAAACAGGACAGTCCTGTAAAATACAGGACGGATGGTCTCTGTACAGTTAAGAATAAACAATCAACGTGGTTGACATCCATGATTGACTAGCTGTGTATGACTGTGTATGACTGATAATGAGTGACAGTTAAATTTTATGACTGATGAAATTTTAAACATGTTTGAATTTTTATCGTCATTCAAAATTGACATACATGATTGATCGTTTATGGGCCCCTTTATTTAAAATAAGTTTTTTAGATTTATTTTTCTCTGCCTTATTTCCATTTAGGATCATATGGCGTCCACTAGACTGAGGCATCTGACTCTATTTGGGGCAATCGCTTTTAATTCTCACCATGTTTTGCAAATTTGCTTTGTTTCTACTAGCATCGTTTCTTCCAACTCATTGTTGGTCTTCCTACCTTTTTTTGCCTCATGGACTCCATAAATCATCGGCTCCTTTCGACCCCGATCGACATCCTTTTAAAATCATCGGCTGATTTTCTCTGTGTGTGCCCTTTTCATATCCATCTTTAAATATATATTTGTGTTGTGTAAATAATAAATCTATGAAATATAAAAAAATTAAAGAAATAAGGTAAAGGTAAGTTTTTCAATTCGAAATAATTTTTTATCTTCTCCTAGAAAACCTCCTTAAAAACTCCGTTTGTGTGTTTCGTATCGATTGAACTCACACTCATTAGAGACACCATAGTTCATAACATACTCATCAGAGACACCATAATTTCTGGTGTCTAACACACTCAGTCACAGTAGCGATAATGAAACAACATATTTTTTTAATTTCTAAATTGAAGTTGAATCCTTTATCTGTGATAATGCATCCTGTGACTACACTACAATCCTGAGCCCCGACACAAAAATTTGTCTAAAGGAAATTTTTGTAAGAGAAAATGAAAAATTATTTCGAACTGCAAAATTCAAGTGCATTCCAATAGATGAAAAACACGTGAAATCAGCAAGGTCTGGAAATGAGGTTTTAATTTTGTATATTTAGGTATTGGAATTCGATATCAATAAAAAAAAATTTTCTGCGTTCTTAGTTTTTTTTTTAACCCTGTCTTAAGATACAGGGTGTTGAAAAATCAAGAAATTGCTGATTTTAATGTTATATAAAAAATGTAGGTATTGAACAGGGCTAATCAAAATAATAATTCACATTATATGACCTTGAACACTTTCTTTTTGAAAAATAACGGTAAAAAGTTCAAATTCGATTTTCTAGAAATGCCGTTCTTTTAAATTTTTTGATTTTTTAATATGTGAAAGATACATATGTTTCTAACATTTTATAAAAAATTCAGGAGGGGAAAATTTTGTGTTTTTTTTATTAATTTTATTGCGACACGCCTTAAAATTTTTCATCATAAAAAAAAGTGGAGTTAAAAAATTAACAGTTTTTTTTGGATTTACATATATGTTTTTATAATAAATTTTTAATTTTAACTCAAAATAAATATTTTCCACATTTTTTATCATATATTTAATTTAACATTACTAAATTTCGTAGAGTTAGAATAACGTCTAGCTAAGATTGATCCATCATTTGTAGGAATGTATGAGTGATATCCTCGTGTTCCAGGAATTGTTTTTAAATTGGCGTATCTGTCAGCTAGTTGTTTCGTTTTGCAATGTAACCTGCCTCCGTTACATAGAAAAAATGCTCGTTATCTTGAAAATTGCCTCGAGCTGCTGCCCAGTTATATAACTCCAGAGGTGTTGATACAACTCTGTCGTATTCTTTCTTAAATCTCGCTCTAAGAAAAGCTCTTTTTACTTTTCTTCCTATTTCATCACATCAGAACTGCTCTAAACAGGTAACGAGGAGATACAGTTCACCAAGGAGTAGTTAGTTGAAGACGTGCAAACGATTTTTTTGATCGCAGTACTGTAGCCACTCTATATTCTGATCTGCTAGACTAAGAGCCCACCACGGCCAGACCTTCGTTATTTTATAAAGGCTGAAAGTTTTTCTGCGCATACTCACTTCTAAGGTAGGAACGATTAGCGACATATAAAATCTGGATCATGGTGGCTTTGTCAGGGAGCAGGTAATAGAGGGGCCTCCAAAGTTTCGTGAAAATATAAAAAGTAAGTTTTTATATATTCTTAGTGATAGTATTAGAAGTCACGTCACCCATTGCCGGACACTTGCTATCGTGGCAACCCCCTGCCAGACGCCCTTAATCTTTATCAATTTTTTAAAGTTTAAGGGTGTCTGCAGGGGGCTACCAGGATAGTAAGTGTCTGGCAATGGGTGACATGACTTCTAATACTATCCCGAAGAATATATAAAAATATTACCTTTTATACTTTCACGAAACTTATGATGCCCTTTTGTTACCTGCTCTCTGCCAAAGCCACCATGATTCAAACTTCAAATGTCGCTAATTGTTCCTACCTGAGTCTTATCTGGTAATAGAAGTACACATAATATATATTTTTGTGTTAAAAATAATATAATATTTGCTGTGATAAAATACACTACATCGAATATTAAGTAATCTCTCTGGACTAAAATTGCCCAGCTTTATTTTTTGAGAGTCAACAAAACATATATTGTGATTAAAAATTAGCTAAAAGTCAATTTTTCTCCATAAAACAAAAACAATACTTCCACTACACATAAATTAACAAAAAATAGAAACTAGGGAAAAGTATAATAGAAGTCTAAGCCAAGGACGAGGATCCTTTTTATCATTAAAGGCCAATTATAAGTTTGCAAATCGGCTCTGACGAATTGTTAATTTTTTCTGATGTCGTTGTTTTTTATAAATATCTTCATCGGCAGTGTTCGGATGAAATCAAATCCATTATGCCTGCAAACAGTCAAGCTGTTGATATCACTCACTCACCACTGTCATATAGTGACAGAATGGGGTTTCTTTGTTTGCACAACGAAATCAACTAGCTGATAGATACGCCAATTTAAAAACAATTCCTGAAACACGAGGATATCATTTATACATTCCTACAAATGATGGATCAATCCTAGCTAGACGTTATTCTAACTCTACGAAATTTAATAATGTTAAATTAAATAAATGATGAAAAATGTGGAAAATATTTATTTTGGGTTAAAATTAAAAATTTATTATAAAAACATATATGTAAATCCAAAAAAAACTTTTAATTTTTTAACTCTACTTTTTTATATGATGAAAAATTTTAAGGCGTGTTGCATTAAAATTAATAAAACAAAAACAAAAAATTTTCCCCTCCTGAATTTTTTATAAAACGTTAGTAACATATGTACCTTGCACGTATTCAAAAATCAAAAATTTAAAAGAATGGCATTTCTAGAAAATCGAATTTGAAATTTTTACCGTTATTTTTCAAAAAGAAAGTGTTCAAGGTCATATAATGTGAATTATTATTTTGATTAGCTCTGTTCTATACCTACATTTTGAGCTATATAACATTAAAATCAATACAGTAGTTTTGACTGTAGAGCTTTCAATACACCAGGGTCGAGCATTTTTTTGATTTTTTATCAACCTATATCTTAAGATAGGGTAAAAAAAATAAAAATGCAGAAAATTTTTTTTATTGATTTCAATGAATTCCAATACCTTAATATACAAAATTAAAACCCCTTTCCAAAATTGCATGTTTTTTGCTAATTTCACGTGTTTTTCACCAATAGTTACTCTGTCTTTAATCACTCACAAAAATCTTCCCAATTTAATTTTTCCTAAAGTTGTTTACATATGATACCAAATATGGCAATAAATTAACTGTGTCATATATTACTTTCGCGTTGATTGGCAACAATTACTAATTACTCTACATTTGTGGTCGTGACTTAGGATGTCGACTAAATAGAAATATTTTCATTCTATGAATTTACTCACAATAATATCTAGAATTTTAATAGAAAAACTCCCAAAGGAAGATACTTATGTTGAGTGTCTGACAAATTAAATATTTGAAAAATGTTAGAAATATTAAAATTAAAAAAAATCAATTATCAATAACATAAAACAACCAAGTGTTGCGTCCACGAACCAGGCGATCGGTGATGGATATGATGGATGAAGTAGTAATAATTTTTCAAGATGAGCCAATAAATCAGGCGATTGGTGATGGTGAACAACTATAGTAAAATATAATCAGTTAAATAATTTGTTGCACCAATTGATAGGCGATTGTTGTACACTGGTAGCAACTTCTGGATTGCAAGAACCAAGGTCGCCAACAACGTATCACTGAACGGAGTCACACCAAATCACAACAGCGCAAAATCTCAAAAAATTGTCGTACATAATTCTGAACAAGAATGACTACTAATGATGATTTTATCATAGACGTTTAAAATAATAACAGCATTGCTCTTTGGTTTCGCTCATACACAAGCATCTGGAAGACTCTTGAAACCACCTTTCGTTGTCCTTTTTTCTAATTTAATGGTGGACAACATCTGAGATTTTATTTATGCATATAAACTTGTGCGTTGCACAAACCAATATGCCTCACCATGTCATATATTGAACCATATATTGAACGTGGCCGTTCGTTTATGTACAAACCGTATCAAAATAATGGTGAAACTTTACGTTCGTACGAACATACAAATAGGTCAAACTTATACAATTGTTCTATCAGTGCAGATACATTTAAAATTCGGAAAACATTCCCAACTGCTTCACTAATAAATTTGAATAACCAGTTGCTGGCTTTATTTCATCTCAATCAAAGAGTCTGAATCATGAATATTTCATATTTAGAGTGCTAAACATGTCTAACTAATTAATAAAAAAAAATAAAATCTATGCCAGAGGTAGATGCAGCAATATTTACCACACATTAAACTGTAGCGATTTTGTAGTTCTTTTGGATTGTAACATATCTTCGGACATATCTTCGGGCATATCTTTTGGATTGGACATATCTTCGCTCCTTTTTATCAATTGCATTCTGCATTGGTCACCTAGTAGCATTAATTCAGCACCCCCAGTCAACTGTGACCCAAGAGATATGGGGGTCTAAAGGTATGAGTCTGTCTGTATGAGTATACGGAATCTCAGAAATTACTTGACCGATTCACTCTAAGTTTATTATACAGGTAAAGGTACACTTTACTTGGTACAGAGAAAAATATCTTTCTTTTCTGTTTTGGTTTTTTTGTGATTATTTGGAATATTCAGTGATAGTATTTCTCGTAGGATTAAAATATTTGCAATCATTTTTGCAATTCACGCATTGTCAATAGCTTTCGAAATGGCATTATACTTACAAATTATATACAAAAAATATACATTCCATGTAAAAGATGAGCGTTATAACAAATGTTGTATATAAAAGCTGTCGGTCACTCCTTTTTTGTATAAATATTAAATTTTATCAAAAAATATCACAACGTAATAATATGCTCCTGTTCTTTTCAAAATACCGCCAACAAATGGCCACAAATGCTAGAAAAATGATGAAATTCAGGCTTAGTACAAAATCTGGTTGCAAGTTTCGTGCCACTGTTCGACGAAACTAACATTTAATTTAACGTACACCTAGGAGCACCCCAATGTTTCCAGTAAATACAAAAATTATTTTTATTAGTTATGACATCCATTGGCACAAATTCATCATTATTAATTTTTCGATTTTTCTTCGTTTAATGTTTCAAAAATTTATCTTAAAACAAGGGTGTTTTGGAAGAGGAGGTGTGGTGGGAAGGAGAAACTTAGGCCGCTAAAAATTTATAACAAGTCAAGAAAGCTAATTATATCGGCAATGTTATCAGGGTTCTCCGGATCGCAACAACATTTTTTTCTTTTTCATTTGATATTCCTCTTCTGCTTTAGAACCTCCTTGTAGCTGACTCTTTGCTTGCAGTTGGTTAAGAAGCATTCTCTTTTGAACAGTTTTGTGAACTTTCTACTGACAATATTGTTATCCTTCTTCTGTCTTTTAAAGTTTTTAATTTTATTTTTTCAGAGTATCATGGTGAATAATGTTTGACCAAATTAGAGCTCTGAAGCTCTAGATAAGACACTTTCCACCTGATGATTCCGAAAATGCTATTTGTTTGTTTGTTTCTAACATGACTAGCCTTTTACATGGGTTGTACTTAACACTCAAAGCACGCAGATTCGAAAGCGATCGACAGTGTTTTGTAAACATCACAGACCATCCCTCACTAGTAATTATTATTTAATGACGACAATTTACGAAAAAATCTTCTTTTTATATATTATTATTATTATTTATAATAATAAAACAAATTATTATTTATAATAACCTATAATAATAAAACAAAGTGTTTGTCTGTCTGTGTGTCTCTCCAGAGAAATCTGGAGCACACAGAAGTCTGAAATTTTGTCAGGAAATGGTAAGTAACAGCTAATAATGCACCTTGGAGCCAGAATTTTAAAATTTAATTTATTTTTTTTTTTTAATTAATTTATTTAAATTTTCTTAAGGGTTTGCCTAAATGTTGATTACATTTTAATTTGGTTTTTTATTCAAATTTCGTTTCATTCGCTCAGCTATCTTTGATCAATTTTCTTTTCGCTTAACAGAATTATCATTTAAATGAAAAATTAATGTATACTGTGACAAACAAATAAATTTATATAAAAATTTTTAGTTAGTTAGTTTTATTTAACTTAGTTTTATTAGAATTGAACCCAATGAAATTCTCTAAAATGTTATGACTTCATTCACTTTCACCAATAACATTTGAATTATACTAATAACAAATAGTACTTCTGGCCTACTGGAATATTAAAAATTATCAAATAATTTTTGAAATAATTAACTGTAGGCATAGTTCATAAAAAATATATAAAGAAATAAAAATGGTAAAAATTTTCTAAACGAATTCACCTCGTTCGTTGATAAATTCTCATCATTTTTTGAAAAATTCCTCAAGCAAGTGGTATTGATAATAGCATTCGGCCTACGGCCTCGTGCTTTTATCACTATACTTGCTTTCGAAATTTGTGGGAAATCACTACTGAAAATTATGTACTGTAATGGAGAACTGGGTCATTTTGAAAACCAAAATAACCGTAAGGGCAGGCCGCGCACCTAGTTAGATTAAGAACCCTAAGCTAGCTTCACTAGGTAGCCTGTGGAACGAGGAATTATGCCTCCCGCCCAGTACAAAATAACGGAGTCGTGCGCGTATTTCCATTTTCAATCAGATCGGACACAAGGAGAAAGAAACTAAAAGGGAGACTCTGACGGCCCTCCAGGTCGAAAAAGCCGCGTCCGTCATGAAGACCACATTAACAAATAATAGATCTGTGAGACATTAAGTTAAATCCACACAAAATGCTCAACCATGTATAATAAAGATAAAGACTCACCCCATGATGGTAACGGGTTCCACTCCTCATTCCTTGGATGATTAGCTGATCATCTCCCCCATGGTAAATGTTAAATAATTAATTGTAAAAATATGTAATTGTTGAATCAAGCGATTGTGGATAAACGTTGAGAAATTGTAGAAATATATAAATGTGGAATCGAGCGATTGTGATTGAATGTTGAATAAATTTTGCGTAAAAATATCTGCAATTGTTGAACCAAGCGTGTGGTTGAATTGATGAGTAATCGTAGAAATATATAATAGTTGAATCACGCGATTGTGGATGAATGGGGAATAATTATACGTAAAATTATAAAACTGTTGAATCGAGCGATTGTGGATGAAAGTTGAGTAATTGCAGAAATATATAACCGTTGGATCAGAGGATTGTAATTGAATGTTGAGTAAATTGTACGAAAAAATATCTGTAACTATTGGATCAAGCGCATGTGGATAAACGTTGAGTAATTGTAGAAATATATAACTATTAAATTGAGCGATTGTGATTGAATGTTGAGTAAATTGTACGTAAAAATATATATATATATATATATATATATATATATATATATATATATATATATATATATATATATATATATATATATATATATATATATATATATATATATATATATATATATATATATATATATGTATATATATATATATATATATATATTTTTTTTTTGGGCGACAATTCTTTTTTTCTGGTGCCCCACCGAAATTTTGTTGGAAATACCCAAGAAAACGTCCTGATAAAATATGAGCCCTCAAAATTAATGTTTAGCACTCGGCCTTTGCGTTTGAATATTTTCCACACAAAATACATGTAAACTTTAGTGTTTTTAAAAAAAAAAATTACAGCTCAGCGGCATTTTACACTATTTCAAAATGGAAAAAAGCAACTAACTCAGGATTAAATTATCTACAAAATTGCTTATGGAGATGTAACTGTTACTTTACCGGTGACACAGTACAGATCACAAAAGCAAATTTTATATGAATTCCTTGTTCTTTTGTTTTTATTTCATAAATGGGTAAAACTACAGGAAAAATGTCAATTACAAAGTTGTAGTTAATTAAGTTTCCTACAAAAAACTCATAAAAACCGAATCTCTATGATTGATATTTCTCGAGATAATAAGCTTTTATTAAAATGGATGTTTTAAGAGATTTTCGTAAGTTCTAAAATAATAACCGCAAGTTCTAAAATAATTAATGTTTATTATCTCGAGAAATATCAATAATAGAGATTCGGTTGTTCTGAGTTTTTTGTAGGAAACTTAATTAACTACAACTTTGTTATTGACATTTTTCCTGTAGCTTTAGCCATTTATGAAATAAAAACAAAAGAACAAGAAATTCGAATAAAACTGACTTTAGTGATCTGTACTGTGTCACCGGTGTAAGTTACAGTTACATCTCCATAAGCATTTTTGTAGATAATTTAATCCTGAGTAAGTTGCTTTTTTCCATTTTGAAATAGTATGAAATGCCGCTGAGCTGTAATTTTTTTTTTTAAAAACACTAAAGTTTACATTTATTTTGTATGGAAAATATTCAAACGCAAAGGCCGAGTGCTAAACATTAATTTTGAGGACTCATATTTTAGGAGGACGTTTTCTTGGGTATTTCTAACAAAATTTCGGTGGGGCACCAGAAAAAAAGAATAGTCGCCCAAAAAAAAAAATCACCCTAATATATATATATATATATATATATATATATATATATATATATATATATATATATATATATATATATATATATATATATATATATATATATATATATATATATATATATATATATATATATATATATATATATATATATATATATATATATATATATATCAGTGGCGGATTATCATACAAGTTTTAAGGCAACCGCACCAGGGCCCCGCGATTCAGGGGCCCCCAAACATAACAAAAAAAGAAACTAAAACCAGACAAGTTTGAAATATATTTATTTTCAGGCATTAAAATTACATTTTTTCTGTATGAAATTATAGAAATTATAGACACTTAACTATAATTTCATCAAATTTAATTTCGTCCAAAATTTCATTGTTAATAGAAAGAATGGATAAATCGTTCAAACGATCATTACTCATAGTATTACGCAAATAACTTTTGATTAACTTCAGTTTTGAAAATGGTCGTTCGCCTGTAACATTATCGACAAACATGCATAAAAACATTCGTAATAAAATATCGATATTCGGAAAAGTGGTGGAAAGATTATTATTGAAAATTGTTTTGTACATCGATTCATAATTTAAATTATCAAATGTGAAATAATTTTTGGCAAATTGACATTCGTCAATCAATTGCTTTGCATTGAGATCTTTTGGGTATTTTGCGGTTATTGTTCTGCAAGAATTAGCAATCTCTTCATCACTCATTAAATTTAGATGCATCAAAAACGAGTACTATCTAGATCTTCATAATCTTTAGCACGCTCTCTCAGATTGTAAAGAAAAGCTGGCTTTGGTGATTGGCTTGAACAACGATTTTTCAAGGTGGTCTTTTTGTTCCTCTAGACAAAGTGTTTATGACGTTGAGCAAGTTTGAACATTATTTGCGTTTTGAATATTAGATGAAACAGAATTTAAAAGCTGACAGACATCATCAAAAATTTTGTTGTAATCTTTATTTTCCAAATCTGTAACTATTAAATCAAACAGTTTTTTGTGTCCGAGACAGTTAAATTAGATTTTTGTAATGCTCGATTCACAAAATTAAACTTGGTTAGTACACTTTTCCAGAGGACAAGCATCAAAATATTTTCGAATTGACATAGTTTTTTTATCAAACCTGTTACCACCGCTTTGTTATCATCACTGAAGCTTTCCTCATGTAGGAAGGATTTTAAAACATGCAACACTTTCAAATAACAAGAATGTAAAACGTGAACTGATTCGTATCCAGCTGACCATCTCGTTCCAGTTGCTCTCTTTAACATGTATTCGCTATTTTCGGTTAATTGTTTTTGTAATCGATTCCATCGAAAAGGGGAATATACGAAAAATCCATAAAGTTTTTCAACCATATCAAAAAACTTAGTTGCAGCAGTATTGCCAGAAACACTATATTTACCGACTAAATTTAATAAATGCGCAGAGCAAGGGACAACAATTGCTGTTTCATTTGTTTGACGAATCAATCTTTGTAGGCCACCATAAATACCTGCCATATTGTAAGCGTTGTCATGTGACTGGCCTCTACAATTATCAATGTTTATTTCGTTTTCAATGTGGAATTTCATAATGATGTCAAAAAGATAATTCGATGTATGACCTTCGATTTCAATAAATGAAATAAATCGTTCACAAATGGTATTACTTTTAACATATCGAACACAAAAAGACAACTGGTCTGTATGGCTCACATCCTGAGTGGAATCGACACTAAACGAATAATATCGAGACTCTATAATTTCCGAAACAATGTGATTTTTAACATGTTTTGCCATGATAGAGATGAATTCTTCACAAATTGTGCTTGAAAGATACGATAGTTTTCCTAAAAATATTCCGAATAATAAAAAAAAATCATTTGTGAATGTTACATGAAAAGAATGTACCTTTTCCTTTATTGCCAAAACGAGAAATATGTTCTTGTAAAAAGGGATCAAATTTAGCCAATAATTCAAGAGATCCAAGAAAGTTTCCATTGTGTTTTGATCCTAAAATTTCATCGTGACCACAAAAAGCAAGTCCTCGTGATGCAATTTTAGTTGTATTATTAAAAGATTTCTCGAAAGTAAGTTCATTTTTGATACGCATTTTATATGTAAAATTATTGGTCATGTGATACTTAGACTCTTCATGCTTCGAAATGTGATGAATTATTCCAATTATTGAATCTTTTTAATGAAAATGCTTGCGATTTTCCATTTAAATCACCAAATAAACGGCATACAAAACAAAAAACTGCTTCGGTTGACGGTGAATAGATTAGCCAATCTCGTTTAATTTCTGTTGCATATGTGAGTTTTCTATAACTCAGTGTCAGTTTTCATATGTCACACTCATATGTCAGTTTTCTATTACTCACAATGCGAACGAGCAATGAGCACTGCAAATTTGTGAGAAAATAAAATTCATTAAACACGAAAGCAATACGACGTTTTACTCTTCCGACAGAGAAGCATGTTTTATTTTAAAAATAAAATTCATTGATAAAATAAATAAAACGAATAAAGAGGACATCTTTATAGTAAATGAGGACGGAGGACCTTTTTGCTCCAAAGGAGGACAATCCTACCGAAAAGAGGACACAAAATAATCTATGGGCTGATCACTATACAAAACTAATCGATCAAATTAAGCATGAAGGGAAACTCGACCATAACATTGAGTTAATTGAGAATACAACAGGTGAAAAACTTGTACTTGTTGACAGCCTATGTTATGAAACATATACAGCTAAAAAAAATCATGTAAAACCCCGCCTTTATTGAAATGCAACTAATCGTCCAAATTTCAAAGGAATCGATCCAGTACTTAAGGAGATTACCTATTTTGAACAAACGAACATTTACATTTTTATTTATATAGAAGAAGATAGAAGAAGATAGATAGAAGAATATTAATTGAAATTCTATTAAAAGTTTATTGCAACTCTAATCTTTATAAAATTGTTTGTGTGTTTTTTTACTGAAAATACTAATTAAAAGTATTCTCTTTACTAATTGAAATAAAATAAATCTGCTAAAGTCTAATTTAAATATTTTGTTTATATTTATTTCAATAACTTTTCTAAAAAAAGTGTTTTAGTTATTCTATTTTCTAGAGTATCGGTACTACACCGGTAACGTGAGAAACTTTGTCAGTATTGGCAATTGAAAAGTTATCGTTCAGCTGGGAAAGGTAACGGTAACAGTATTGACAAACAATCTTTACAACAATCGAATCAACGCTTGAAAACCGCCACTAATTCCGGCCATATTGTTTGCCATATGGTTTGTCTCTGCAATTTTGTATGTCAATTTTGTTTTCTTCGGGGAATTTTGAAACGATGCCAAAAAGATACTCTTATGTTTGACCCTCAATTGGAATAAAAGCAACTAATCGTTCATTGATTTTACCATATTTAACATATCGAATGCAAACAGCCAATTAATCCGAATGACTTACATCCAGAGTGGAGTCAACACTAATCGAATAGTAAACGGCGTCAATGACGTCAGCTGCAATACGATATTTGATTTCTTGCCCCATGGTGGTAATAAATTCGTCTCATATTGTGCTTGAGAGGTACGACGTTCTTCATAAAAATATCCCAATAACAATCACTTTTATCATTTCATTAAGTTTGCTTCAGATGTCACATACATTTTCCTTTGTTGCCAAATTTATCACTATGCTCTTTTAAGAAAGGATCAAATTTAGCCAAAAGTTCAAGAGCTCCAAGAAAGTTGCCATTGTGATTCGAGCCCAGAGTTTCATCACTCTCGGAAGTTCGGAATTAAAACTTTTGTTTTTTATTTATTTTTTTATAAATTATATATCTGTATTTAAAATATTCGAATAGATTATTGCTTTTAGATTGCAAACTAGAGAAATCGAAAATTTTATTTGGAATTATTTATTTGATAATCTGATAAAACAATGGAACCCATAGTTAAAAACTGCTGCAAGAGTATCGCTTGAACTAGAGAATTAATTCATGATATACATTGTATATACTCTATTTCAGAGATTTTTTAAGGGTGTAATTGTTATCGTTTTTCGCAGTTCTGATTTCAGACATGCAGTTTTGAATCATCAAAAAATCAGTTCTGTTTTTTAGCCATCAAAAATGAATTTTTGAAAATACTTTAATTTACTAGGGTTTTTTTCGAAGCAGATGACTGTTTTATTTAGTAATTAATTTTGGAAAATGAGGATAAAGGGCCCCCAAAAATTTACCCGCACCAGGGCCCCCTGAACTCTTAATCCGCCACTGATATATATATATATATATATATATATATATATATATATATATATATATATATATATATATATACACATATATATATATATATATATATATATATATATATATATATATACATATATATATATATATATATATATATATATATATATATATATATATATATATATATATATATATATATATATATATATATATATATATATATATATATATATATATATATATATATATATATATATATATATATATATATATATATATATATATATATATATATATATATATTAGACCGACCCATTTTTGTATGGAAATGCAAAATGTTGTTTTTTTTGGTGTTCAAGGCTTGATTCGTTTATTGGTCCATACTGATTATCCACACAAAAAATTGGGCCAATTGGTGCATCCAAGAGCCAGCGCTTTTGCGTATAGCAAAACAAGATTCGAGATTTCTTGGCTGTAAATACTCATATCTCAAAAACGCTTAATGATATGAAAAAAAAATTAAAACATACTCACGTTATATTGCGATTGTCTAACTTTCTTAGAACACACTTTTTTTCTCGGAATTACAACAAAAAAGTTTTAGTGGAACTTTATAAATTTGAGATCAATTTTTAAAAAAGGCCTCATTGCTTCCAGTGACATTTAAAAAAAAATTACCAAACAAAATATTTATATTTTTACTAAAATAACATTTATTTAGAACACACTTATAACTTTTATTCAAAAATAAAAAAGTTTTAGAACAAAAGTTCCGTTATTTTGAGAATTTCATCAAGTTTTCAGTTTAACTTAACAGTGTATTTCTAAAAATAAACAAAATTTACTAAAATTAATTAAGTACAATATTATGTTGATAAAAAAATTATTTGTCGTCAAAAATATTTGCAGAGTCACTTAGGAAAAACAACTTTTATGCCAAGTGTCAGAATATGAGTATCAATCAATGCATTCCTGACAGTGTAGTTTACCGAGAAAAATTTTTGAAAATCGGATTTCTACGATTTTGTGTTAATTCGATAGTGTTCTCAAAATTTGGATGCAAAAACTAATTTTTTGAGAAGCAGTTCAAAAAATTTTAGGTATAAACGATAGTCAGTTCAGTTCGTTATTTTGTAAGAGTCGGATATAATTTAAACTACAAACGTTTTTGAGTAAATGTTAAAAATTTAAGTTTTAATTAGACTTAATTATATACAATTTCTGCACGAATTTAGTAATTATTAAAAAAAAAATGAATAAATTTCAAGAAAATAATTTTTGGCTTATTGGTAAGTAGAAGAAATTGAATCAAAAAATTGCTAAAAGATGTTCATTTTAGAGTATAACAAAATTTAAAAACGATCTTTTTTTTTAAACAATAAAATGTGTTGGGAAGTAGGAAATAAAACATGTATCACAACAACACATAACATAGAAACCTTTTAAGACCAAGGTCCCACAACAACAGGCGTTTTAAAGTGTTGATGGACGCAAATTTGTTTTTTGACGGACTAGAGTACGCGGGGATGTCACACCCGTAGATCAAAAATAAAAAATATTATAAATAAAAAAATAATCCCTCCACCGGTATTTACAGGCAAATCAGCAACAGACACAAACAACTTATTGCCAACAGGTCAGCTTCCTTCTTGTTTGGATGTACTCCGTCGTTATCTGGATTGCCATCGAATTAAAGGACTTTCATTAAAAGAAAGTAGTTATAAGTGGCTCAGGAAACTATCGCTATTTGGAATGATTTTGCAATTCCTACACAAGAATACAGAAACATTGTTCGCAAGATTCTAAAACTACACGATGAATACGTTTCGTTGCAAAAGAGTAAGTCGAAAACATTACCTTTTGCAGTATCTTCAATAGAGGAATTTATGAAAACAATTACAAGGCTGTTCAACATATCGCATACCTCGGTGAATGATATCAGTTATATGAAGGATTTTCTCATTCATGAAAATAAACGTATTGTTAGTAATAAGCTCTTGAGATCAATGAAGAATGAAGTATTGGAACCTTCAACAACTTTTCAATAAAATGAATTAAACAACGTTGAATTGCTACCATTTCCAGATATGAGC
The DNA here is from genome assembly GCA_963693315.1 of Diogma glabrata. Lineage (NCBI taxonomy): Eukaryota > Metazoa > Arthropoda > Insecta > Diptera > Cylindrotomidae > Diogma > Diogma glabrata. The sequence goes on from OY856186.1 coordinate 46,751,168, forward strand.
ATATCTTCATCATCATCAGAAAACATATTAAATTCATCTGGATCTGAATATCTCCCACCGCTTGAAAGAAAAAGTAGATTAGAATCTGCAAACGATTCTAAAGCTGGATCAAAAACAAAAGTAATGACTACTAGTCTTGTAGCTTCTCTAGATCGAGCAAAAACAAGCAATGCTGCAGCATCACTGATTATTTCCTCAACAGCACATGCTTTTGGACATGATATTAAGTCAGTTTCAGTGTCAAAGGAGACTGTTCGTCGTAGCCGAGAAAAGATTCGGCACCAAATATATGATGAAATTCATAGTTCTTTTAGTGTAGATTGTAATCTAGTCATACATTGGGATGAAAAAATGTTGGAAGATCTAATATCTGAATCTATGGTGGATCGAATCTGTGTTACAGTGTCAGGAAATAGTACGACAAAGTTGTTGGGTGTACCAAAAATAGAGAGAGGAACTGGAGCTTTACAAGCTGATGTTGTGTATTCTTCTTTAGAAAATTGGCAACTAACAGATAAAGTAATAGGTATGTGCTTTGATACAACGAGTTGTAATACCGGAATGAATGTTGGAGCTTGCACATTATTAGAAAAAAAATTAAAAAGACCTTTATTATGGCTAGCATGTAGACATCATATTTTTGAGCTTATTGTTGGATCTGTTTACACAAAATTATTGAAAGAAGTTTCATCCGGTCCAGACATTCAATTATTCAAAAAATTCAAAGCAAATTGGAGCACAATAAATACTAATGAAGTTAAAGCAGGAATAGATGACGATGTTGTTCGGAAAGTATTTAATAGTAGAGAGAAACTGAAAACTGTTACATTTCTTCAATCTCAACTTGAAATCATAAGTAATGAGCGGGCTGACTATAAAGAGATTCTATATTTGGCACTTTTATTTCTTGGAGAACCAGCAGTGGTTCCAATTAGAAACCCAGGTGCAATTAGCAGAGCTCGTTGGATGGGTAAAATTATATATGGTCTCAAAATTTACTTGTTCAGAGACCAGTTCAAGTTAAACGGTAAAAACATGAATTATTTTATAATACTTCGGTAAAAAAATTTACATTTCCTCTATTATTTCCTCTATTGCAGCAAAAGATTTGAATGGACTGCGTGATTTCAATATATTTATTATCAAAGTGTACATTCCAAAATGGATCACTTGCCAACTCCCGACGTCAGCACCCAGAAATGATTTGCATTTGTTGCAAGAAATTCATGCTTATAAAAATATAAATGTGATTGCATCAGACGCTGCTTTCAAATCTTTTTCAAATCACTTGTGGTACTTAGGTGATATTCTAGTAGCTCTAGCATTTTTTGACAGGGATTAGAGTAACAATGTCAAAACAGCAATGGTAAAAAAGCTACAATTTATTAATCAAACAAACATGACATCCAAGAAAGCAAGTATTTCCAAATTAGTGCTGGATAAAATAAATTTAGAATTTTTCGTATCTGATAAAACCAAGTTGTTTTTTGAAATAGTCTTCAAAAAAATGCCACAATTTTAGTTTGAAAACCCAGATTCTTGGACAACGAATGAAGAATACTTGAGCATGGAACAGGAACTTAAAAGAATGTTGATCGTAAATGACGTTGCCGAACGAGGAGTAAAGTTGATGACAGATTACAATACCATTTTAAGTCAAGATGAAGAACAGAAACAGATCATCCATCAAGTTGTAGAGAATCATCGACAAAAAATTCCTAAATTAACAAAAAATGCTGTTGCAGAAATCTTGCGTGAATAAGTTAGCGAAACTAACTAACTTTACGGATAACTAAGTGAGAGAAGAGCAGAGAGCAAAATGGAGAGTAATCTGACCTGAGTACCACACATGCCGATTTATTACCTTGAATTTTAATTTCAAAACTTTTCAACATCATAATTTTGTCTAAACATTTTTACAATAAATATTTCGTTTTATGTCAAAATATTATATTTAATTTTTCTGTCACCCTATGTTTCTTAATTTGAAACGTGCAAAAATAATTTATTGATATTACTTAGCTCAATACCTTTTAAAAAAATAGAAAATCACGAAATTCGGTTAAGTTAATCAAAAGATATGGACATTTTAGTGAATTATTAAATAATGTTCTACAGGCAAATGCCAATTTCAAGACCTTCTAACAGTTTAGAACTAAAATTTTTTGAACTGCTTCTTAAAAAATTAGTTTTTGCATCCAAATTTAGAGAACACTAATGAATTAACAAAAAACTATAGAAGTTCAACTTTCAAAAATTTTTCTCGATAAACTACACTGTCAGGAATGCATTGATTGATACTCATATTCTGACCCATGCCATAATAATTGTATTTCTTAAGTGACTCTGCAAATGTTTTTGACGACAAATAATTTTTTTATTAACATAAAATTGTACTTAATTAATTTTAGTAAATTTTGTTTATTTTTAGAAATACACTGTTAAGTTAACCTGAAAATTTGATGAAATTCTCAAAATAACGGAACTTTTGTTCTAAAACTTTTTTATTTTTGAATAAAAGTTATAAGTGTGTTCTAAATAAATGTTATTTTAGTAAAAATATAAATATTTTGTTTGGCAATTTTTTTTTTTAAATGTCACTGGAAGCAATGAGACCTTTTTGAAAAATTGATCTCAAATTTATAAAGTTCCACTAAAACTTTTTTGTTGTAATTCTGAGAAAAAAAGTTTGTTCTAAGAAAGTTAGGCAATCACAAAATAAAGGTGAGCTTGCCTTAATTTTTTTTTCATATCATTAAGCGTTTTTGAGATATAAGTATTTATAGACGTCAAATCTCGAATCTTGTTTTACTATATGCAAAAGCGCTGGCTCTTGGATGGGCCCAATTGGCCCAATTTTTTGTGTGGATAATCAGTATGGACCAATAAACGAATTTAGCCCTGAGCACCAAAAAAAAATCAAGAAGTTGTTTCGTTTTTTTTTTGATTTATTGAAATTTTATTTTTTTACTGAAGAACTTAGCGAAGACACGTTTGCTTTAGTGCAAATCAATTTTCATCATATCTACAGAATCGTACACTTTACAAAAAAAATTTGTAAGCAAAAAGTGTGTAGTTTGATTTACTTAATTAAAATAAAACATTAAATGTATAGGTTCTAATTTAAAAAAAACCTATTTTGACATATATCTCCAATACTTATGAGTTTCAAGGTCATTCAATATTACCATTGGACGTCCCCCTCGACGCTTAACAAATATTACCTGGGATTATTTTGTCCCATCTAGCATGGTTCTCGAGATAAAAGCCTGGCATTTTTTAAAAAACTCACCCTGTATATATATATATATATATATATATATATATGTATATATATATATATATATATATATATATATATATATATATATATATATATATATATATATATATATATATATATATATATATATATATATATATATATATATATAAGTGGAAGTGTTTGAATGTTGAATAATCATACTTAAAATATATATAACTGTACTATCAAGCGCATGTGGTTGAACGCTGATACATACAATATATGAAATAGTTATAACGTAACCATATATAACCTGGTGACATCAGAATACGTGATATATATCATATATAAAAATATTTAACTGATGAATCAAGCACATGCGATTGAAAGTTGCCTAAATATATGAAAGATATAGCTGTTGAATCACGCGCAGATGGTTGAACATTCAATAATTATACGTAATGATATACAACCGTTGAAGCAAGCCCATATGGTTGAACACACAATACAGGAAATATATAATGGCTGAATCAAGTGCCGTTGGATTCACCATTCGAAAAAAAACATAAAATTTGCCTTGGATTTATGTAACGTAACTAAATTTTAGTTATTTTTACATGAAACTTACACATCGATAGTAACAATGTTATTTAATATGGTTTTTATACATATATTTTTTAATTTATTTTTAGCTATTATTTATTTTCGATAGATTTTATATTATCGTTTCTCTCTCTCTCATCCCATGGAGGGATTTTGCCGTCTATCAATCAGCTTCCAATCATCTCGTTCAATGAGCAGTTGACCCCAGTTTCGACATCCTATATCACGAAGGTCTTGGATGATGTCATCACGCCAGCGTTGTCTAGGGTTATGTCTATATTCTATTATGTCTATTGTCTATATTATCGTTTGGATAAAATAAAATAAGATATTTTTTTTACCTTTTGAGACACGATTTGTTAACAAATGCCGAACTCAACAAATTTTTTAATTACAACTTCACATTTGCAACCCATCATCTTTTATTTTTCAAAACTAGCACACGCCAGTAACGACACAAAACCAATAATATTTTTTTTATTTTTTTAGTTGTTTTATTTAACTTGAACTAAAGTTCAACTATAGATTTCACTACTACATAACAAAAAAAAACAAAATTTTCTTATAATTTTTTTTTATCTATCTGAGCTAATTAATTTTAACAAAAAAAAAAAATGTTTGCTATTTTAATCTATTCTACACTAATGAAAATACAGAGAAAAAAATTTGGATTCATCCAAAGATGTCAAGAAAACACAATGATCCCGAGGGTAGCAGGATTCACGTATTTATAGTTGATGGAAACATAGAATTCGATTTCATATGCACCCACTAAAAAAGTTGCAGTTTAGTTAATTTTCGTTTTTCCTTTGTTTGATGCATTTTACCATAACAGTACTTTGGAATCAAATACATTATTTTGCAACAAATACTTCTAATTTACAACAAATATGTTCTTGGTTTGCAATTATATAAAATATAAATACATATTTCTAAAAATTAGCTACAATACGATTCAAAAAAGCACTGCTTATGTATGATTAAACAAATCTGTTTGCATTATCACAACTTCCATCACATGTTCCCTCTTCTTAGAAACATTGAGGCTTCAAGACTTTGTGATCGACCCTAATTGTACAAAAGAAAAAGATTAAAAGATTATAAGAAAAAGATTATAGTGTTTTACTGATTGAGGGAACATGTATCCCCTCTCCATTACTTTTAAAATTATTATTGTTATTTCAAGGGATTTACAAATTGTTATTGCAAGGGAATTACGAATTGTTATTGCAAAATATGCACATATCTCAACAAATTAATCATATTATTATTTTGTCCGATTTTTTTTTTAACGCTGAAAGAAAGGTCAATATAAGACGATGGCCACACTGAAAAAAACAGTTGTCTCAATCTCACCGTGCGGGCAGTAATAGAACGATGTAGTTGATACATCCACAGTCCACACGTAATATTTATGTGAAAATAAAATACAGTTCAATTAATATCAAATTTTTTCAATTTAAAAATGAAAAATTCATGACATAAGGCCAAACAAAATTTTTTTATTTGAATAATAAACTGATAACTTCGAGATGAGGTTTTCAGTACTTTAATTTTTTTTTTTCAGTGCACAAATTGACAAACCCTCTAAAACGAAAATATTCACTAAAATTCTAGCATTCTTTGGCCAGCTATTCGATTAGTCTCTAACATCTGCGCTATGCATGTCTTGGTCTGCTTTTTCAGTTTTTTACAAAAAAAATTACTTCAACAAAAAACAGTTTCTAAGCACTTATTTAAAATCACGGGCATCGCCATGCGGTCACATTCTAGAACAAAAATTGTGCAATATTAACAGAAACTGCGCTTCAATAAATAGTTCTGTTAATTTTGATCCTTGATACTTTGATCCATTAGTTGTTTGTTAAATTCAACAAATGAAGTCAATGGGTTTTATTCAATTGGTCAATTGGTTTTATTTAAAGGATTATAAAGAATTTTACTTTTCTATTTATATCACTTTGCTGCTGCATTTCAAAAACTTTTGTAATTAGTAAATCAAAAATCTCTTAACTTCATTAACTCTATTAGGACGTTTGAAATATTTTATGACTTGTTCAGAATCTTAAAATACTGAGCCATGAGGTGATATTTGTACAGGGTTAATAAGAAATTATTTACGATTTCTAATTTAGTTTTAATCGTTAATTAAGAATTCATAGAACATTACGTCGGGGTCACCGATTATAAAACAAGTTCATCTTGCTTTAATTTGCTTTTATTTTTGAGTGCTTTTTTATTTATAGATTCTTTTTTAGATTTTTAACGGATCATATATTAATTTGTCTAATAGTTATTAGGTAATATTGCATGATATTTTATTTTTAATACAAATGTATCATAAATAAAAGATTTGTTAAAAGCAATACAATTTTCTAAATTGATTCTATTTATAGAATAATATGGTCGTTGTAGCTACAAAGTTTTTTTCTAATTTAAATCTTTGTTCGTGGTTTAAAAAAAATAAAATTCGTTCGGGGCTGATATTTTTATAGCAATCATTGATATTAATTTTTATTATGCTCACTAATTTTGAAAGTAATTCCTCAACTTGTATGAACTACATAAACTAATTGATTTTACTACCAGAGTCTTTATAGCACTTTAAAGATATATTACCACACAGTTCTTCACCTTATTTACACTTTTTTGTTATTAATTCTAAAAAAATCACAAGCAAACTAGTATGTTTCTTTTTAATGAACCATAAAAAATGCAACCCCTGCGGTTTTGTGTTATTATAAATCAATCCATTGTGACAACAAAAACATGTTGATTGAAAAAACAACATGCATTTGTTTATTTTTACAATTACAAAATTTAAACAAATTAATTTTGTATGACTTCAATTGAATTTATTGCTTAGACAAAATTGTAAAAGTGAAATTCCGCGAAAAACAATAAACCAAACAAGTAATAAATATATTTTATTTATATTTTTAATTTAATTTATTATAAAAACATAAATAATAATATATATATTTTTTCCTCTTATGACAATCCTTTTATGTAGAGTAAATTTCAATTTTGGTTTTTCTATGAAAATTGACTACATTCGATCTTTAGACAACATTCAAATGTCTGCTTCTGAGATAAATGTTGATTCAAAATGACTCTTTCAGCATTTTGCAGAAAACTAAATGCGGTTTATAGTCGATTCAGTATCATTTGATGATACTCCCGGAAAATAGGTAAACGCAGAATCTTGAATCATTCCATGTCTTTCCATTACTAACGAGATCGACTGTACCATAATAAAATCCAATTCATAACAAATTTAAATTGTCATATATACAGTTTTTAATGCAGTTTGAAAATCCAAAAATATATTCAATTGAAAATTGAAATTGAATTAAAATGTGTAGCGGGTGGCTTTTTTGTATTGTATTAAATTATTCTTGTTTTAGATTTACTATAAAACAATAAATTATATTATAGAGATAGTCAGTTATAAAAAATTATTATAAGATTTATGGAATATAAATTAGTTTCATTTGGAAATTAGAAAGCGACCTGATGTGACTCACCTAATATTGGAAAAGGTGTAATAGGTTTTTGGAAAAGGGGTGAAACTAGAAAACAATGCTCGCCTGTGGCTCATAGTGTAAATATAAGAGGATATTGAAATGTGCATTTCAAATAAAGGTAATTTTTTTCAACCGGGTTTCAATCACGAGCTTTAATCTCAATTTCAAGCTAGCAAATCAATTTCATTCGACAAATATCTTTCCATCATCGATAAATCCTCCAAAAACTAATAGACTTGCCCAAAGCTATCAAAATTTTTTCTTAAGTTATCCACATACGAGAAATCTAGAAAAATTACACCAAATACATTGTACCTTTCCACTTACGTGCATTGGAGCGGCCTCCACGAAGTAGCGGACTGTATTTTTTATGTTATGATTTGTAATACTGATTCAGGATACATGAAGCATAACTTTGATTAATATTGTGCAATATTGAACTGTGTGACATGATGTGTCACATATGGTTAGTTGAATATAAATGATTACATCCAAGCGATTCAGGATACTCGAAGTATGATTCGACTTAATAAATGATATGTCACACGTATTGATGCGAACATTATGTGCAACATTCAGGATTATCGAAGAATGATTCAGCTTAATAAATGATGTGTCACACGTATTGATGCGAGCACTAAAATAATTATATTCAACATTCAGGATTATCGAAGAATGATTCGGCTTGATAAATGATATGTCATCTAAGTTGATTCGAAGATAATTTTGATGTGAAGACTAAGATAAGTCTATCTAAGAGTTTTTTACACGTACATGATGGCGGCTAATACAACTGGTTCAAAATGGCTTCACTTGTTAATATTTAACACATGGCTTGATCTCGAAACTTGTCCACCATTCCCTCAAAAGCATTACTTTCACTTATTGGCAATAAATTATTTCAACCTTCATTAAATGTTCTTGTATGTAAGTAAACTCCTTCTTTTATTTTACAATATCATCACTACATTTATTTACTGTTGACAATCATATACAGTAATTGATTACAAAATGTATTACATTAATTTTTTGATCAATCAAATTGAATTAACATTATTATTTTTTAAATTTTAGTTCAAATCAGAAAAGAAAACACGACTTGTTAATTCAAGTCTAATCACAACAAGACAAAAGTCTAGAACAAAAATCTTTTATTAATACCCATTGCATGACACGTATTTGCTTAACAGCGCTGCAGTTGTTGAACACTGCACTAATGAGTGCTAAACAACTGCCCTTTTGGAATAGAATACGCCAATTTTTCGTACATGGTGAGAATTAGAACTCATCTCATCGAAATGGCGAGAATGTCAAAATGATAATAAAAATGTAAACAAATCACAATGATTTCACTAAGGTAAGAAAATATTTGATTATTATCTAATAGAATTGTTAATATCTTTTATTTTTATTATAGTGTGGTGCAATAGGTCTTTAGTAGCAGACAGCAGAAGATGTCAACGCTGTATCAACACTGATCGCGTGAGTATTAAAATAAATAATAATACTTTTTCAATTATTTGTAGGGATCTTGATAGAGCATTAACATGCATTAAAAACAGTTTTCGGCCAAGCAAACAAATCTTATTCTGCTATGCGTACAAATTTATTTGTTTTGTTAGTTCTCTAAATTTTATTTAAATTTATCCATATACTACCAATCTGAAAACATCACAGGAAGTACATTGAACGTTTCATTATTACGTGCATTGTTCATTTATAATTTCGGGCCAGCAAACCAATCTCAGTCTTCAATCGTCTATATTACAAAATATCTTATCGATCAATGACAAAAATTTTGGCAAAATCACATAAAGTACATTATACCTTTACCAATTACTTGAATTAATCCTAATTTCCGGCCAGCAAATCGATCTTAATCTAGAAGCGCTCATCCTATCATCAACAAATTTACGAAAACTAATTAATAAACTTCTAAAGTTCATAAAGTTCTAAAAATTTAATCTCAATTTATCCACATACAAAAATTGTGGCAAAATAATATGAAGTACATTGATCCTTTCCTAGTAAAGTGTATTTATTACAAATTCTGGTCTGTAATGCTATTAGGGTCTACGTCTCATCATTAGCATATGCTCGAAAACTTATTAACTTGTAAAAATTTTATCTCCATACCCGAAACCCATACGAGTGCATTGATATCTCATCTTTAACTACCGTTAATAACAATTGCCGGACAGCATCTAGTTTTCTAGACCAAAAGAAAGAAAAAAACAAAGAAAAAAATGCCTCTGTCCAGAAAACTTTCTTCTGCATGATGCAACGCGATCAATACAACCTATCGTTTTTTATTTCACACCTACACTCTAAAAATTGAGGGTAAATGTGAGTAAAATTACCATGATAATAATGGTAGTTTTTGGTGTAAATTTATGACCAATGTTTAAAAATCAACCGATATCTGTGTATAAGAAAATAAATACTCTAAAAAGGGTAAAACTACACAGTTTCGTTTATTATTTACATCTTAAGAGTAAATAAATACCTATAAATTTGTAAAATTACACTATTTTGCTTATTATTTACATCTTAAGAGTATTAAATACGAAATGTGGTGTAAAATTATACCATTTGTGTAAAATATAAACTCCCGTTGTAAAATTGCTTTGATTGTGAATGTAAATCATTCCTTTTTTTGTTTTAACTTCGTCTCCATTTGTGAAGATCATTCAGTTCTTATATACATGTGATCAGTTACTGACAAAAATACATAGTGCTTAAAATTAATATTTTTATAATATTTAATTAATATTTTATAATAATAATATAATATAATATAGTTGTGTTATTAATTTTGGTATATATTATGTTTAAGTGTACGCATTGTGTGTTTAAAACCAATCTTATTAAAAAATATAATAGGCATTCGTATGAACATCGTGAAAAAAAAAATATCCTATTCCATTGCTTAGAACCTCTTTGCGATAAAAAATTCGACAATTATAAAAGTTTTCAAGTGCATTGTTTCAGAAGTCATTCATTCGGGTCAAAACCTGTAAATACTGTAGTGAATCCGTACAAATGTAGTGTAGTGAATTGCGATTTCAAATCTAAATATTTAAAAAACATAATATCGCATTTGACAAAGCATATTAATTTAAATAGTAAAATATCATGCCCTGTCGATAGTTGTTCAAAAATTTTCTCAAATAGATCGTCATTCAGATCTCATATTTCTCGGAAGCATTATCATAATTCAGACCGAAAATTTATCAGTCACCCAATAAATAAAACTGTAAAAGTTCGAGATATTCAAAGTATAGAAACTGAACCTATTGACTCAAATTTATCCCAGAGTGCCACTTCTTTTATTAACAAAACATGTGAAAATCCTTTTGAAACATTGTTTACAAAACTAAAATTTTCATTTAGAGTAACCGATTCCGCTCTAAAATTTTTATATAATGAACTTTATGAAATACTAGATTTGACGAATTCAAATTCAAATAATTTTTTAAAAGATATTGGAATGGTAAAAAAATACAAAAACGATCTTTCATTTAATTGTTTGCTTGACGAACTTAAAAAATATGGTTCGAAATTTAAACGCGAAAACAACATAAAAAGTAAAATTCCTTTTGTGAATCCCGTGAAAATACTTTTAGGTTTTGATAATCATCATAATGAGTGTTATTTCCACTATACGCCAATTTTAAAAACTATTAAAACCTTATTGTCAGCCTCTCAATTTTTAAAATTGATTAGAAAAGACAAAAATGAAAAACGTAATATGTTTTTTGATTATAATGATGGTTCTGTGTACAAAAATAATAGTTTCTTTTCATCCTCTCCGAAAAAACTTGAGATCATTCTTTTTCAAGATGCATTTGAAACTTGCAACCCTTTGGGATCTTCTAAAAAAAAGCATAAGTTAATTGGGGTATTCGTCGCTTTAATAATGAAACGACGTATACGCAAAAGTATAGTTTCGAGATATTTGAGTTTAAAGTTTGATGTGCGCATGCATTTGCATGGATGTTAATTTATAATTTATTAATTCTTACCCCCAGTCATAAAATAATTCGAAAATGTAAAAACGCCAATTCCAAGATACCCTTATGGGGAATGCAGCGCACCTATAATATAAAAACAACGTATAAATAGCATACGTTGTTTCATTATTAAGGCGACGATATATGATAATTGGAAACCTAAACGTAAAATATCGAACCCAAATTCAGAACATACAATTGGTTTTATTGTGTAAAGAGAAATTTGTTAAACATTTTGGTATTGATAAAGTTTTTCAGCTTCTAATAGATGACCTTATTACCTTAGAAGAACATGGTATAGATTATATAGATTGTTTTGATCAAAGAACTAAAAACATTCAAGGCTCTTTATTTGCTATGACAGGCGATAATTTAGGAAGCCATCAGATTGGTGGCTTTGCTCAAAACTTCAGCTGTAATGAATTTTTTTGTCGTTGGTGCTATTTCACATGGACCTCACTGAAAAATTATTATTTGCGGCCGGTTCAAAATCGAACTATTGATTATTATACAATTGATGTTAATGATATTAATCATGGTGTAAAATCAGATTCGGTTTTAAACAGGTTACGAAATTTTGATGTTTGCAATCCAGGTCTTCCACCTTGTTTGGCACATGACTTGTTCGAAGGAATTATTCCATATGATTTAATGTTTATGTTAAAATATATTTCCAATGCAGGTATAATATCATTCGATAAAATAAATATTACTCTAGCGAATTTAAGAAAAGAATTTAAACTTTCTTTTTCTTTTCCTAGAATTGAAAATACTCAAACAAAAGTTCCAGGAAAAGCTTATAAAATTTGGAATCTACTAATATTGATGCCGCTCATTTTAATGCATCACATTGAAAGCTCAAATGACAGGATATGGAAATTTTTAACAACAATGGTCGAAATGTGTCGGCTAATTTGTGCTTCTGAAATTTCAAATTGCCAAATAGAATTGCTTTCGCACTATGTAATGGGAGGTTTATCAGGTAGACCGTGAAGGTCTACCATTTGGTCTTGCACGCCAAAAACCCTGCCGCTAGCTCGTAGAGCGAAGGTTCTATAGACCAACCTCTTCACAAGAAATTTAGAATAAACTAAACAAAAACAGCGCGTGCTTACAATACACCACCCAGGTTCTCCAGAAGGGAGAACTGCCAGGTCACAACCCTCCCTGAATTTAAATTATGTTAGCACCTCATTATTTTTTTATGTATACATAAACACTACCAAAAAAAACCAAAGCTTTGCAGCCACTCGAACCCGAATTACACTCTAATATAAAATGCTAAGGCACTCACCCTTCTATAATAACTCCATGTCGATCACTCACCGCATCATCGCTCTGACTTGTGTTGGTCCTCGGGTTGATGTTCTTAGTGCCTTTTTTCACATCCGCAAATTTCAATCAATTCGTACATATAGTATCTGTTCACATTTACTTCCTCCAATAAAACGCTTTCGGATTACTTTTTCAACTAATTTATTTTACCACATATCGTAATTATTTAACCACAAGTCCTCAGACAAATTACACTTATTACACAGGTTCTTACTTAAACGTGAATTAACACAAAGGTTATCACTATACAGTTCTTATGTATGTCACTATTAATATCATACTTAAACGTGGATTAACACAAATTTTTTTTCCACTATAATATTATTTTGTAAACACCTCAAATGTATTTAGGCATGCCAATATTAGCTACACTATTTTATCTTATCCAAACTTAGGTTAATACGGTTGATCAACTTGATCCAACCGTTTTATTTTGATCTCATGTCAACTAACTTAACCACCAACACCCCGTATTTCCAACAAAAAAACTCTGTCACTCACTTTTCACTGCCAACCACCAACTCGTTTACTTCTAAGATTTACTTTAATCTTATTGGTTTTATTATTTTCCGAGGCTCACTGGGATCGACCTTACGGTCCCATGGTCTCCTCAACAAAAAAAAAACTTTCCTTCTATTCTTCATCTTTCTCTTCAAAACATTCCATTCAAAAAAAATTAAGGGCCAGTAAAAGATCACCACAACCAAGAAACATATGTTTGTTATCAGAATTTTGAACTTTCCAGTCATCCCTCGCACATTAATTTTCCGATGATGTTGATAAAAGTTTATGGAGTTTAAAATTTCATAAAATAAACAATCATACAAAGTATTTGTGAGAAAAATAGTGTTAATTTCATATGTAACAAAATATGTCGAACCGTCAAAGTGCTTACTGAGCAAATTGAATTAGTATGATGGGTGATACTTATGTCCATGGAATAAGTACTCGGGGTGAATAAAAAGTTCGTGCAAACAGGTGAGCGGAATGATGTGGATGTTCACACCATTACAACTATATACATATGTATTATGAATATAGAAAAGATTGTTTTCCCAGTAAAAAATTACGGCCAAAGCATCATTTTATTTACCATTACCCGGACTTAATTCGAAAATTCGGACCACTTAGAATTCTGTGGACTATGGAATTTGAACAAAAAAACAAATATTTTAAAACCACTGCAAGAATGGCAAGAAACTTTAAAAATATTACTTTAACACTTTCTGAAAATCATCAGTTGATGCAAGTAGGCCTTTTTGAAGATCGATTTAGATCTTTCATTAGTTTCGATAATGTCTTAGACTTAACAGATTCCATGTTCAAAATCACATTACCAAAAGATTTTTGTTTTGTTACCAAGAAGATCGTATACTTCAATACAATTTACAAAGAAAATGACTTTATTCTAGTAAATTGCAATGGATTAGGAAACATCGAAATTTTGCAAATAAATGCAATTTTTTTAGACAAATCCTATGAAAATGCTGTGTTTTATGGAAAAACTATTAGAATGCTGTATAACGAAAACTTATGTCTTTACGAAAATGTTAGCGAAAAATGTAGCGCCTATTCGATTTGTCATCTTAAAAAACTTCTATTAAAAAAACCGTTGCACATACTAAAAAAAAATAAATATTATTTTTCTCCTCCATGTTCTTTCGTGAATGAATACTTTTTCAATTAATTATAATTTACAAAATAAAAAGATATCTATAATTGAATGTAAATTTAATATAATTAGCATATATTTAGCATAATAATAAGCATATATTTATATTTAAAGTAAGTTTTTGAAATATATTAAAATTCGCACTAGTAAGTCACTATTAAGTCACTACAACGATCTATGAAATTAGTGAATTTTTAAAACAAAGTAAATATAACTTCGTATTCACAAAAAATTAAACTAAAATGGCTGAATTGGACAAGAAATATCCAGTAAAAATATGGAGTAGTGATAGAAAGACAAAGAAAACTTTTCTAACTTCACCTGTAATCCACGAACTCCTACAAAAAGGTATGTTTTTTTTTAATCAGACTAAATAGGGATTTATTCTCTACTTAGCATACAAAATCAAATAATTAAACAAATTGAACTAATCTAGTTAATTTGTGTTTCAGCTAATGATGTTGGTATCCTTGGGTCTAAAATTGTACTCGAAGTTGATGGTTCGGAAGTTTGTGATGATGAAGTTTTATTACATTACATTAAGGAAAAAAATATATTTATGTGTCTCGAAAATCACCAACCAAATTTGGACACAACAGATTAGTGTTTCTGGAAATATTTTTAATGAATCCTTCTCTGAATTGAATGATTTTATAATTCCACACAATAATCAAGAAGTGACACAACAGAAAGTTGTGGAAGAACATCGAGAAATTATAATTTTTCCGTCAAATCATACAGAACAGGAGGACACAGATGAAACTTTAAGCATGTCCAGCACAGCATTGACTAATACATCATCGGCGAATTCACTATGTGTAATGCTTTTCTCTAATTTTATAATTCCGTGGAATAAATTTCCTTCCGACATAACAAAAATGTTTGAAAATAAAACATACTTGGGAAAAAGAATGAACTGTGTAGGCAACATACTCATAGATGAAATGCGGCAGATTTCGTTTTATATACCAATGTCCATTATTAGAACGGTTGCCCTTAGAATAGCATCCAGATACCCGGACTCATTTTATTTAAAAGATAATGATCTTGTTATTATTACCACAATACCAGTGGCCTTAATCACTGTCATGAAGAATAGAAATTCGTTTCTTAATCGGCCTTTTAAACGTATCCGTGATGAACTGATTGCAAACATACCGCCAAAAGAGCAAAGAACAACCAACATTCTAAAGAAAACTTGTGTTAATTGGCAACCGCCAAATATTGGATCTGGAGAAACATGTAACAGCATTGAATCCAAACAAAAATATCTGCAAAATTTATTTAAGCAAAATAAAATATCAACGGAAGAGCGAGAAACCGCTAAGAATTTTATGAAAGATTGTTTTGCAGTTCAGAGAATATTTCTTAATGATCGCAGCCATATTCCTGAAGTTCATCAGATTCAAGAGAAATGGCCCTTCCTGTTTGAACAAGAATACGCTTTTCAACACTTTGAACAATTAATGGCAATCGATCCGATGCAATTTAAAAACGAGTTTCAACAAAAACAGGAAATAGTTAAACAATTTTGGACTGAAAGCAAACAAAAAAAAATCAAGGCGCGTATCAAACGCATTAATATGATAAATTCCAGCAATGAAATAGAGTGTTTTTTCCTTTACTTCAACGAGGATGCATCATTTATGTTTAAAAAATTTGAGGTAAGTTTGTACCACCTATCTATACTTACATACAGCAAAATTGTTTATGGAGCTTTTCTTTTTCAGCTTGGAACAACTTTGGAAGAAATAATTAGCGCATGCCCAACAAACATACCATGGTTTGCAATTATTGGTTAGTTAATCTGTTTTATTTATATAATTCTATAAAATTCTATGAATTCCCATAAATTCTGTTTAATTTATATTACAAATTATCTTATTTCAGATACATTAACGGATGATCAGACGCTTACAACATATACTTTCTTCGAGAAAGCTGTTATTGGAAAGTTCAAAAATAACAACATATTAGATTTTATGACATTATGCATAACGTATTATTATAATTTCAATATATTATATCCAAAAAAAATTTCACAAACTTTAGAATTTTTTTCGCGATTTTTTTTGAAACATTATATTGATGATGTAAGAGGGAAAAAAAACCATATAAATAATATTTCAAAAGTAAATAATTTAATAAATAAGTTAAATACTTATTTCACAAACCAAACATTTATTTAAATATTTATTTTAAAGATTTATTTTGTAATTAAAATTATATTATTTAAATGAATATTTATAGAACTAATGAATTGTAAAATTGTAAAATTTTATTTTAAAATGCTATATTTTTTGTTATATTTAATGAAATAAAGACCTAAACAGTATTTTTACATTTTTTGTTTCACATATTGCAATAATTTCATCCAAATTGGGAGTTCCAAAGGGAAGCTATAGGAGCTAAAATTTAAGCATTTGTAGGTAAATTATATTAATAATTTACATCTTAATGAGTATTTTTGCAGGTGATTTTACCAATAAAACGTGTAAAATTACAATATATTGCGGAAAATTCAGACAAAATTTACATATCTGCAGCCCTATTCCGGTCCAACGTGAAATAGGAATTGAGAAATAAATTATAGTAATTTTTTCATAACTAGTATTCCGTGTCGCGGGAAATAACAAATTCGTATTAGAAAATATTTCTTTATTTCATTTATTGCACTTTTTTCTCAATTCCCAATTCCCAGGGAAATGCCGGAATAGGCGTACTGGTTGTAAAATTTCAATGAAGACATTACTCTCTTTCTGTGTAAAATTGCTTTTTTTATGGTGCAAATTATTTTACATAGTAATGTGTAAATCTTTCGAAATACTCTTAGAGAGTAATTTTACTATGATTGTCGATGGTATTCTGTTGCCATCGATAATCGAGGTAATTTTACAGCAAAAAATTGTTAGAGTGTATCTCAACCCTGCTAGCAATAATTTTATTTTCTTGGATTGCTGTCTCATTTTGGCTATGCTGTTTTTTCATAAATTTTGGTGAGATATGTACTTAGACATTTGGTAATCTGGAAGACAGTCGATGTGAATAATTGATTGGATAATGTTCTCCAGATTTCGTGAATATAAAGAGAATTACAATTTTTAGTGTAGTTGGTTAAAAACTAAAAACTTGATAGCTAAGTTTAAGAAAAAGAAAAACTTAATTAGAAAATGATTAGATGTTGTATGTGTGAGGATTTCTCAGTCAGTTCATGAATATCGTAAAACGCGATATTTGTTTTTGCTATTTTTGGTTAAATAATAAAAATTAGAAAAGTTGAATTTTTTTTAGACAAGTTTACAGTTTAAATTTTGAGTAGAGCTTTGGCGTAGTTAAATAAACTGTTTTTGTGAGTTTGTTTTAGTAGCAAGATTGCTTTTATTCTGTTTACTGATCATCAAACATAAATTACAGCTACGTACCAATTTGTTTTTCATCAGTTTTTCAACCAGATGCCGTAAAGAAATAATAATAAATATAATAACTAATTAACAAATAAACATTAAATTAGCGAAAAATAAAATAAAATTTTTTAGTATATATTGATCAACCAAACCGACTTTTCTTCATCTTGTGTTTGCTTTTAATCAAAATCATAACTACATTGCATATATAAATTTTTTTGATTATTATTAATAAGTTATTATATCATTCCGGCTGTGTGGGTGAGATTTCATTAGTGTGTGATGTTTGAATAAAATCATAACATAATTAGCAATATGACCAACTGTGCATTTTTCACAACGCTTGAGTGGTTTTCTTATCATTATTACTTTGCAGAAATTGCGCGGACAAGAAGCGCATCATTGCAAGTGATAACATGTATTACTATATGTTTTATTACTCTTATGCAACAATTGTCTGGCCCAGAGGCGAAACTTTGTTAGTGAAAACTTGTAATACCATTTGCGTTAATATTCTTATGCAACAATCGCCCGGACCAAAATTGCAACAATTATTTATTTATTTACAACCTGTATTACTAGACCAGAGGTGCAACATGGTTAATAACAGCTTGGGTTTTTGTTTTATTGTTCTTATGCAACAGTCGTCCAGACCAGAGGCTCAACATTGATATTCTCATTGTGGGAATTAAACCTAGTCTTTAGTTAGTATGATCGGCTGAATTAACATGGACATGAGGAGTTGGATCCGATTCAATCATGGGGTGACTAAAATATTTTTTTACTATCTTTAAATGTAGTGCTTGTAAATATAGTGGTAGATTTCAGTTTATTCAGCCGTTAGGGTCATCAGAGTCCCTGTTCTTTGTTTTCACTTTTTTCACTTATTTCATTCCAATTAACGGTTTCATTTGGGTGCATATCTGATTATTTGTATTGAACAGGGTATATTTTTTATCGAACAGACATGTTTGAAGCTCATTGGAACACAACCTCGCTTGGCACGCAGTCCTCTGATTACTTCCTGTTACTGACATCAAGTAGGTTCACTGTTCAATTCAGCGTCTCAAATCTAGTTGCACCATTAAAAATCTTCAAAGTCGAATAACAAGGTGATGTTTTAAAGTTTTCAAATTATTTTGTATATTTTTATAAATTTGTGCGTCCACAAGTTTTGATTATGATGAATTTATTTTATCAGGTAACATTTAGTAAATTATTATTTATGAGCAATCATTTATAACATGTGTTTTGCATTAACCCAGTAAATTGAATCCAAATTTAATATTACTTAAAATATGCGACAAAATTTTACAAAGTTGGGATAATTTTATAAAATACTATCGTGACAGTCAATTTTCTTGAATTAGAGGTAATATTTTTGGACGACAGTAAAAAATGTTATTACATAAATTTTTAATGTTTCCATCACATTTTTACGGGATGAAAAAAGTTCTAATTTCCCAAACAGGCTAGTTATGCCAATTTTTTATGTTTATTGTGATAAATTTTGTATTGAGTAATTAACCAGCACCGACTATCATCAAACTAACACCATCTAAAGGTGATATTGGGTGATTTAAAATTTTTTTTACATACGTAGTTCACCAGACTTCAAATTACATGCTATTGTAAATTTACCATCAACTTGCTGTCTTACAAAATATTGGAAATCCACATGCTTCTTTGCCCTGACATTATCAAACATTTATTGTTATTATTAGGCTTTTAATAAATCACATCACAGCTATTTTACTATCACTTAAATCTTGAATGTCATCTGTCAACTAAAACACATCCTGCACTCATATCTCATAATTCTTTAATAACTATAATTATCGATCTACTTAGGTAAAAAAGTAACTCGAGTCAAATTAAACAATATAATAAATAATAATTTCGCTTTCAGTAATTATTATAATCCATTACGATATTATAAATTTACTCAACTTATTCATTACTTCAAATAGAAAAAAAAAATTGAAACTTGTAAACTCAATGATAAAAAAATTGCATAATATTGAATAATAATTATATTTTGAATAATTGGTCCTTATCTAGTTTTTGCAATATATATCAATTGAGATTATAATGATTAAATGGTGTAATAGACAAATATAGTCAGTTAAGTAAAACTTTGTCAAACCAAAAATTCCACTCCTCTTTCACACATCAGCATTAACCATAAGTAATAATAAATCATCTTCAAAGATTCATAATATATTAAAACATATTTTTTTTATAAAAACATTAACATAAAATTATATCAAATTAAAATCCATTTAAATTAATTTCATCTAAATCAATTTCCCTTTCTATCTCAGACAAGGTATAAAGAAAATACAAAATCATCAAAACCCTAATAATAGACTGTGGGTTGTTAATAGCACTATTAACAGTTCATTCAGACAGAAACTATTAAAATTACATAATAATATCATTTCTTAGCTATGTTTGTTGTTTATTGAAAAAGACCTTTGTATGACCTTCCTAGAAATTAAGTCCTACATTATTCAGTCTTTGAATATTTCTTACATATAATTTTTCTATTTTGCAAATCAAAAATTTAAATCAATCATTTTTGTTGCAGTCATTGTTTATTACCTATGTGTTTTTTATCATCAATTTTCATTGCATAAATTTTGAAAATTATAAATCTTGTACGAATGTATAGTGGAATAGTGTAAATCAAAGTTTTAGGAATGGAACGAATTGATAGTGTCTGAGCTGTCAAAAAAGCTAATTACTAGCTGATTCACAATAAGTGTGTTCCATTTACCACATTTCCTTTACTTTTGTACTAAATTTCGTTTTCAAGTTAACCATATCAAATGATGGTAAAGCTACGTGACAAACTTACGCTTCTATTCACCGCCAGAGTTTTTGTCAGTTTGGAGAATAATTTAAAATATGTTTGCCCAAATGCTTATACAAATTTAGAATTTCTAGCCTAAATGTCATATTTCTGTCCAGCTTTCTTTAATTGTTTATATTTTGCATGAATCATAATTTTAATTTTCAGAAATTTTTTAATATTTAATTAATTTTCTTAAGTTTAACAAACTCAAAATAAAATTTAAACTTAAAATTTTGTCAAACTAATAATTTTCTTTTACGTTGTTTAGCAATATTGTTTTTCAAAATTGTCAAAACAATTTATTGTCAAAAAAAAATGTCGGAAACGTGTGGTAAGAAAGAATTTGAGTTGTAGTAGATCAAAAATCTAATACACCTCACATTTAAGTCGTTCCATTTAAAATTCGGTTCGGGTAGCAAGTTTACCTAAAAGGAACACGGGTAATACCACAATACAAAATACAGCACAGCTATCCATTTAAAACGGTAAAATTTGAAAAAACAAAATAAAACTTAATCAGAGTTATGACTTATGAGTTAAAATTGTCGTATTTTTATTTTTTCAAAGTCCCATCATGCAGATGGAAAACTCTATGAATTGAGTGTAGACATGTGCCATCATGAATTTTCTATTGTAATTGAAATTAATAAAAATATTCATGAATCATGCCTGCGGTTTACCGCAGTTGGGTGTAGCTCAAGGATGAATTTGGCTCTAAAAAACTGGAAACTTAGAAAACATTCATATGGCATTTTGTTTTCGTTTGTTTGTCTTCAACCTCTCTGATTGCCTACCTGCAGAAAATAATTGAGTCAGGTTGATGGGTGAATTTGTATCCACGCTACAGCCAACATTTTTGGATCAATGCCGACGAGAGTTTAATCAATAGTCTGAGATCGAGAATGCATCAAAGCCCCTTTAGGCCAAGTTGAAAAAAGCTAACTCGAAAAAAATAAATGTTAAAATTCAACCGTAACTCAAGCTTTCGATACTGTAGCACCCCCAGAAGTCAGAGAGTCAGCAATTATAAAACAATGTGCATATAATTTCTATTCTGAAATGGTCATAAATCTTTAAAAGAACTTGATAATAGTTTTCTTAAAGGATTCTTTTTCTTACAATATTTTTTTCATTGCTATGTACTAACTGCTTTGACAATTGCCAAGAAAATATGTGTTTAGATTGTACAAGAAGAAATTATTATACAAAGGTAAACCTCTATACTGAGTTTGAGTTTGTTTTTGCAGATTGGTATTGATTCAAACTTTGTACTCACTATCTTTTCTCATGTAGACGTATCTAACGTTCATTCATTGTTTATGTCAGTGATGTTCAAGGTCTTTACAAAAAATAGTATAAGGAATCCATTACACTAAACCCTAAAATATGGAGGGGCTGAAATCTCAAGCACTGAAATACCAAGATTTCGGTCTCGGTAAAGGATTTTGATACAGCTTTCGGCAAAAAACTTTTATGAGGACATGGTTTTTAGTTTTGGGCAGCGATGTATATCAAACATAACTCTTTGTTAAAGTACAAGTATTTTTTTATCTCTGTTTAGAAATTTATTACACAACTAACACGAAACATCAATACGTTGCCGGAAAATCATAACAGATCATAATTTAGTGAAAAGATGATACAATCTGCAAACTACTCAAAAATTTCTCCATTTAGCGTTTCGAGAAAATATTACAAAATCTCAAATTCATATTACTTTCAAAATTCCAAAAATATTGTAAAAATTAAATAAAATCAAACTTTTTTTAAAATTCTAAGAATAGTCCAAAAATTATTACAAAATCAAAGATTAAAATTTTTTTCAAAAATTCTAAAAATATTGCAAAAATTATAACAAAATCAAAAATTGAAACTTTTTTCAAAATTCCAAAAATTAGAATAAAATCAAATATATAACCTTTTTCTAAATTCGAATAATATTCCAAAATTTTTTAAAAATTCAAACTTTTTCCGAAATTCTAAAAATATTGCAAAAATTATTATAAAATCAAAAATTGAAATTTCTTTCAAAATTCCAAAAATTATAATAAAATCAAAAATTAAAAATTTTTAAAGATTCTAAAAATATTCCAAATATTCTTACAAAATAAAAAATTGAAATTTTTTTCCAAATTCTAAAAATATACATAAAATTCAAAAATTCTAAAAATATTGGAAAAATGATAACAAAATCAAAAATTGAAACTTTTTTCAAAATTCCAAAAAGTAGAATAAAATCAAATGTTTAAACTTTGTCTAAATTCCAATAATATTCCAATAATTCATAAAATTCAAACATTTTTCAAAATTCTAAGAATATTTCAAAAATTATTACAAAATCAAAAATTGAAACTTTTTTCAAAATTCTAAAAATATATATAAAATTCAAAAATTCTATTTTTTCAAAATTCTAAAAGTGTTGCAAAAATTATAACAAAATCAAAAATAGAAAAATTCCAAAAGAATTCCAAAAATTAGAATAAATTCAAATATTTATTGTTTTTCGAAATTCCAATAATATTCCAAAAATTCTTAAAAATTAAAACTTTTTCCAAAATTCTAAAAATATTGCAAAAATTATTACAAAATCAAAAATACAAACTTTTTTCAAAATTCCAAAAATGTTTCCAAAACTATAACAAATTCAAACATTTCCATGCCACATATACGTCATAAAAACAGCTACATTTTCTTCCAAAAAATTGAGTGAAAAAATAAATGAAATCATTTTTTGACACACTTGACATTATTTTTTTGACAAACTTATAATGTCATAATTCTCTATAATAATAATGAAATTCCATGTCAAACAAATAATTATTTTTATGATTCTCAATAATAATAATAAAATTTCGTGTCAAACAAATAATTTTATTTTTTTCCAAAAAATTGGGTAAAAAAATAAATAACAATCTTTCTTTTGACACACTTGACATTATTTTTTTGACAAACTTATAATGCCATAATTCTCAATAATAATAATAAAATTTCATGTCAAACAAATAATTAATTTTATTTTTATCCAAAAAATTGGGTAAAAAATTAAATAGAAATCTTTCTTTTGACACACTTGACAACATTTTTTTGACCAACTTATAATGCCACAATTCTTTCAAAGCATGTTCTAAATAATGCGGAAATTCTATAAATTATCTATTTATCGCACAATAATAATGTCTACCTTGAGGATTTCCATATAAAATATATGTACAATTGTACCTCTGTCGCCTGTTAGTGTTGTAAAATTATGCCGCCAGACGAGGGTTAAATATTACGTATTGGGTTTTATTTAAAAGTAACCACCATTTTTAGTGAAACGTGGTTTTCTAGTTACATATTTTGTTGGTAATTTGAAAGTGCCGCAATGTTTATCATAAGTAATTTGTTTTTAACACTAGTCTAATTTAGGAGAGAAAATTTTGATTTAAATTTAAATATACGAGTGACAATGTACTAGTAACAACTCTTGATTGATCGCTCTAGGAAAATTAAAGTTTTTGTTAAACAAATGTGCGTTTCATAGTGTACATATAAGCTATAAAGTTCTTGTTAAATAACTTATTAAATAAAAACATTATAAAGTGTTTATTGCCAAATAATAAAAAGTTATAATTCATAATCTCAACATAGACAAAAATACAAATAATTATTTTTGTGTGTGAAATTGAGTAAAATCATATATCAAAACAGGTTAGTTTTGTTAAACAAATAACAATCTGTATAAAATGGTAGGAAAAACGAGAGCAAACCTTCTAGCTGAATTAGATAAGTCATTATCATGTAAAAATAACAATAAGAAAAAGAATTCTTGTAATTCAGGTGAAAATATATCGCATGGTGATCTAATTGCTGCTATTACAAATTTTCAATCAACCATCAACCAACAATTCAATCAACTCAACAAGGTGATAAATTCGATTGGTGATGAAAATAAATCCACTCAGATTAAAATTAAAACACTTGAAGAAAATGTTAATAATAATAGTGACGATTTGAATGCTATTAAATACGAATTTCAAACAAGAAAAGTTTTTCAATGATGTCATTATTACGGCTCTACAAACAACTACATCGGCTAAAGAAATATTACAAAAACTTGATTTGATTTACAAATTTGGCGTGGATTCAGTTCTACAAGCATATGTAAAGGTCAATGACTACAAGAAATCTCGTCCCAATAGCAAAACAAATAACCATAATGTGACAATGATAATTAAATTCAATAATAGTAAATCAACATCAACTCTTATGTCAACTAAGAAAAGTATGGGCTCGTTATATAATAACGATATTTTTGCCTCGTCAAATCTATCTGGATCCAGTAGTAAAGATAAGGAGATTTATATAAATGATCGAATCATACCATATAATCTAGAACTTCTTAGTGCATTATCTGTTTTAAAAAAAGGAAAATTATTGCCCATGCGTGGTACCGTTTTGGCAATGTATACACAAGAATTAACTCAGCGGATACTACAAATATTCTAATCAAACACACACCAATGATATTTTACGTCTATCAAGTCAAATAACAGATGATGAAGTTACTGACGATGATGATGGACATGGGGACGACGTAAGAGATGCAGGTGACGTAGTGGATGATAATTGTTAAACAAAAAACATAATCGGCAAAAACAAATTACAGTAAAATACAGTATTTCATATCGATCAACCAACAAATGAATAAGTTTTGTTAAATTTAAATTTTTTTGTTCTATTTTTTGGTAAATAAAATTAAATTTAGCTTTATTTTTTAGAGATAATCAAACGCAATTATGAATATTCCTAATACGAGTGGTTCAGAACGATCATCTCCAGGCAAGATTTGTATATTTGGATGATACTTATCATGCAAATTGGATAATCTTAAACTATTTACATGTGCAAATCTAACATTATCATTGATTTTAATTAAATATGTGAATTTAGATACTTGTTTTACAATTCTGCCTGGAATCCATTTCATATAATTTCGAAAATGGTTTCGATAAAAAATTTTTTCATCCTTCTTAAAACTAATTGTATTTTCACAATTATTTCCTTCCTGATTTATTTTAACATTTTTATCTACATTTAAATCTTTATTATAAAGTTTATCAGGTATGATATTATTATTATTTGAAAATCTAACCGATTTTTTTTTTATTAACCAAATCAAATAATATTGTCGGTTTATAAGCAAAAATAAGTTCAGCTGGTGTTCGAGAGTTCACTGAGTTTGGTGTGTTTCGCTGATGAATCAAAAATTTTTGGATCATTTCTTGAATGTTTAAATGTTTTGTTTCATCAATGAATAATTTCTTTAAGCATAATTTAACCGTTTGTACATTCCGCTCGGCGAGACCATTCGATTGAGGGTGGTACGGCGGGGATTTGGTAATTTTTATTCCGTGAGCTTCTCCAAATTTAATAAATTCTGTCGAATTAAATGGTGGACCGTTGTCTGACACAATTTCTTTTGGTAAACCAAAAATACAAAAGAATTTCCGAAGGGATGCAATAACCTCAATAGCATTTGTTTTCTTCATTAATACGATTTCACAATATCTACTATAAGCATCGATAATTAACAAGAACTCAAATTTCTGAAAATGAAAAAAATCCATATGGATTCTTTCCATTGGATAAGTGGTTTGCGGCCAAGAAGCTATAACAGGTTCTTTACTCACATTTTGTGTTTGTTGACAAACGAAACATTTTTTTACGAATTGTTCAATATCATGATCGATTTTGTGCCACCAAACGTAAGACCTGGCTACCATTTTCATCCTAACAATGCCTAAATGGTTTTCATGGAGTAGATCCAAAACACTATTTTGCAGCTTTGCTGGAATAATAATTCTATTCAAATAATAGAGAAAGTTATCTTCACTAGATAATAACTTTCGTTTAGAATAATATAGTTTAACTTCTTCTGTAAAATTTTTTGTTATGTTTGGCCATCCATGCATTACATATTCATACACTTGAGCTAACACCGGATCTTTTCTCGTTTCTAGTGTTACTTCTGTTACATCTACCGGTAATTTCTCAGAAAAATTAAAATAATTTATTCTACTACCTTCAACTTCTGTTAATGAGTTTAATGGTAGTCTAGACAACCCGTCTACATTTGTCATTTCTGTACCTTTTCTGTACGTAATACTATAATCGTACATAGACAAAATAATTGACCATCTCTGAAGTCTTGAAATTGCCACCGCTGGGTTTGATTTACGAGGGTTGAAAATTTCTTTCAAGGCTTCGTGGTCGGACACAATAGTAAATTTATATCCGTAGATATATTTGTGAAATTTTTGTATTCCAAAAATTATCGCTAACGCTTCCCTATGAAGCTGCGAATAATTTTTCTCCGCAGGTGATAACGAACTTGAAGCAAACAGTATAGGCTTTTCAACCCCATTTACCACATGAGACAAAATTGCTCCCACCCCATAGGGACTAGCATCTGTAGCTAAAATGAGTGGTTTCTGTGGATCATAGAGTTCCAAAATATTATGCTTTTCTATGAGTTTTTTGGAGTTTTCAAAACAAGCCTGACAACTCTCCGACCAATTAAAAGGCGAGTCTTTTTTCAAAAGATCATATAATTCCTTCAATTCTGCCGAAAGATTTGGTATAAAGCGACCATAATAATTTATAAGCCCTAGATAGGCTTGTAATTCTTTTAAATTGTTTGGAGCTCTTGCTTTTACCAATGCTTCTATTTTTTCTTGATTAGGTTGAACACCCTTAGAAGAAATGGTATGACCTAAATAGTTGACTGACTGGACTAAAAATTTACTCTTTTCTAGATTTATCCTGACTTTGTGGATGTTTAATCTTTCTAGGACATTATTTAAATTAACTCTACAGGCTTCCATAGATTTACCTCCTATTATTATATCGTCTAAATAGCACGCAACTTTATCTAAATTTTTTAAAATAGAATCCATAACAAATTGAAAGATAGAAGGTGAACTTTTCACCCCGAATGGGAGTCTCGTAAATCGGAACAATCCCTTATGGGTATTGATAGTCAAATATTCCTGAGACTTTTCGGATACCTTAAGTTGTTGATACGCTCCCGTTAGGTCTAGAACACAAAAATAATTACAATTAGACAAGCCTGCGAATATGTCGTCTATTCTGGGTAATGGATAATGCTCGGTTTTGATATATTTATTTATCGTCACTTTGCAATCCATACATATTCGGATATCTCCGTTCGCTTTCGGAACGGATACTATTGGACTGGCCCATAAACTATGTTTAACGGGTACTAATTTTTTCATTTGAATTAACCGATCCACGGCTTCTTCTACTTTGTCACGCAACTTAAAAGGGACTGTATAAGATTTGTGAAAAATTGGGACCGCGTTTTCATCGACATGGATCTCCGCCGTATAACCCTCTATGACTTGGTCTTCTTCATTATTAGCAATAACATTTGGATGTTTACCTTGGATTTCTTGTATGATGTTATTGGAATTTTTATCTTTACACATATTACACGACTGCTTGGTAAATAGTTGATGCATCATGTTTCTCCATGTTGGAACCAAAACATTTAACCATTCACGTCCAAGCAACGGATTCTCCATCGGCTTTACGGCTTCAATCACAACCAATTCTAAATGGAAATTTTTTTTCTCGAATTCCACCTGGACATTTATTTTTCCTTTTATGACAATATCTTGACCTGTTACGGATGAAAATTCTTGATTACAATTTAATAATTCTAAATGTGAAAAAAATACTTAAATACTTATCCCAATCTATTAATGATGAACCGGCACCAGGATCGACTTCCATCCGAATGTTTATACTTTCAATATTAACTGTAGTATATATAGGACCATTATTTGACTTCAGACTGTTGACTATATGGACTCTTTTATTAGACCTACACACGGTGGATGTATGACCTCTCCTATTGCAGATAAAACATTTCCATTTCTGTGCTGGACAACGTTTTTCATTATGACTATAAAGACCGCATCTGGTACACAGTTTTTCTTGAGATTGATTATTTCGATGACTGACTGGACTTGATGATCGACTACTGTAACTGGAACTTGGACTGATACTTCTATGACGAGCGTTACCTCTCTTATCCTTTCTGGAACTATTTTCTCTAGAACTACTTGTTCTTCTAGAACGACTTTTGTGATAAAATGATTGACTATTATCTCTGACTGAGCAATGGGGTATTGGGTTGATAGCTTTGGTTTCTTTTTCTGACATTTCCATTGTAAGTGCAATGCTGCAACACTCCTCGAACTTTATTTCTGATTTTTTTTAAATTTCCCGTTGTATGCTTTCCTTTCTTAGCCCAACTATAAATTTGTCCGCTAAGGCGTCATCCAGATAAGTACCGAATTCGCAAGTTTGCGCCAATTCTTTTAGCCTCACGACAAAATCAGATACCGTTTCGCCTTCCTGTTGTTGTGCCTTAGAAAATTTGAACCTTTCAGCCCGTTTATTCAGTTTTGGTTGAAAATGTAATTTTAATACCGCTACTAATTCTTCAAACTTTTTTTTACTTGGAATTTCCGGAATTAATAATGATTTCAGAATTTTATACGTATCGGTTCCCATAACCGTAATGAAAAATGCGACTTTTTTTGCTTCATCCAAATCATTTACGATAAAAAATTGATTTAAACGTTCTTCGTATGCTGAAAAATCATCACTAGGGATATACGGTTCAATATTTCCAATCATTTTGCACTATCACAATTTAAATTTTGCTTTTCATGCAAAAAAAACTATCCAATCCAAAAACTTTGTATTCACTTGCACTTTTTTCGTAATATAACGTAAAAAATAACTTACGGTAGCTTTGAATGACCTATCCAATTTTCTCCCACGAGGTATATTGTATTTTTTGTTGCTTTTAAGAAACAATTATTTAGTACAGCTTTTCTAAATTCTTCTTAATGTTAATTTATCCAAATTAACATAGACTTCTAACTAAATAGAATTTCTGCACTAATCCTATCCTCTTCGCCAGATTTTTATGTATTTCTAGACTAGATGAAATACTTGATATTTGGTATAATAATTAAATAATAATTACAGACGTATAATTTACAAGAGGTACTGATTTATTTAATATCTGATATCACAATGATATATAAAAATAATTTTATTTATACATTGAATATCGATTGTAATCAGATGACCTTCTTAACATATGATTGCCTTATGTAGCTGATTACAATTTCAAGTTTTTTTTATTTATAACATTTAAAATATTTAATAATTTGTTTTTATGAAATGTATAGTCTGATACATAACAGCGTAAACAAACATTACTTAGACTTAAGTAAATTTAAGAAATCAACTGAAAGTTTAAATGTAAATAATGCAATTGTCATACTATATACAAATATTATTTATTAATAGGATACATAACAAACTAGAAGGAATAGAAGAACTATTATCTGAAACTATAAAAATTAAGGTTGACGTTGTTATCTTGGTCGAAACTTTTTCGGATAAGAATGAAACACAATTTCATAATTTAAATAATTTTTATGCATTTCATGTTTGTCGTGAAGGTCGAATGGGTGGTGGTGTAACAATATTTACAAAAAAATATTTAATGTGCGAAATAAATCATAGGGAATCTTTCTTAGAATTTGATTTCCTTGCAATAAAATCTCGAAAAACCAAATTAATGATTGCAGGTGTTTATAGACCACCTCGTACAGATGAATTTAGATTTATTGATTTTTTAAATGAAAAGATGGAAAAATTTCAAAGTTATGTAATTGTAGGGGATATTAATATAAACCTGTTAAACAAACGTGACTCATCTGTTATCAACTATCTTAATACTGTACAGTTGAATAATTTCTCGGTGGTAAATGAAATAAATTATACCTATATTAACTCGTCGTAACAATTCAATTGGTACAGTTATAGATCATATTCTATGCCCTAAATCTATCAATATAAAATTTCATGTATTATATGATGATACTTATTTGAATGACCATAAATTGTTATTATTCAGTTATACCAAGTATTTGACCCCAGCTTCCGAACCAATAATAGTAACTAGCACCAATAAAAAGAAAATTGACTTGTTTATTGAAAATTATAATTTTACGAATGTTACATGCAACGAGTTCTATGAAGCTCTGTGACGAAATAATCAAACATGAAAAATCGTTCATAATCAAACCGAAAGGCCAGAGGAGTTTCTCGAAGCCATGGTTTACAGAGTTCCTGAAAAATGATATAAAAAAGAGAAACAAATTTTATAAATTCAAAAAACATACCCACAAAACGGTACATTTACATCCTCGCTTAAGATAATAAAAAAAAGTATACAAGACGAAGTAATGAGGCTTAAAACTGAATATTACACTTCCAAGTTTTCGGATTATAAAAATAACCCCAAACAATTCTGGTCTCTTATAAGTGAAATACTCACAAACCACTGTGGAAATACATTAGCATCTGAACAAATCACACTTAAAATTGGGCCAACATTAGTGATAGATCAAGAAGTTATAGTCGAGAAATTTAATTCATTTCTCAATGATGTAGGAACTAAATTGACAAGTTCTCTAAGGGCGCTATCTGATAATATTAATCCTAATGAAACTCAAAAAACTACGCTGAATGTCTTCTTAAATACCACTGAGCAGGAAATATGTAATATTATAGCTAACCTCGATCCTACAAGTGCAAAAGGTTGGGATAACATATCTCCATCCATGATAAAACAATATTCTTCTAAAATAACAGGCCTTTTCAGTGAAGGAATAAATACTTGTTTTAAAGAAAAGGTTTTCCCAGACAAACTAAAAATTGCAAGAATAACGCCGATCTTCAAATCTGGTGACAAAACAGACCTCAATAGCTATCGACCCACATCAATTCTTCCTATTAATTCTAAAATTTATGAACGAGCAATATTTAACAGAATTAAATCACACATAAAAGACAATAACAAACTTCATCAAAATCAATTTGGGTTTTGGAGAACAGCAGCACGTTATCGGCTAGACTTAATCTAATGGAAAAAATTTATAATAACATTGAAGCAAAAAAACAAACAGCATGTATTTTCATGGATCTCAGAAAAGCCTTTGATTGTGTAGATTATATAATATTGATAATGAAATTAGAAATATACGGTATAACTGGTGATGCATTGGATCTAGTTAAAAATTATGTAACTAATAGAAAACAATTTGTTAGAGTAAATAAATTTAAATCCAAACTTTTAACTTTGAAATGAGGGGTACCACAAGGTTCCATTTTAGGTCCTCTCTTGTTCATCATCTCCATTAATGATATATTTAATATTCCATTACGTGGTATAATCCAACTTTTTGCCGATGATGCTGTATTGACTTATGCTGAAATGAGTTCATGTGAACTTAAAGACAATATGGAACGGGATTTAAAACTCATTGAAAGTTGGCTTAGCAAAAATAAACATTTATTAAACATAGAAAAAACAAAGTTTGTTATATTTAAAGCTAATATTCCCTCTTTTGATGAAATCAGCTTTAACGGGAATGTAGTTAAATTTTCCGAACAACGCCAATATTTAGGACTTCAAGTAGATTCGAGTTTAAATTGGTCCAATCACATTAACAACATCAAATCAAAAATAGCTCCAATTATTGGAGTTCTCAAAAGAGTAGGCAAGTTTCTAAAAAAGGACGTCCCGTTAAACATTTATTGCTCACATATTTTGTCACACCTACTATATATGGCACCAATATGGGGTGCAGTTTGTTCAACTCGAATAAAGCCTTATTTGGATTGAACAAATTCACACCAACTAAACTATTATATAACACCTTCTTATTGCCTATACGAAAATTGATCATCTATGACTTATGAGTTTTTACTAACAATATATAAAATGGAAATTAAGCTTCTGAAATTCAATAACTCTCTTACCACCAACCATGAAATCACTGAGAGACAGACACGAAATGCATTAAATTATCGCTCATTATACACTTCTAATAACAAGAAACTGTATATTTTACAATGGTTTTGATCAATTTAACAAGGTACCATCAACAGTTAAAACTTTAAGATTGACTTATTTCAAAAAAGAAATCAAATTAAAATTATTCAATGATTTTATCATCGAATATAATATGACACATGCATAATTATTTGAAAACGAATTATGTTTCGCAGTACGCCTCGTATATTTATTAAAAATAATTATAAATTTTAAAACTAAAAAAGAAAATTTCTAGCTTAAAAATAAAGTAATTGTAAATAAAGTATTTGTATAGTTTGTAGAGTTCTACTTTTACGTTATATAATATATATGTTATAACATAATGTATATTTAATTCAATGAATTATTTGTGATATTACATCACTCCAAAGGAAATAATCCCATCATGAATAATAAGACTGAATCTAACAAAATATGGTGTGCAATTTATGAAATTTTTTTGCTATCCACAAAATTGTCGATCGATCTAGTTTCGAACCGATAAGAACTTTTTTCATGATGTGATTATTTCCATCGAAGTGATGTAATATCACAAATAATTCATTGAATTAATTGTAGATAATGTGTCGATAGACACAAGTGAAGATGGTCATCTTCTTCTTACCGATACAAGTTTGTTATCCAATTCTAACTTGGTTAGAGTATAACAACAATAGTGATCAACTAGAGAAACAAATTGACTAAACCTGAATCTAATAAACATATGTTTATGAAAGTTTTTTGGTTTCTTATACTTCGCTAGAGTAGTGACCTATTTTAGGTTTATATAGCGAAACATTTTTTTTTGGTAGTGTAACTAGTCGGCTAGACCTGATGAGAATGATATACTTTTTTTAAAGTGTAATAAAAAGTTCTTATCGGTTCGAAACTAGATCGATCGACAATTTTGTGGATAGCAAAAAAATTTCATAAACTGCACACCATATTTTGTTAGATTCAGTCTTATAATGTATATTTTCCTAATTATAAATTTCATATTTCAGTATTTTAAAAAATTTTAATCTGAAAAAACGAGGTCCATACCTTCAACAATTTAACGGAACAATTTATTTATTGGTTCATATTGCCATTAATTTATGGTCCATATTGTAAGCAATTTATTGGAAAATTTATAGGTCAACCTTGTCAACAATTTGTTGAACTTATTGGTCAACGTTGTCAACAATTTGTTATAACAGTTTATTAATCAATATCATTAAAAAATTATTAGAATAATTTATTATCCCGCCTTGTGAACAATTTATTATAACAATTTATTGGTCAACATTGTCTAGAATTTTTTGATCAACATTGTCAACAATTTATTATAACAATTTATTGGTCAATATTGTCAACAGGTTATTAGAACAGTTTTTTGGTCAACATTGTCAACAATTTATTGAAAATTCATCAACATTGTCAACAATTTATTGGAAAATTTATTGGTCAACATTGTCAACAATTTATTAAAACAATTTATTGGTCCACCACACCATATTATTGGTACACTTACGGGTCAAAAAATTATTTACACAGGATGACTTACTTGATTAAATTATATGGGCATCAATGGTGGGATGGGGAATAAATCATGGGGTGAGTGAAACCTTTGTTAATACTTGTTAAATGTAATAATTTGAGTTATATTGTTGTTGTGTGATGATCTCGACATCTTTGGCCCTTGGGGTCGGCAGAGGCCTTGTTATTTGTCTTGGCTTATTTCATTCCGTTTACACAGTCTCATTTGCGTTTATATCTAATTATTTGTTCTGTTCTCGGAGAAATTACTTTTCGTAATCATGAAACTAAAGCTCGCTGAAAAAAAACCTTGCTAGACACGCAGTCTTCCAATTGCTTCCTGTTAGTGGCTTACTAGCAGCTCATTCATTACAGTCCTTTGTCAACAGCCTTATGTCAACAAGGCGCATACGCGCGAAAATTTAGGAATTTCAGATGGAATGATATGTTGGATTTTCGGACGCAGAGATATAAACATCATTGTGAGTGTCATCACTGGATACTGTCTTATTGAAACATGCTAGAAGAGCGGTTGTCTACCCCATATCAACTGCTAGTAGTTCCAAAAACAAAAAGGAGGAGAAAACGGTTCGCCACCATCTTATTTTTCTCTGCTCTTGTCCTGATCTAGCTCATACCAGACTCAGGTTTCTGGCTGCACGAACCTCTTATGATCTGATGGGCATCTGCAAAACGAACTTTGTTGGGGAGGGGGAGTGGTGACATGTTTCTAAACGCCGTGTCTCCACGTTTGTATTTTTTGTGCATTAATGATGAATTGTTTTATTCAGTTCACTCGTCTTACGTTTATATTAATTTTTGTTTCAAATTTCTTAGGTGAGGATAACAGAAATGAGGTTTAAACTATCCGACTGGTTTACAAAAAGGTTTACAATCTTGCGGACCTTGAATAAGAGGTAAAAATCTATTTATAAATACGCAAGCATAATTTTTGCGGTACAATTTTATAATATTTGCTCCATCAAAAGTGTGACAATATGTATATTGTAGGAAAGGTCTTGGGTATTAGATGTGTCGGAAAATACCTTTTTTTGAAATTTGACGATTTCTTCAGAAAAAATGACAAAAATGTGAAAATTGGGTTTTTTGAGTCTTTTGTTCGGCTATTTAGTTTTTTTTTCAAGGCATTTGTTGCACAATTCAAAATCAATCTATATTAATTAATTAAACCCCGAAATAATGTGTTGTAGCTATTTGGTTGGGAGGTCTATTTACAATTTCTATTTACAATAACCGAATTTCGGCCACTGGACGATTCCTAGTTTGTATTGATGAGGAAGTCGTTGAAGTACACAATATCACAAGTTAAATTTCGTATGGAAAAAGGGGGTTGAAAGGCTTTTTAATATGGCCTAATTAGAATGCTAATTGTTTGAAAATAAAATCCGTAAGCAGAATGGTAAATAAAAAATCAAATTCGTAATCAGAATGATAAAAAAATGTAATGTAATCAAAACTACGGTTGCCACCTTATTCTATTTTTCAAGAACTGAAGCTAAACCTGAATGAAACTTTAATACATAGAAGATGGTAATATTAGCTCATTGGTATTGACATTTTAAGAAAATCAATTCACTGTGAGTGGAGATATACATGTTCAAGCCCTTACAAATATAATAATGCCAACGCTCAGAGCGAACCTAAAATTGGCATACAATTTTCCGTATTGAACCAGAAAAATATTAAAACTTACTTAAAAAACGACAAAATTCACAAACAAAATATCATAAAAACATCTAGATCAACAGTAAACATTCCCACCCAACCTTGGCCAAAAAATTGTTTTACCGTATCAGAGGCAGCAAAGAATTAAAACTTAAACCGTTTGTTAGTTTTGATTGCAAATCATAAAATTTGCATTCGTGTTTGACAGCAAAAAGTTTGAAAATTACAACGTTTCTTGGTTATGTCTGGCGTTCGGGATCATATTGTAATGTATGTGTGTTCCATGAAATTGATTACACTGGCTGGGTGAGCCTAGTTCTGGCTAAATTATGAC
The DNA here is from genome assembly GCA_963693315.1 of Diogma glabrata. Taxonomy (NCBI): domain Eukaryota; kingdom Metazoa; phylum Arthropoda; class Insecta; order Diptera; family Cylindrotomidae; genus Diogma; species Diogma glabrata. Next base: position 46,787,332 of record OY856186.1, read on the forward strand.
GTCTCAGAAATCACAATAAGCATCAAAGATATGTCGCCAGCAGCAACAAAAGCTTTTGAACGGTATTTCTACGTTGATGATATGATGACAGGAGCAAGAACCATAGAAGAATATGGTTTGGTAGCAGAGCGGTCATTCAAATCCATGGATTCTGTGACACTAGTTGAAACCTGACTAATTACATAAAAAATAAAAGTCGGTCTAATAAAACAGTTTAGCATACCGCGGCTAGGGTTATATGGTGCTGTGCTACTAGCAAAGCTGAGGAAAGTTGTTATTGGTGTTTTTTACTTACAAATCGATGGCGTTCAAAGTTCATGCTTGCGTGGTTGTCTTCACAGCCACGAAGATTTAAAGTAACACTAATAAGAAAATGAGGTCAGCAATCATTTAAAGCGTATATGTGCATATTTGTCTATTTAAGTATTTCAGTAGTTCATATTGAAAGCGTAGGAATTTTAATGTCCAAGAACTTCTTAGCTGCACTATCTCGGTTTATTGATAAACGTGGATTATGTACAAAAATATTTAACTATAATTGTACTCATTTTCTCCGGCCTATGGTCATTTGACGTAGCTTTTCTCATTTTTAAATAATCAAAATGCTAATATTATTATGTCAATCATTTAAAGTGTTTATGTGTTTAACTACCTTTTAATGAACCCTCGTGATCATATTGTTCGGTTTATTGTTCATAGTCAATTAGTTAATTGAATTAATTAATTTTTACTTTATTTTAATGTTTTTTTATAACATTTAAAGCCATTTAATTTAATTTTCAGATGGTATATTAAGAAAAACAAGTGTATTATGGTAATAAATCAAATAATCTATTTGGATTTATTAATGGTTTGTTTATCGTTAAATTTTTGTTGTTTCCTTTGTATCTGAAAAGTATTTGTTTATAAGTAAACATATCCGGCTCGAAGGACCAAAACGGAAGTTGTTTTATTTTAGTGATAACAAATATTTTCGCTTAATTTAATCCACATTTTCATTTTCTCTAGCTATAATAATTTTTTATTGCTGATTATTTTGCCGTTGATGACTGAATGACAATACAAAAACATTACGTCTGTGTTAAAAGATTGCTGTAGGTGTGATACAAAGACGTTTAGTATCCATATTGTTTGGAGGAAACCAAGAAAGTATGTAAAGAAAAAAATAATAGTCATACTATTAACTATTTGTAAGCAGATTTCTTGTTAAGTATATTATTGTCAGTGTAATGACTCACCATTACTAGCCGTGTTAAATTAAGTTAAATATTTTTCACATGATCAGGATCATTGATTACATAATCTTACAACTTTGAAAAAAAAAACACTGCACGACTATAATCATAATTACAAACAATAAATCATAAAATATAATCATCACAATGACATGAACAATTTTTGTCTACAAGTTTTCTTAATAATTTATATCGAATAAATTATCATTAGAAATCGAAAACAAAATAGCGAGAAAAAAAATTAATTCATAAGAAAATTATAAAAGTAAAATATGTGTCACTTTCGTACAGAATATGAAAATTACTTTAAACGATCGTCAATTACTTCATAGAAAACCTTTTGTTTGTTAATTTATCGTTGACATTATAATTTTGTCTGGAGTATAAGTACAGTCAATTATATTTATCTCTTTATTTATTTAAAATTAATTCCGGCTTCTTTTCAAATATTTTCTGACTTTCAAGTAGATGCTTCCTACATTAAAATTCCATAAATTTTAATTAATTTCATTAAATTAAGATAATTATTTCAAACTCCTACAATTCCTCAAAGTAATCTTATCATTTTCTATAATAAAACAAACAATTTCTTTCTATTCGTTATTCTCATTTGGAACAAATAACTATAATTTAAATAAATTTTTGTTCTTGTTCTTAATTTTTTTTTGTTTTGTTTATGTTTTTATCAAAGACGGGAAAACAACTTCCCAACAAAGAAATCAAAAAACAAAAAAAAAATAGAAAATTGGTGTAGTTTTTCTTTGTACTTCATCTTCATCGATTTAATCCAGTTAATCTGTATTCACTTGTTGTTGTATTCTTAACAAGACAATATTTTCTTTTAACTCTTGTTAACTTTTAAGTTGATTTTTTTTTGTTTTGTGCTTCTAATTTTACAGAAAATAAATATTGTTTAAAGGCATTTATAACAGAATAAGAACACAATTCTAAGTCCAAACATAGAAGAAAATATATTTGTAAGAACAAAAAAAAGAAAATTGGAATAAGAAATAAAGTTTTTTCTTAACACGTTTACACATATATTATTATTTTGTAGGCGGCAAAATGTGAAGCAAATATGTTTTAAGGAAAGAATATAACAAGCAAGATCTTCAGGAATTGAAGAAGAATAAATTGTTTAACAGATGAACGGTATTATTTAGAAAATGTGTACAGAAATTTTTTATTTATTTTAAATTTTGTTTTGATAAAATTGTATAGGAATAAGATCAAATGAGATACAATGAATGCAGTTAACCAAAATCTGAAAACGATAAGCTATCACCGAATAAATAAAAAAAAGTTATAATTAGTATCTGTTACACGCTGCTTCACAATGTCACTCATATTTAAATTTAAGGGTTTTACAATGTAATCAAACAATACATGTGTTGGGAAACGTATGCCGAAAACTACCAACAGCAGACCGGATCATCATGTTTTGCGATTTATATCGATAAAAAACCTATATTCAGGAATAAATTTCAAAAATTTTAAACAGACCCCTAAAGTACTTAATTAATTGCAGTGGAAGTGTTTGCTTGCAAAAAAATTCTTCTAAGCTTGCTGCATGGTACCTATCTAAATTGGAGGTTTACAAATCATTGTATTGGTCCATATGTAAGCCTGTGATGAGAATTTCTCCTCTTGTTGCCATTTTTTTTAGATTCAATAACTCTATTTATTGAAAATGCGATAAGTATGTGCATATTATGTAACATCTTTTCTGAAAATGGCAGATTTGCAATTGTTCTTGCAGTGATTGTTAACACACAGCCCATGTGAAGAATATTGCGTGTTCAAAGTGGATTTCGCAATTGAGGTTTGATTTTTCTGCATCATGAGCAAATAATTTTTATTCATTTAACCCCTTGTGCATCAATCACGAGTCTGACTCGTGCACATTTATTTTGCATTGTGAAACAATCACGAGTCTGACTCGTAGAAATTTATTTTACTTTCTAAGACAATCGCGAGTTAGACTCGTGATAACAAAATAAATTAAATTCATGGAATCACTTGACTTCATTTCAAAATTGTGATGATCGAACGGGTGAACCGATTTTAATGAATTTTTTTTTTGTTTAAAAGGTAAACATAGTTACGCCTTATGAAAATATTACTTTAACAAAAAATATTCATATTTTTAGATGATTTTTTAAAATTTTATTTGTTCAAACATGGTGATTTCAAAAAGTATCGTTTTCTTCTCTTTCATAAATATATATATATATAAAATGGCGGAATCAATATGGCAGCTACAGGCTTACGGCCTCACTCTGAAAGTATAGAAATTTGGCTACCAATACAAATTTAAAATATCAACAGATGTGTTGTTTTACTTAGAATGTTGATAATTATAAGTAGTTTCAACTTCCGAGTGGTGTTAAATTTTTTATTCAAAATGGCGGCTCGTAAATATAAAATTAAAAAAAACAAATAACAGATCTCCCGTTTTTATATATTCTTCCATAATTTAGAATATTCATTAACTTTTTACAAAAAGCCTGGAAAATTGCACTTTGGAGATGTTTTTTGGAAATTATAGAAGTTTTGTCTATAATTTCCATAACAATCTTTCGGTATATATTAGCCGATTTTTTTTAAAAATAATTTTCTACAAAAAACTTCAAAATAAATAAATAAAAAAATTAATGAATAAATAAATAAATAAATAAAAAAATAAATAAATAAATTAATAAATAAATAAATAAAAATAAATAAAAAAATAAAAATATATAAATAAATAAATAAAATTAAATAAATGAAAAAAAATAAATAAAAATTATATAAATAAAAATAAATAAAAATAAATAAATAAATAAAAATAAATAAAATCAATAAAAATATATAAAAATAAATAAATAAATAAATAATAAAAAAAAATAAATAAATAAATTAATAAATATATAAATAAATAGGTAAATAAATGAATTAATAAATAAATAAATAAATAAAAAAATAAATAAATAAATTAATAAATAAATAAATAAATAAAATATATAAAAATAAATAAAAAAATAAAAATAAATAAAATAAATGAAAAAAATAAAAATGTATATATAAATAAATAAAAATAAATAAATGAATAAAAATAAATAAAAATTATTAACATAAATAAAAACAAATAAAAATTATTAAAATTAATAAAAATAAATAAAAATAAATAAATAAATAAAAATAAATAAAAATAAATAAATAAAGAAATAAATAAAAAAAATAAAAAATAAATAAATAAATAAATAAATAAATAAATAAATAAATAAATAAATAAATAAATAAATAAATAAATAAATAAATAAATAAATAAATAAATAAAAAAATAAATAAATAAATAAATAAATAAATAAATAAATAAAAAAGTAAATAAATTAATTAATAACTAAATAAATAAATAAATAAGTAAATAAATGAATAAATAAATAAATAAATAAATAATTAAATAAAAAAATAAATTTTTTTTTTTTTTATTCAAAGTTAGGCATGTTTAGTGTTAAATATAATAAATTATAAATTAACGTCTCTGAATATCCGAAGATACCATGCCAACTAGGGATAAGAATGGAATGTAAATTAAGATTCTCTGAGAAATTTATGAACGTTAACTTTAAAGCCTTGAGGATTAAATTCATCAGGGAAAACCCAGAAAGGTAAGGCATTCCAAAGATGAGAGACTCTGTTGAAAAAGTCACGTTGGAAGGCTACAGTTCTACACCTAATTATTTGAACTGTAAAGGGATGCGCTGCTACGTTTGCTCTTGTGTGACGCGAAAGGTTTGCTGATTTAGGTAAAATCGATTTGATCTCTTCAGAAGCTCGTTCATCCATAATATATTTATAAAATATAGTCAAATCAGCAACATTTCTTCTGTGCTGCAAGGAATCAAGACCGTTAGTAAGACTTGGGTTACCAATGAGTTACACTGTACAGAATCAAGGCAGTTGAGACTACTCAAGTAAGCTCCACCCCATATGTGAGAACAGTATTCCATGCAGGGACGTATAAAAGATTTATAAACTAAAAGAAGTTGTTCGCTATCGAAAAACTTACAACATCGCCCCAAAAATCCTAACTTTTGAACAGCATTCTTAGCCAGATTAAAAATATGAGAATTCCACTTCATATTATTTTCAATCTCAACTCCTAGAAGTCTGACAGACTCATTCTCTAAAAGATTTTTGGGGCCAAACGTTAATGGAAAAGCATTGGGTGTCGTTATCCTAGAAAAATGACAAACCTGTGTTTTGCTTGTATGGAATTCAACACTGTTAGCAATACCCCAATCCATAATTGTTTTAAGATCAGTGTTAAGGGAATCTATCAATTTTGACCTACACTCACTAAGCGCTAAGGGTGTATATAATTTAGGTGCTTCATGAGACGCATGAAGCGTGCTATCATCAGCAAAACTATGTATAGGATGAACCGTTGAGTTCAACAAATCATTAATATAGATAAGAAAAAGAGTTGGTGACAAAGCGGAACCCTGAAAAACTCCTGCATTAGTTGAAAAAGTATTTGATGATACACCGTCAACATTGACCCAAAATTTTCGATCAGATATAAAGCTCTGTGTCCAAGATATAAGCTGCTCGTCTAAACCATAGGATCTCAATTTGCATATAAGGTTGTTATGCCAAACTTTGTCAAATGCCTTGGAAATATCAAGAGCAACACCGAATGTTTCTCCAAAGTTTTCAAGCGACTTGTTCCAGATATGAGTGACAAAAGACAGCAAATCTCCCGTCGCTCTTCCTTTTCGAAATCCATATTGTCTCTCATTAATTAATTTGGAAGACTCTAAGAAGCTCATTAAATTAAAATTGACATATTTCTCAAAAATTTTAGCAACTACCGATAAAATTGAAATGGGTCTGTAATTCGTAGGATCAGTCTTACTGCCCTTTTTTGAAACTGGCTGTACACTAGCCATTTTCCAAATTTCAGGAAAAATTCCTTTCCTATATGACAAATAGAAGATTTTAGTGAGGATTGGTGCTAGCTCCCTAGCAAATGTTTTAAGTATAATCGGAGGAATAAAATCAGGGCCTGTTGCCTTGTTAGTATTGATTTTTAAAAGCATTTTTCGAACAATGTTTTTCCGAAAAATTATCCGCCTCATTTTATAAAAAACTTTAGAAATAGGTTTAAGTTGGAAATTAGGTTCTTTTAAAGTAGAATTTAAAGAGAAATAATGCCCAAACAAATTAGCTTTCTCTTTTGGATCAATGATAGGGACATCTCTATTAACAAGAGTCGGTAGGGAAGATTTACAAAAGTTGCTTTGGACAGCATTTGCGGCTTTATAGAAATTGCGTGAACCAGTCGGATGTTCTGCGAATTTAGATGCTTTTTTCCTATTAAATAGATGTTTCTCTTCATCTATTAACTTACGACATAAATTTCTCTCTTTACGGTACTGTCTAAGGTTTTCATCGGTTTTGTTTTGATTAAACTTTCGAAAAGCCTTTTTTTAAACTTTTATAGCTTTTTTGCATTTACTAGAAAACCATACATCAGTTTTCGAAATGATCAATTTATTAGGAATAAATCTGTGCATACCATCAATTACAGTTTCAGAAAAATTTGATGCAGCTATGTCTGGGTCTTGGCCGGTAAGACAATAGCGTTTCCAAGGAAAACATTTAAAAAAACTTTTAAGTCCTTGCCAATCCGCAGCTTTGTAATCCCAAACTTGAATTAATAACTAAATGAATAAATAAAAATAAATAAAAATAATAAAAATAAATAAAATAAATGAAAAAAATAAAAATATATAAATAAATAAATAAAAATAAATAAATGAATAAAAATAAATAAAAATAAATAAAAATTATTAAAATAAATAAAAATAAATAAAAATAAATAAATAAATAAACATTAATAAAAACAAATAAAAGTATATAAAAATAAATAAATAAATAAATAAATAAAAAAACAAAAAATAAATAAATAAATAAATAAAATAAATAAATAAATGAAAAAGTAAATAAATTAATTAATAACTAAATAAATAAATAAATAAATAAATAAGTAAATAAATGAATAAATAAATAAATAAATAAATTAATAATTAAATAAAAAAATAAATTAATAAATAAATGAATAAATAAAAATAAATAAAAAAAAATAAAAATAAATAAAAAAATAAAAATAAATAAGATAAATGAAAAAAATAAAAATATATAAATAAATAAATAAAAATAAATAAATGAATAAAAATAAATAAAATAAATAAAAATTATTAAAATAAATAAAAATTATTAAAATAAAGAAAAATAAATAAAAATAAATAAATAAATAAAAATGAATAGAAATATATAAAAATAAATAAATAAATAAATAAATAAAAAACAATAAAAAATAAATAAATAAATTTTTAAATAAATAAATAAAAAAGTAAATAAACTAATTAATAACTAAATAAATAAATAAATAAATAAATAAATAAATAAATAAATAAATAAATAAATAAATAAATAAATAAATAAATAAATAAATAAATAAATAAATAAATAAATAAATAAATAAATAAATAAATAAATAGCTAAATAAATAAATAAATACGCAAGTAAGTAGGCAAGTAAGTAAATAAAAGAATATATAAATAAATAAATAAATAAATAAAAATAAATAAAAATAAATAAATAAAAATAAATAAACTACCAACATTCTGCGTCCAAGAACGCATATGTTGATATTTAAAATTTGTGCTGGCAATTCTAAATTGCTATACTTTCAGAATGAGGCCGTATTCAGCCTATATCCGCCATATTTATTCCACCATTTTGAATTTTGAAAAGATGCACACGACATTGGAAACAAGAGACAATAAGCTACAATTTTTGCCCATAAACCTTCTGAAAAACCTAAATCATTCTGAAGAGCAGGGGGTCTCCGAGTTGCAAAGAATGCCTCATATATATTATAGTTATTACTTAATTCAAATAAATAAGTAATCATTTCAAACACATAATTTATTTTAACACATAAAACTATATGTTTTATGTATTAAAATTTAAATAAACAAAACAAAACAACAAAAACAAAAAAAAAAGTTCAATAAAATTCCTAGTGCAGTAGTTAGTAAATCTAAATTTACAGTATAATAAATCTTTCAAAGATAAAAAAAGAAAATAAAAAATTAAGATTTTTTTTTAAATCGCAAGGTTTGAAAACTTAAAACTAATATAAAATATTATTTTTTTTTATCAGTATAGTACCGTTAAAAAGCCTAGCTGAAGTACCTTTCAAACAAAAAAAAAATTATTAAAATCGGTTCACCCGTTCGAGCACAATTAGACTTTTAACTTTCATGTTTCTTAAAAAAGTTCGAGCCGCCCTGTAGCTTAGAACTAGTGAGAAAATAAAAAAATAAAAAACACATGTTAGTTTTTTTTTATTATACTAACGATCATCAAAGTTTCAAGAAAATCGGAGCATTTTTTTAAAAGAATTATTTTCGGCACAAAATTTTTCAAACAAATAGTTCAACCAATCATAAATTTTTTTAAACAAATAAAACCTTAAGGGGTTTAAGTTGTTTTGTTTGTTGTTTGTGGTGGTTAGCATTTCGATCATCCATTACTCTAAATAGCTCATATTCTTTGCAACCAATAACATTGATCGAACTCCTTTTCTCTGGAAAATGAGTAGGATATCTTATCAACTGGTCATGCTATACCATTTTCGTCAACATGTGATCGAATTGTTAATATGTTTGAACAAACAACAGTGGAACAAATTTAAAAAAAAATTTATTTGTCGATAAGTTTAAATATATAATTTTGTTCCAAGTATTGTTGGTGAGTCACCTAACCTAACCTCTTAACCTAACTTGTCAAAGATAATTCCTGGTTGATTTTTCGCTTGTAAATGTCATCATAATTATTAATTGCTTGAGCTCGGCAAAGTATCGAAATATCAGGAACAATGTTAACCTAAAGTGATTGTTGCTTATTTTAATTAGTGTGGCGTTTGCTCTTCTAGTACTGATGGTAATTTTCAACTCTTCAGATTTATTTGTGTTATTTACTTTTAATTGTCGGCTTACATCATCACTAGTTTCTATTTTTCAATAGGTAGGTGATAATTTAGATAAAGGCTTATCCAGAATGACCTTCCCAGGGTCAAAAATGGTGGCAACTCGTACCTTGCGGTCTTATCTTTGTACTTCTTTTGCTCTAGCCATTATCCATTTTGTTGGGGGCAGTTGATCGTCTTTTACCAAAACTAATTCCCCAATCTTTAAATTAGTCTCAGTCTTATTCCATTTGGACCTTTGTTTTAAAGTTGATAAATAGTTGTTGTACTATTTCTTCCAAAAATGCAGTTTTATGGCTTCAATTTATTTCCATCTCAAGATACCATTTAGCTAGATTCTTAAATTTTGGTTCTGGTGGTGAAACCAAAGAATCACCAATCAAAAAATGTCCAGGCGGATCGGATACCATGCACGCTTCTATCTGTGGAGTAACGCTGACAATTCGGCAAAGGTTATAATGTTCACATGTCACTCCTTTTAGATGATATTTAATTTATTAGAGTCCTGCTTTTAATCAACCACCAAAATATGCAGCTCAAGGTGGTATAAAGTGCCTAGTAATATTGTTTTAGAGAAAAAATCTTCCAGTTCAGAGCTACTTTCTTGCATTACTAATTTTCTTTTTTTGTTTAGTTCAATGCAATGTAAAGCTCACGTCATTATATCAATCTCTTGTACGCTGCAATCAATCCTTGCGATGTAAGATCACTTACAGCTTCAATATCGACATCTTTCGCAGTCATTCGCACAGAAAGTGGTATATACCTTTTATATGATCTACATCCTCTTTCTTTTTTGGTGTACGAAGTTGACAAATTGCTGATCATCCATAATCTACTCCAGTTCTTAAAACCAGTCTAGAAGGAACAATTCCTTATGATGGTAGATTGCAAATTATTTGCTGATTGTCCTTAGTTTTGAACCTGTGGCTTTTTACGCATTTATGAATTGAACTTCAAACACAACTTTTACTATCAATAATTCAAAGACGCGTTTTGGTGTAGGCAAAAGTAAGATGCGTTCCCAATGTAATGTGGTTGAATGAGCATTCGTTATTGTTAGCTCAGTAAACAGGATACTTTTTAGCAGCATAGGATGATTTTAGCATTCCTTGTTGGTCAAGAAACGGGTACAAAGGAAGAATGTTAAATTTACTTTACATAGGATTATGCCTTTTAGTTGTAATATTTCTTTGTGAAATTTTTTGGCTTGGGCTGTTATTACGATCCGCTGCAAAGCTTTGCTTTTGCTTTTTCCATTTCTTTTGTTGCTAGTGCTAGAAATGTTTGATAGCTTTGTTTAGCTGATTTATAAACCGCTGACAGTATGCTAATACACTGTACAGTGTACAATGTACTGGTTTACTCAATCCATCATATTTTCAATTTTATATTCAGTTGTTATTGTTACCCATTTTCCTAATTTTCTTTGAACCAATGCTGTCCGTTCGAGCCATAGATGATTTTCACTTAGTTTAGCTGGATCAATTTCTCAAGAATCTCAATCTGATGGGTTAGAACAGAAGACAGTTCTAACATGGTTCCATTGTAAGGTATGCATAATCTGTTGTATCTCGGTTACTTGGTTTTCGACGAAAAATTTCCATCTCATTGGATTACCTCTTATCCACTCAATCACTCCAAGATTTCAAGTTCTGACGCAAAAGCCATCCAATCCACACTGAAGGATAAAAGGTCGGCATAGTGATTATTTGGTCACGATGGTTCGGTTGTTGTGTCTTCGATTATGCGGTTGGCACAGTGATTATTTGGCCACGATGACAGCACATTCGGTTGTTGTGTCTTCAACTCGGTTGTTGTGTCTTTAAATTTCAATTTTGAAGACAATACAACCGAATTAGAGGTTAATGTGACAGGAAAAACTCGGTTGGCATAAAATAGGTTGCAACCGCTTTTTTTGTTGTTTCAGTGCTTTTATAAACTGGAATTACAATTATCAACACAAAATAAATTTAACACAGGAAAATCTCTAACAACAACAAAAATTATAGTTTCATAATGACTCTTAAATTTACGATAACATTAAATAATAACATTAAAAAAACTGAACTTAACTTAGCTTGTTCAATGCTGTGATTGCGCAAATCCTAGGTTCTTCTCTGAAGATAAATCCTTTATTATTTTTCCCTCCTGATCTTCCAATATGTTTGGAAATATCATTGATTATTCTTCTGCAACTCAAATTAATAGCGACGGTTCCCCTCTTTAATATACAAAATCACAACCTAGCCGCATTTTATGTATTTATAAGAATCGCCATTAAAATATAATTCACAAGTTCAAGTATAATTAATTACGTCCTTTTTCTAATATTTCAAAGTCCATTCACTAATTTATTAATGCAAACTACAATCTCAATAGTTTTTCCTTTTATTTTTGAATTTAATTTCACCATATAGTCTTTTCAATATAAATGATGCTACTAGTAATGCCAAAGCCAAATCAGACATATTATATTGAGATAAATTTAAAAAAATCATTCCATCACTTGATGGTTAATTATCCAAAACAGTAGTTTTAGTTTTAATTTTAGTTTTAATTTTAATTAACAGTTTTAATTTTTATCAAACATTTTAACACATACTAAAGAACCGATTTTATAGCCAAAAAAGCACAAAAGCAACAATTATGATAAAACAAATGAAATCTTTTTAAAAAGCTAATCAAAATCTTTGGAAGTCAAAACTAACTATTTTTAAAGTTCAAAATCATTTCTAAAAAAAAATTCTATTTATCTCTGTCGTTGTGGCTTTCACAATTTATCAAGTACAAAATTTAACCCATACATTAAAAATCATAACAATAACGTTCTTCAAAATTCAATCAATTATTATTAATACTGTTACGTTTTTCTAACCTTACTTCGAATTGGGCTAACTCAGAATTCGATAAACGCAATTCTAAATCTGTTCCGAGTTCGATTAGTAAGCACAAACACCAGGTTTTATTAAGTATTCAACTCCTTAATTGTTCCACAACAACAGGAAACAATACGACAAACAATATTCCTAACTAGAATATTCTTTTAACAGCTTCGAAACTCCAACGATTTATTGTAGAAATTTCTAGTAACACAACGTTCAAAATAATACACAAAATATTTTTTCTCAATAACACTTAAAACTTTATTCACAAAAACTAATTTAAATATCACTTTTATAATTTTAACTTTACCGTCACAGGCTTAAAATAAAACTAATTACTAATCTACAAGAGGCAATCACCATTCTGCTTAAGTTATAGAAAATTTGAGGTCACTTTTGAGAAACCTTGAGAATGCTGATTTGATTCATAAAATCATTCAATTTTATTTATTGTTGACCCAAATTTCACGAAGTACAACAACAACACTATTCATTTCATTAATTTTTTGTTGATTTGATTTTCCTGGAAGTGACCGTAATTGTCCTTTATTTTAATGTCCATTTAACAAACACAAAAATATGAATTGTTTCACATAGAAAAAGAAAAGAAAAGCAACCAAAAGAAATTGATTATGCATGACATTTAACAACAAGATAAATGATTTAAGAGGAAAATAACATTCGACGTAGTACACCAAAATGAGCATTTATGTATACAGTGGAACGTTGTATACCGTCAGATACTATTTTAGGAAGCGAATCCAAATCGATTAATAATTCGAAATGAATGTATGATTTATGGTATGAACAAAAGAAAATGTCGGTTAAACAGATTTTTGTTGGTCGTTACAGGTGTTTAGTTATATACCCGTCTTAAAATGGTTAGGTTATTGGTTATTTTCTAGTTCTGGTAGTGCTTGTTTGTACATAATCCATTTAGAATTTATAATGTCTTGGCAATGGTTGATCTCAACTAACACCAGTCAACCATAGTTATTGAAGTCGTATTTTTATTTGGATAATTGTAGAAATTAGCAATCCAAGAGGATAAATTAGTTACGATGCTTCCGAAAGAAGTTTTCGTTTAGTCGTTATATTTTCTGTATTGGACAACATCACATTGGATTCAAAAGTAACTGTTATTATGTTCCAAATTATTCGAATGGTTTTTATTGTATCAATGAGTTTTATCAGATATGATTTTATTTTTTGAAGTTCAATATGTATGAAAAAATTTTAGGCTGGATGTCAAACCATTTCCTCCGGCTAAAGACAGTGCTTATCGAATTCTGTTTGTTGAATCATTGATTCTGTTGAATTAGTTTTACCTCTTTATCCCTGGCGTTTACATCCCAGGGTGAAATTTTTTCGTCCGTGTAATCAGCTTCTATTCATCTCGTTCCATGGCAGTTGACCCTAGTTTCGACATCCTATTTCACGAAGGTCTTGAATGATGTGATCATGCCAGCGTTTTCTAGGTCCTCTTCTTCATTGAACACCAGATGGTTGTTGTTGGAACACTTTTTTTATTATCTTATCTAACGAAACCCTTTCTGCATGACCAAACCATTTAATCCAATTGGATTTAATAAATTTGATTACATTGGGATTGACTTGATTCATTCGGATTCTATAATGATTTTTAGCAATTTTAAATTGACCACAAATTTTCGTATGACTTTCCTCTCGGATGCTGATAGTTGTACAGTTTACACGACAGCGAAAGATTTTTCGATCCCAGAAGTTTTGAGAATGGGTAGAAAGCTCTGTATGCGACAGTGATACGGGCTTTTATATCTGCCTGCATGTCGTTTGACGATGTAATTACAGACCCGAGGTATTTGAAGTTTTCTACGCGTTTTGCTTCATATTTGCCAGTTTGCAGAATGCCGTGCGATATGCTCTGGGATGTTGTTAAAAGTTTAGTTTTGCCAGTGGGTGTTGATCACCTTGTCGAACACCTGATGTTATATCAAATTAAATTAACCCAGCGATTACTAATCTACAATTTGATCCTGATGTTGTGAGTTTACACAGAAAAACCATTTTCTCTGGGATACCAAGGCATATGAGTACGGGCCAAAGTTTGTCGCGGATGATGCAGTTATATTCTTGCTTGAAATAAATGTAGAACTGGTGAATATTAATGTTGTACTCCGATCATTTTTCCAGAATCATCCTTACAGTGAAACATTGATCTGTGGTTAAACGGTTTTGATGAAAACCACAGCGATAGTCACCGATTATAGATTTGGCGTACGGGATGATTTGAGCAAGTCCAACATCAGCTAGTATTTTATGTGCAGTGCGATTCCACGATAATTCGCATACTTTAGTCGGTCACCTTTCTTGTCTAGTGGAACAATGAAAACTGTGTTCCATGCAACAGGTAATTCTTCTTGGTCCCATATTGCCACAATCAGGTCGTTAGACATGAGACATGAGACAAGAGCTGCTCATTCATTTTGAAATAGTTTTACAGGGGTTTATCGATACTTGGTGCAGATTGCCAGTTTTTATGGCTAGTAAAACCTTCTTCTATTGTTATGTAAGGAACAAAAATATCTTCACTTGATGGAGCAATTGCTCGATAAGAATGAACTTCATTCGTTCTATTCAGTAAGTTGTCAGTGGGATCGCCATACTGACAGTTCATAACGTTCACTTGTTGTAAGTTCGTTTTTCAATTTTTAATGGCTGTGGATTGTTCGTGGAAATTTTTTGTCAGATGCCACGCATTAGCTAGTATTCTATCGAACTTCGGCGAATGCTGATTTATGTTTTCGAAACAGCTCTTCACGTGTTCGACTTTCCGTAGAAGATTTGCTAAGGCTTTTCTGGCGCATAATCAGTTGGAGGTTTTTGGGTGTTAATTTATTTTCCATTCTTCTTGTATTTTCATACAATGGCATCTCAGACGGGATGTCATGCTCTTTTTTGCTTTGTGTCACTATTTTATGATATTTTTTCAGCGTTTTCGGAGGTTTAGTTACTGCTTGTTTATTAAATGTAAATGACAACTTGCACTTGTACTTAAAGATGACAAGCATATAGTTGATGTCCATATGAGCACCTATGTATGATCGTACGTCAGCTAGGGATTATAAATCCAAATTTGTTTTTGGTATTGAAAACAGAAACAAAACCTAGAATAACGGCTGTATTTCCCCTACGCAATGCTCCTAACATAACCAGCTATGTGCCAGATCTGATTGATAATGCTAAGTTTTACAAATGTCTTTGAAATGTTTTGTTCGGTCCAATTTCCTGTTTGAAATGAAGAAAACTTCCCAGTTATGGGCATGTTCCAATTGAAACATTTGTTTAACCTTTTCAAATTTGACCCAAACAAAAAAGTAGAGATTTCCAATTCCAAAGTGTTTGCCATTCCAAACTATAATTAGTTCACATACGCAAAAAGTTAGCGAAAGCCAAAATTTGACATTAACGACGTACTACCTGGGTAACACTTTGCAGGATTAGATTGAAGTTGTTGAAAGGGGCATAGTAAATACTGCTAAAACTCAACGAATCTTCACCCTAGCGAAACATTGGCGCCCTAAAACCAATGCAACTCAAGCGTCTGTTCTCCATGTAAGGAGTGGATTAGAGCTGGCAACTGTCGTTTTGCACGTTTATATGGCGAGTCACTTTGATCAACTGGATTGCTATGTAAATGTGGAAAAGGATTTAGGAAAATTTGGGTTGGATGAAGGGGTTTCTTAACCCCCATTTCCGAAAAATAATTATTTGTTATGAATTATATATTTTACTGGCTCCGGATAATCTTGGGCTCATTTCAAGAATGATCTCACAGAGCCCACTTTAGCTATACTACGATTTTAAAATAAAAGTTTTTAACGTATTAAGCTTTTGAATACCAGGAGATGTCGTAAAACTTACAAGCAAAGTCGAAATTTATTATTTAGACACCTGATATAGTGACAATACAAGAACTAAGATGGTAAGGGAGTAGAGAAAATCCATGAAACAGCAAAAGGACACACTCCCTACTATTGTGGTCATCAAAACGGAGGGGAATCTAAAGTTGCTTTCTCATACACCGTCGCATGAATAAACATGCCATCGAATTCTGTCCAATTAATAGGCGAAATAATATGCGAATAACAATGAAAATCTGCACGCCAAAACTTAATGTAACGATCGTCAATGTTCATGCACCTAATGAAAACAAAGTAGATGACAATAAAGACCTGTTTCTTCTTGAGCGTGAAGAAGTCATTATAATGACATACCGCGGCACGATATATAAAAATCGTGGTAGGTGACTTTAATGCTCAAATTGGTAGAACCGCAAAACAGAAAACACATATCTGCCCTTAAATATTGCACCATATCAGTAACAGTAACGCCTCTCGTGCAGCTGCGCTGCTATGATGTATGATCTAGTTATTCTCAGCATTTTCTATCCCAAGAGAATTTACAAAACAAAGTGGAAATCAAATGACGAAAGAACTGAAAATAAAATCGATCATATCATGTGTATGGTATCATAAATTTAGTTGACCAACTTCAGTGCAATTTTGATTTGTAGATATTTGGATAATTTCTTGAATTGCATATTTTCTCTACCTAAAAGAATGCCTGAACACAACATTTGGTACAGTTTTTTGGCTGTTCAACATGAATCGAACACTAAGTGAATCATAATTCGAGTAAACAAATGTTTTCAAATTTGCATAAGCAAATTTTTCAAACACAATAAACAATCTTTGATGGTTGCGAATATAGTCTATCTAGATACTAAAACTTAATGAAATGCGTTGGATGTGGAACTTGAGTTGATTTGGTCGAATAATCGTACAAAATTCTGCGGGAATTGATCTAAGTTTTTAAAATTCCAGAAAAATGCGTTATCACAAACTTTGACGAATCAACTAAAGTGAATGATGAGATCAAAACATGGATTTTGTTAAAGTTTGAGCTTAATCAAGCAATGGGTCTAGGAATGACGGTAAATTTAGTTGTAATTTCGATTTCTTTTGAATAGAACAATAATTTCAAATTTTTCGACTGCTAGTTTCATGAAAATTGGTACGAAAATTCTGGTTCATGAGCTGGTTGGTTGAGTATTAGTATAAAAAGAAAGATTGAAAGAAATGTGTCATTTAATCAAGTGACACTGTCCCGTAAGCTAAACATCATGCCTGCTTAATCCGATGGAAAGAGATGACCCAAATCCATTCAAGCTATTTGTGGGAGTCACTTGGACAACAGGGTTGAAGAAGTTTAGTTGCTGTGTTTTCTTCTTTAAGATTGAAAGAGTCTTTGAGAACACTTTACTCGTTTTCTGAATGTTCAATTTCATGTCAGAACGCATTGTGTATTCAGAGCACGTCACGGTCACCAATATAAAACAAGATTGAATATTCAAAGTTTATATAAGACTGACTAAGAACTAGACAATTAGAAAATTGAAAAATTTAAAAGTCATTGCTATGCTAAACATAAGAAAAATTAAAAAAAAAGTCAGACAAAAATTCGCTCGTCAAGGGTTCCGTGTATGTAAAACAACACAATATCAAAAATTATTGACAAAAAGTTGTGTTGTAATGTCCTTATATTTTCAGACCATAGACACAACAAAATAAATGTTAAATTGTAAATGTCAATAGTAAATCTAAATTACAATCAAATCTACATTGATCAAAAATGGCAAAAAAATGTTAATTCAGGTTAAATATTATCCATAGATGTTTTTGGTAACTTAAAAAAGATTCAATTACACCAGCTTGTAAATGGATTAAATTTTATTATTTTTTCGGTCAATCGAGTGTTGAAATTTAGGGGGGTGGAAAGGCTACATACTAAAAATATTTTTTTTTCAATAACATAAAAACTGTGCATTGCAAAATTCTAAAAAAAATTGTAATATTTCTTAAATTAAGTGCTCTTTCATATGACACCCCACTCATTTGGGTCAAAAATGGTTTTTTCCCTCCCCACACCCATCCCACAAACACACAGAAATATAATTATTTGAGTCTTCAATATGATTTTCATTAAAAATTTACCAATATTCCTGTCTCTGTGAAAATTTTCAAATTTTTCCGTCAGTCATCGTCAAAACGTAGGCGGCGGCACGATCTGAATTTTACCCTTTCTTATCCATAACTCAAAAAGTGTGCTGTAGTTTTTATACAAAACTTAGCAAATTTCCTAACTCTGTGAAATTTTCCAAATTTTTCTGTCATTTAGTGTCGAAACGTATGGAAGGGGGGTGGGGGTGATGGTCTTAATTTTGCACTTTTTCGACAATAACTCAAAAACTGGGCACCGCAAAATTCTTAAAAAATTGCAACGAATTCTACATTTGGGTGTTCTATCAAATGACAGCCCACTTGCTTGGGTCAAACAAAAGTTTTTTTTTACCCCCTCTATCCCGGTCCTCTAAACACACAGAAATTTAATTATTGGAGACTTCGTTATAGTTTTCATACAAAATTTAGCCAATATCCTAACTCTGAGAATTTTCACAAATTTTTCTGTCAATCAATGTCGAAACGCATGGGGGGAAGAACGGTCTGGATTTTGCACTTTTTTTACAAGAACTCAAAAACTGGCCACCGCAAAATTCTAAAAAAATTGCAACGAATTCTACATTTGGGTGTTCTATCAAATGACACCCCACTCGCTTGGGTCAAAAAAATTTTTTTTTTACTTCCTCTACCCCGGTCCTCTAAACATACAGAAATATTATTATTGGAGACTTCGCTATAGTTTTCGTACAAAATTTAGCGAATTGCCTAACTCTGTGAATTTTTACAAATTTTTCTGTCAATCAGTGTCGAAACGTGGGGGGGGGGAGGGGGAACGGTCTGAATTCGCACTTTTTTTACTATCCTTTACTACATAAAAACTGGGCATTGCAAAATTCTAAAAAAAACTGCGTTGTTTTTTAAGTTAAGTGCTCTTTCAAATGACACCCCACTTGACCACATTTTAAATAGTATTCTTACCCCTCCTCATTTCCACCCCCTTAATAAATCTAAGTATATATTATTAAAAACGTACTAATTTTTCTATCATTCCAAGTACATTTGAAAATTTTCGATCAGATAGATTCGGAGCTAATCGAGGTAAGAAAACGCGAAAAAAACGTTATTATTCAAAATTATACAAAAAATGGTGAGGTGTAAAATTCCAAAATAAATTTTTATGGAATACTGAAATAAAGTCCTTTCATATGATACCCTACTTGAATCTATAAAAAAAATGTATTTTCTCAAAGGTCTCAAACCGCAGCCCTGTAAACCAAACGAAAACCACTTTAGTTTTATTTGTATCCGTCATTTTATGTGGACAGATTAGTTTTATACGCACCTCAAATTTCAAGTCCATAGCATTTATAGTTACGAGATAATCGATAAAGTGTGAAAAACACGTTTTACTCTCATCAATAGTGTTCCGTATAAAAAACGGAACCCTAAGAACACACAATGGAAATCATTTAAAAATTTTATACTATAAAGCAATAAAAATGATAGCAAAAAAATATAAAATCTAAAATCTTTGGGAGTGGATTACAAAAGTTTAGAAAACTGACGTATGAGCAATTTTAAAGTAGCAAAAAGTCAAAGCAGTAAATTTGAAATTGCAAGTTTCAAACTAAAATGTCATTATATAAAAACATTTAGATAAATTTGCATCTAAAAAGTTAGGAAATAAAAAAGAAAAAAAACTGATATATTAGAAAAATTTAAAATTTACATTTTTAAACTTAAAGGTTTTGAAATTTAAATACCGAAAGAACACTTAGAGATTAAGAAATAGTAGTTACTTTTTGTAAACAGCAAACAGACAACTAATATTCATGTCATCACACACTTGATGTTAAATGACCATTATTAGAAGCTCTCCAAAATATAAAAAAATTAAAAATTATTGTTACTGTTACAAAAATTTAATTAAACATAAAGCCACACCAAGTTCTTCCATTACAACAAGATACAACACAAAACATATAAGGGTATCTCTTGAAATTGATCTATTAACTCATGTCTACATATTAATCAATTCTGAATAATTTTTCGTGCAATAGTTGTCAATCAAGATAACCATATTCCATTTAAATGCGTGAAATAAATTTCACGTTTTTTATTTTAAATCCAATTTTTTATTCCAAACAACAAAAAAAAAATGTGTTTGTCTATTAATTTATACAATAAAAAAATCATCTATTTTTTGTTATTAAAAATTAATAAATAATTCATACGAAAATGTATAATATGGTTTTTCCTGTAAATTTAATTTTTTTATTTCTTTTGGAAAAAATTTGGTTCGATTATTTTAAAATAATTTTAGTGCATTTTGTGTTATTTTGTTGATGGTTTGAGAAGATTCAATAAAACAGGTATCGCTCACTCCTTATATTTTAGATTGAAATATAGTTGCAGTTACAAATGCTTTTAGAGTGTTCACTCTATCTTTATGTAAATGTTCACTCTGTTTGACCAATATAATTTTTTTTTTCAATCATCGCATGTGAAACGATAAACTACTTATTTTGTTGTTAGTGTATAAGAATTAAAAACTTATACTATCCAAGAAGGCTCAAATGGTTAGAATAACTGATATTCCTAAAAGAAGATATTTTTAGAAACGGTTTTGGTAAGCTTATAAACTGGATAAATACAACAAAAGTCCTTGTGAATTAAATGATAGTCCTATGATTATTTTCTCATGAGTTTTCTGAAATGTCATAAATACACTCCAACCAAGACCATCTAAAATCAAAAACATTTCCTTAGTTATTTTTTCTATTTATATTATTAATTTAAACAAACATAAGAAACAGCGAAAAAAAATTGTTAATAAAAACAAATAATTTATATTTATTTATTTCATATTTTATAATTTAATAACAATAATAGCAACAACAAGAAAATGTTATCCAAGGAATTATTACATCGTTATCATGATCACAACACCACAATTTAAAAATACATTTAATCAAAAATTCATGAGATATAAAAGTAAGAAGTATAACGAAGAATTGAAATAAATTATCACATTTACTGACTATTACTATTCCGTAACAATCTCGATATAGATTATTAGAGATAATATATTCATTCATAGGCTTAGAGTTATGAAAACTGTCATTTTGTTTTGATTTGTTGAAGTTATTCACTCGTATATAATCTGTAAAATTATAATCTAGAGTTATGCAAATGGAGCTTAGATTTTTAATTAGACGGTTACGGTTTTATGTGATGCGTGTTAGCTTCTATTGTGCAAACCGATGAAAATTGGTTTTAAAAATCTTGACTTTATTCTTTTGACTTTATTTTATTGTAAGAATGTTTTTGATGGAAAATATAATAATTTTAGGAAACAAGTGGGTTTATCCAGGTGAATAACCGGTTTCCGTCCCATGAAGAGTTTGTGAAAAGAGGGACTAGCTTTACAATCCCTAACCAATAGAATTGATTCTAATAACTTCATGGAAAATTCCTCAGTTAGTTTTAGTTTGTCTGTCTTCGAGCGACTGGTAAACACTTTAAACTTTCTTTCAAAGTACATTGAATATTTATGAAAGTTATGGGCGCTTCTGATCTCTTCCATGTGGTGTGGTTTCTATGAAACAAGACAGCGGTTGGATGTTGATAAATGTGTCTTTAATCCCATTTGCTTCTGAATATTATGCCATTAGCAATTGTATGTATCCATATGAGCCCAAACGTTTCTTTAATGTGGTGAAAAGTTTTAACTTGGATTATGTTATGTTGTGTATTTGACAATTTTTACAAATTTTGTTACTATGGTAGCAGTAAACATATAAGAAATACTGAAAGTTCAACACTAAAATTTAACGGTATCAGCAACATCAAGATGGGATAGCTTGTGCTTTGCGTTTTTTAAAGTGTTGCAAATTAATTTGTGTAATGACTCTCTACGGACTATTTTTGGGCAATTGTTGCTCGTTGATTTTTTGCAAACTGCCATGAGACCCGGAAGTTTGAAAAAGTGTACTTTGATGAGGTAGAGTGATATATGAAACGAAATCGAAAGTAAATTCTGAAGTTCTAAATCTGTTTTTCTCAACAATATTAATCAATTAAGCGGTGTTAAGCTTTTTCAGTTAAGGAACTAGTTTCGGCTTATACCTATTCAACAATTCATCGGTATGATCGGTTAAGTTGTGGCTTTAAAAAAACAGGTTTTTAAACAACTTCGTACAGAATAATTATATAAAATTCAAAGCTGACATGAGTTGAACAACAACAATACAAAATGTTTTTAAAAACAATATTTAAACTAAAATAACAATGAAAACCTCTATAAAATAGTTCAAACCTAATCAACTTTTAAATGTCAAAAAATAACACAATCCGCGGTATCTGTATATTATAATGAAACATTAAACTAAACAAAAAATTTCAATTAACCACCAAACTGCTCTACTTCATACATACTGAAAACTAACAAATATTATATTGACGTACATAAATGCCGATTTCTGTATGATGTCGAATGTCTTATGTATATTTTCTTTGATTTTCTTCTTTGTTGTTTTTCTCTATCGTTGCGATATGCAAAAGAGAATAAATTTGTTTTGTTTATAGAATCAATATTTGTTGATGAATGTTAGAGGTAAAAAATTAACCGAATGGTAATCAATATTTAATAAATAAAATGTTGGGTGGAAGTGTAAGATTTATCGTTGGTCGATAGCCCAGAATGTTTGTTAATCGCTATCTTTGTTAGTGCCGTCTTTGTTTTTTTTAATAATGTGTACCGTTTAATCTAGCAACATTTTTAGGAAGAAATAAGACCCAAAACAGGTCACAACCCAGGATCTCTTGGAAAATTAAAGTACGGTTGGCACAGAGAATATTTTGCCCTTTACAGGAAAGGACGAAAGGAGGAGGTCTGACTGACTACATTCGTCCTGCAAATGATAAAAAACGATGTGTTAGTCAGACTCAAATCCAAACCCGGAGATAAGACCCCTCATTCGCTACCGACTGAGCTAGCCAGGCTTGATCAAAAAATAAAGCCGAAGACCTAACATAGGCGAGAGATCTAGTATGTAAGCAAAATGGAAGGGACATTCCGGACAATAGGAAATTAACGAAGATCTGGAGAGAGGCATATATCTACTGACGCAAGTCTTTGAAATGATAAATTTCGCGTGGTCTCAAAATTACGTCATCCAGTTTGTAGGACGCGTTACCAACTGACCTGATTACTTTGGCTTTCACAAATTTTGGAGCTAATATAGAACTTAGTAGTACTTAGCGTCACTCAGTGCAAAGTTTCGCCGACGGACGATGTCACCAGCAACAAAAGCATGTTTCCGGAGAAGGCAAACTGTAGTGCGTCGGGTTTTGAACGAATTTCATACGATTTAGGGTTTCCCAGCTTTAACAATTTTACAGATGTTACAATAAGAAACAAAGTATTTAATTTAAGTGGCCATCTGAGGCCAAAAGTAAAATTGAATGGATGATAAAAAGATTTTCAAAATCCACCATGTGCAGAGGTAGCAGAATCATGAGTCAAGTTGGCCTTTATCTCTTCGGAAATCCACAACAAAGTTACGCCTTCCGATGTAACAACACTATGAGAGAAATTATGTTTTTTATGCACAAGTTTCTCAGATGTGCGGCAATCGGTTAGGGAACCATTGCAGTCAGTGATTATCTTCACTACTAAGATAATTATGACAAATATCAATGACACCAAAAGTATGGGATTATAGTTCAAGATTAAAAATATAAGTTTTGTCCTCGGTAGCCACATTACTTACGATGAGCCAACAGTGAAACTCTAAAATTTGAACTACGACCGTGAGAAGTCCACGTACTCTGTATCTGCTATTGGCATACGAGTTGACATGAGATATCACATGCCAGAGGTATTTATTCGGTTAGAACATTCAGTCAACGGTAGGAATCCTAGTCTTAGTTATGGAATATTCCTTAATGACGTTACACTATTGTTTGCTCGAAGAAATGAACTTACATATAACTCTGTGGGTCATACTATAAAAAAATTTGCCTGTAACTGAATTTTAATTTTGTTCGAAAGTCGTACAAAAATCTGAAAATCTGAAAGCCTTACAAAAAATAAGTAATAAAATATGGAGGGGCTGAAATCTCACAGCTCTGAGATATCAAGACTTCGGTCTGGGTAAAGGATTTTGATATAGTTTTCGGCAAAAAACTTTCACGAGGACATGGTTTTTAGTTTTGGGCAGCGATGTATATCAAACATAACTCTTTGTTAAAGTACAAGTATTTTTTGTATCTGTTTAAAAATTTATTACAAAACTAACACGAAATATCAATACGTTGCCGGAAAAATTATAATCAAAATTCCAAAAATATTGTTAAATTAAATAAAATCAAACTTTTTCAAAATTCCAAAAATATTCTAAAAATTAGAATGAAATCAAATATTTAAACTTTTTCTAAATTCCGATAATATGCCAAAAATTCTTAAAAATTCGAACTTTTCCAAAATTCTAAAAATATTGCAAAAATTCCTACAAAATCAAAAATTAAAACTTTTTTCAAAATTCCAAAAATTATAATAAAATCAAAAATTAAAACTTTTTCCGAAATTCTAAAAATATTGCAAAAATTATTACAAAATCAAAATAGCAAACTTTTTCAAAATTCCAAAAATATTTCAAAAACTATAACAAATTCAAAAATTTCCCTTTTCAATTTCATTTTCAGTTACATTTACGTCATAAAAACAGCTACATTTTTTTTTCCAAAACATTGGCTAAAAAATAAATGATTTGACATTTTTTGACACACTTGACAACATTTTTTTGACAAACTTATAATGCCATAATTCTCAATAATAATAATAAAATTTCATTTCGAGCAAACAATTTTATTTTTTCCAAAAATTGGGTAAAAAATAAATAAAAATCTCTTTTGACACACTTGACAACATTTTTTTTGACAAACTTATAATGCCATAATTCTCAATAATAATAATAAAATTTCAATTCAAACAAACAATTTTATTTTTTCCAAAAAGTTGGGAAAAAAATAAATAAAAATCTTTCTTTTGACACACTTGACAACATTTTTTTGACAAACTTATAATGCCATAATTATCAATAATAATAATAAAACCGAAGTAGTTTCATTTCAAACAAACAATTTTTTTTTCCAAAAAATTGGGTAAAAAAATAAATAAAAATCTTTCTTTTGACACACTTGACAACATTTTGTTGACAAACTTATAATGCCATAGTTCTCAATAATAATAATAAAACCGAAGTAGTTTCATTTCAAACAAACAATTTTTTTTTCCAAAAAATTGGGTAAAAAAATAAATAAAAATCTTTCTTTTGACACACTTGACAACATTTTTTTGACAAACTTATAATGCCATAATTCTCAAAAATAATAATAAAATTTCATTTCCAACAAACAATTAATTTTATTTTTTTTCCAAAAAATTAGGTAAAAAAAAAAATAAAAATTTTTCTTTTGACACACTTGACAACATTTTTTTGACAAACTTATAATGCAATAATCTAGTTTTTGATCTCACATACCAATCCCGACCATCAAGATTCCCCCAAATTTAATGTTCCTACTCGTAATCACTTAAAATGAACGTTTTTTCAGCCAAAAATATGAAAATTTGCTATTTTTGACACACATAATGATTTTTTTGACACACTTCCGGTACAGTTATCGAACACAGCGTCCTTTCGGACCTGCATCTTGTGAATACCTATTTTTAGAAAAAAAAATTTTTGAAATCCCTCCAGCCGTTTTCCCTGTAGTGTAGGTAATGACGGCGGCCGGCGGCCGGCGGCCGGCCGACAGACAGACATACATTTTTTTTTTTTTTGCTTTTTTAGAATCAGGAGGTCCTAAAACGTCGAGAAATGTCAAAAAAAGTGGGGGTAAAAATTTCACTTTGAGCTCATGAATGTAATACTTAGGTCTTTCAGACCGAAGTAATAATAATATTCACCTTTTCACACTGAAAAAAATCCTGTGTTATCCTTAAAAAAATCCCTTTTCTTGGCAAAATTTAGTTATAGTCACTAAAATTTGTTAATGTTAACAAAAATCCTTCTGTTGAGTGTGGAAATATTTAGTTGTTAAAAAGAAATCGTTTTCTTTAAAAGTTTTCTACTTCTAAATAAATTATTTATTGGACATTAATAAAGGTATTGTCAGCAACACTAAAAAAATTATTAAATTGAAGTTTCTGTAAGCTAAAAATTATTTTATTTGGTTTAAAAATAAAATTTAGTTACTTCAACAAAATATTTAGTTTATAAAACAAGAAAAAAAGGATTAAATTGTCTCAAATATAATTTTGTTGACATAAATAAATATTTATTTACTAAAATAAATAAAATGTAATACCGTTATTTAAATTCTAGTCGGTTTTTTTGTGATATTCAATATGGGTCATAGTTTAATTTTGCTAATTGATCCTGAAGGTTGTATGTTTGTTTGTGCAAGTGTTTTTGTATATTTTTTTAAACAAGTGTTGTTAATAGTTTTTTGAGACGCGTGTGCCTGTGTAGTTAAATTAATTGGTTAAAAATTTTAAAATCACATAAGCTCGGTAAGTTAAAATTTTATAAATTTGTAATTTAAATCAAGAAACATTTAATTCTAATTAAATTTCAAAATATTGTTTACTTAAAGTAATTTCATTATAAGAACATCCTCGAAACGTGGCTTGTTATAAAACACAAACCCTTTAACACAATTTAAAAAATAGAAGATTGAATTAAATCTAAAGGAGATATTTGAATTTCAAAATTTATTATTGGAACTGTGGAATTTATCTCATTTGTATTCACATTGGAACAGTAAGTTTCTTTAACTAACTTTCTAACTAATTTTATTTTGTATCAATTAAACCCTAAATCATATTTTATTTCAGACGAAAAGGTTTATATTAGTCAATTAAAGCGACTTAAATTTCATCGAGTCGAAAAACTTCTCGCTGGGTTTCCTTCTGGTGACCAAATTGACTTGGAACATGAACTCTACCAATGGCAAACCAATCAGGGATTAGCTGTTAATAATGCAACAGCATCAACATCAACAGCATCAACAGTTTCTACATATTTGTCAAACATACGTTTACCAGAGTCGCCGAGAGAATCATATCAATTTGGTTTAAAAATTAACCTTGATGAATTACCTTCTACCGATACGCAAGGACAAATGTTGAAGACACATTACATAGTAGACAATGAGTTAAACGAATCAAATCGTCGTTTGTTGGTAGAGATCATTATTGACTATTTTTTCAAAAATAAACTTCCATTTACAACAGATGATTGTGAAGCAATTTCTGCGGAAATAGTTCAACTATTTCCAACAGAAGAACAAGTAAACTATTCAACATTTGTTTATTACTGTTTTAAATTCTATTTTTGTTTATTACTATAGACCGTTTATTATCAAAAACGTAAAAATCGTGCTACAAAAAAAATTTGTATAAAACAAGTGGTCTGCAATATCAAATAAACAAAAACGAGGATAAAACGACTGCTGAGAATGAAAATGTCTCCAAAAAAATTGAATTACCTATTGTCGCGACGTTAGATATACACGTAAGAGTCATAAAATACGAAGTGTTAACCGAACCAGAATTATTAAATTATTGGAGCTGTACGACATCTCATCGTCTACAACAAATAAAAATGTTCAAAAGTACTGCAGATTGTTTTGAAGAATGGCCACAATATAAAGAATATACGGATTTAAATTGGTAAAAATAAAATATTTTTGACTATTGACTCCACATTGCATTATTTTTCCAATACAATTTGTCATTTATATTTTACAGATCGAATGAACTTTAAAGGAATATATGTTACCCAGTATAAACTCTTTGATGAATACCAAGATTTTTTACTAAAAATAGTGCCATTATTTCATCGAGATATTAAAGATCTAGTCGCTTTGAAAATTTTAAGGCGTATATCAAACTTGAACAACACTATTAGTAAAAGTATGTATTTCAATACAAATTTTCAAGGTTTAAGCATGATTCCCAAATGTTTACTAAACGCAAATAACTAAAGGTATAGCAGCTGTTTTATAATATACAAAAATGATTGCTATACTATATAACATATAGACCGAGAGCCGACGACGGCCAGACCTTCGTTATTTTATAAAAGCTGAAAGTTTTTCTGCGCATACCCCTTACTTAGGTAAGAACGATCAGCGACATATGAAGTTTGTATCGTGGTGGCTTTGGCAGGGAGCAGGTAACAAAGGGGTCTCCAAAGCTTAGTGAAAGTATAAAAGGTAATTTTTTTAAATATTCTTCGGGATAGTATTAGAAGTCACGTCACCCATTGCCAGACACTTACTATCGTGGTAACCCCCTGCCAGACATCCTTAAACTTTAACAAATTGATAATGTGATAACTTCTACCTCAGTAGGGGGTATGCGCATAGAAACTTTCAGCTTTTATAAAATAACGAAGGTCTGGCCGTCGCGGGCTCTTAGTCTAATACTATATACTAACTAAATAGTAATAAGGTTACATACGGCCGAGTTTTTAAAGAGTCAAGGGAAAATTATTTGACTCTACTCGGCGTATATGTAACCTGATTACTATTTACATACTAAATCAAATTTAATTGTTTAATTTAATTTATTTTTATTTAATTTATTTTTCAGATGGAAAGGCAACTGCTACATTTTATTTATTGCACGCAATTTTAAAACCAACTGTCACATCTTATAGAAAAACGGCCGTTGGAGAAAAACAATATATAAAATTTTCAATTCTCCAATCGCAAGAGTCATTTATTAAAATATTTGACTCAGACAATGATTAACACATAATGGAGAAAAAATTCAACCATTAATTTACATAGTTGGAAGCATTGTTGATCCAAAATCAATATTTGCTTATTTGGATGGAGTAAAATATTTATTACCAAACATCCAAGTAGCGATAGATACAGTATTTAAAACATTTTATGTTTTTAACTTAAAATATCCTGAAGCATGTAGCAAAGTTTGGCAATTTATACAAATTTATTTTTATGATATAAAATTAACAAATGAAGTGGTTCATTCCTCGGTAACAACGTTAATTAAAACTTTAAATTTTGAAAATTGATGATATTAAGAAAACAAATGTAAATAACTGTATGTAAGAAATGTAGTGAATTTTATAATAAATATATGAAATAAATAATTGAATTAAAAATTAAGTACAAATATTTTGTTTTTACTTGAAACAGCCTTCAAAACTTTTTGGTATTAAATAAATAATATTTACACTCTTTTTTTGGTACAAACAAATAATTTGTTTAACCATAAAAATTCCATCGAAGATTTAAAAAAACTTTATTTCTCCTTAACCATGTATTAACTAATCTTTAAAAAACTGTGTTTAATTGTAACTAAATAAATGTTTTGTATCTAACATCTTTTTGCTTTTGCTAACCAAATTTTATTTGTTTAAAACTACTAAGTATTTGTTTAAAAAATTTTGTTGTGATAAAAAAAGTTTTATTACTAACCGAGTTTAGGAGTTTAACAAAAGTACCACTGTTAGGGTAACTAAATATTCTTACTACCCAAAACTTTATTAATGCTAACTTCGATTTTAGTTGTTATTATATAGAGTTTTTTTTCAGTGCATGTTGGATTTTGTTACATTGAGCAAACTAGAGTAAGGTTTGGATTATAATCCCAGCGGAAATCTAGATCTTAACGCCTAGTACTACTTTAACGTACAGAGAGGGCCGGAGACAGCTAGGCGGTTCAAGATAGGATAAAGGTCCTAGTAGGGTGACAAATAATGATATTTTGATGGAATAGTATCACTTGTCAAACTAACCGTACTGGCCACCGTACTGATTTAAAGGTAAAAAACTTTAAACGAACTTAACCGAAACAAAAAGTGAACCAGAAAATCAATATAAAATGGAAATCAGTTCCCAGTCGCTTGATGATCTCTGACTTCAGCACCGTCAAACTAGATGATAAGCAGAAAATGCAATTAACTAGGTTGTAATGAGTTATCACACGGAATTACACATTGTCACGTGTTATGGTGGAACGTTGTTATCGCAAGAAAAGTTGCTCGAAAAAGAATTGAAACTTGAGAAAGTTAAACGGGATGTAGTTGGGAGCAAAGTTAGGTGGCTTGGAGCAAAATGTCTCTCACTATAGTCTTGATATACTTTAAAATACAGAGGAAGTTGTGGGACACATGTTATTTACAAACTCTAAAGTAAATAAAAACGATATCAAGGAATGACCCATAATATAATATTAAAAATCGTAAGCCAATCAGATCAACTTTTGTTGTTATTATAGGAATAAGTTATAAAATATGTTAAACAAATAATTATAATCATTGCTTCTTTTAAGCTTTCGATAAGCTCTTGGTAATTTAATATTGTATTAACAAATAGTTGAATTTAAAATATTTAACTGGTGACCAACGTGATTGATCTAGTCGGAGCATTACCACCGTCAAACTATTTAACATATATTTTAACAATAATTGACAGATTTACGCAATGACTGAAGCCATTCCTTTGGTAAACATGAAGACAACAACAGTAGTGAATGCATTCATCGACCAATATATCTCCAGATTTGGTGTTCAAATTGAACGTAACCGATTTCACGAGCTTAACAACTTGTTGGGTTCACACAGAATACGAACAGCGACATATCACCCAAAGACAAACGGTATGGTGGAAAGGTGTCATCGTACTTTAAAAACAGCATTGTATGCAACACTGAAAAAAATAATTTGGTATATTCTATCAAAACGGATTCAACGAAATTTATTTTGTACAATCAACTAAAATTTAGTACAATCGACCAAACGTTTTTAACAATTAACAATGCTTTGTTATGTAGACTGGAAAACGATGTCGTAGTTCTGTAAGGCTCCTCGATTCATAAATTCCCTGCTGCCTCATATATCACAGATTTATAAACGTGAACTCAATTTTGCTGGAAAATTGCTTTATTAAACCTAATTGCACGATTAAAGCTAACTGGTACTAAATGGAGGCTAATTAGAGTTGAACGGCTTAACTCATACTTGAGTTTAAGAAATAGAGCATGAATGCTAAATTCAGCTTTTCATTTTGTCATTTCTGGGAATTGTGATCGACTGAGATACAATCTTTCCTTTTTCTGCCTAATTTACATCTATTCATATAGTTTCCGGTATACATATTTGTTCTTCTCATAAAAATAATAATTTTTATGTGCAATACACTAATATTGGTTCACACTGCGTTTTCACCTGCTTAGCTTCGTCATGCTACTTGAATTCAAATTCTCCGGGAATTCTCTAACCATAACTGCTTTAAATGTATTCACACCTCAAATAGCTGTACACATTTGTCAATTCGTTTTGCTCTTTTCACATACGTATTCGTCAGATTCTCGTAATAGTATGGAATCCCAAGTACTGGTTAAGTCTGGACTTGATTTGTGGTAAGACTACTGACTATGATCAAATTATCCGATTTGGTTTAATAAAATAAAGTCAGACAAGTGCGAATAAAATTCGCTCGTCAAGGGTTCCGTGAATGTAAAGAAAACAATATCAAAATAATTTACCTAAAGTTGTGTTGTAAAGGGTTTATATTGCCAGACCATAGACACATAAAAACTAAATGGTTCATCGTAAATATCAATAGTTAATGTCAATCTCATCCAAATTGATCGAAATGATATAAAAAATATTACTTTAGGTTAAATGATATCCATAGCTATTTATGGTAGCTAAGGAACGACTCAATTCTGTTAAACAACGACGAAATTTAGGGGTGGAGTGGTTTTAACGCTAAAAATAGGACTTTTTTGACAATAACTCAAAAACTGTGCATCGCAAGATTTTAAAATAATTGTAATGTTTCTTAATTTTGGTGTTCTTTCAAATGACACTCATGCGAGCCAAAAAACCTTTTTTTCACGATTCCCCACTCCTATTCCCTAAACACGTAGAATTAAAACTACTTGAGGCTTCGCTTTATTTTTCGTTAAGGGTTTATTAAATTCCCTATCTCTATGAATTTTTTCAAATTTTTCTGTCAATCAACGAAGAAACGTATAGGGGGGGGGGGACCAACTTTTTGTTGCACTTTTTTGAGAATAAATCAAAAACGGTGCATCGCAAAATTCTAAAAAAACTGTATTGTTTTTTAATTTTGGTGCTCTATCAAATGACATCCCACTCATGCGGGTCAAAAAACAATTTTTCACCCTTCCCCACTCCCATCCCCTAAACACATAGAAATAAAATCACTTGAAGCTTCGCTATATTTTTCGTGTTCCATAGAATTATAGGCTCATCGCTTTACTAAAATTTTCAGTTCTTTCTATAGCAACAATTTTTTTGTGTTAGATTACATAAGTTCGACATTTAGGTCGGTGCTTGAAAAACAACGTATAATTTTAACAATATTTAAAATTAACAAAAGATCAATGTTTGACTTAAACAATAGCATATTAAACAAATATTAACCCTAAAATAATTGCAGGTTATCGAACTTACCATTCAATTAAAACTCAACATTTTCTAAAGTTATACAAGAAATTTATTAAACCAGTAATTATGAATGGATTACAAACGTGGATCTTAACACAAACTAACAAATCACATCAATCTGATATGAACCTTGAGAATTTAGGCCACCTTTTGGGCCCACTTATGGCATACAATACAATACAATATACAATAGATAGTAAAGGACCGTGATAATTTTGAAATAAAGTCTTCTTTCTTTTGGATAACTGGTTATATTCACTCTAAAAGAGTTGCAAAATTAAGAATTGCTCTAAGAATCAGTATAAAGGATGACATGACTAAAAATGTACACGCCAGTCCCACTCGATATTGCTATTCGGGTTAAAAAAGCTTTATTTCACCTTACCATTCCTACCCTTTCAAAACGATTAATAAATATTTGATACACGGGGGGACGGTCTGAATTTTGAACATTTGGATCATAACTCAAAAACTGTGCACCGCAAAATTCTAAAAAAAATTGCAATGATTTTTAAATTAGGTGCTCTTTCAAATGACACTCCATTCGCTTGGGTCAAAAAAAGTTTTTTTTTACCCTCTCTACCCCGGTGCCCTAAACACACAGAAATATAATTATTTGAGACTTCGGTATAATTTTCATACAAAATTTACCGAATTTCCTAGCTCTGTAAATTTTTTCAAATTTTTCTGTCAATCAGTGTCGAAACGTAGGGGGGGGATTGGTTTGAATTTTGCACTTTTTTGTCCATAACTCAAAAACTGTGCACCGCAAAATTCTAAAAAAAACTGCAACGAATTTTAAATTAGGTGTTCTTTCAAATGACACCCCACTCGCTAGGGTCAAAAAAGTTTTTTTTTTACCCTCTTTACCCCGGTCCCCTAAACACACAGAAATATAATTATTTGAGAATTCGCTATAATTTTCATACAAAATTTAGCAAATTTCCTAACTCTGTGAATATTCCCAAATTTTTATGTCAATCAGTGTCGAAACGAAGGGGGGGGGGAACGGTTTGAATTTTGCACTTTTTTGTCCATAACTCAAAAACTGTGCACCGCAAAATTCTAAAAAAAACTGCAACGAATTTTAAATTAGGTGCTCTTTCAAATGACATCCCACTCGCTAGGGTCAAAAAAGTTTTTTTTTACCCTCTTTACACCGGTTCCCTAAACACACAGAAATATAATTATTTGAGACTTCGGTATAATTTTCATACAAAATTTACCGAATTTCTTAACTCTGTGAA
This sequence comes from Diogma glabrata, assembly GCA_963693315.1. Lineage (NCBI taxonomy): Eukaryota > Metazoa > Arthropoda > Insecta > Diptera > Cylindrotomidae > Diogma > Diogma glabrata. The sequence continues at coordinate 46,821,267 of OY856186.1, forward strand.
TTTTCCCAAATTTTTCTGTCAATCAGTGTCGAAACGAAGGGGGGGGGGGGAACGGTATGTTTTTGACAGTAACTCAAAAACTGTGCATTGCAAAATTCTAAAAAAAATGGCAATGATTTCTAAATTAGGTGCTCTTTCAAATGACACCCCATTTGACCACATTTTAAATAAATCTAATTATGAGAATATGACACTTTTATATATTTTTTATTAAAACTGTACTAATTTTTCTATCATTCCAAATACATTTGAAAATTTTCGATCAGTTAGGTTCGGAGCTAATCGAGTTAAGAAAACACGAAAAAATCGTCATTATTCAGAATTATACAAAAAATGGTGAGGTGTAAAATTCCAAGATAAATTTTTAAGGAATACTGAAATGAAGCCCTTTCATATGATACCATACTTGAATCTATAAAAAAATCTATTTTATTATTATTATTATTATTATTTATTCAATTTATTCAACACATATACAATTAAGGCAAAACCTTTTTACAATATTCTGCATTAACAAGAATATTTTCTCTTGTATACTATAGATACTTGAGTTTATACAATTAAAAATGGTCGTTTATATATAATAATTTAATGAAAACATATCAAATGCTACCACATACTTATCTAATGATACTATAAAAAAAAAAATTAATTAATGATTATTCCTCTTATAATTAAGGAAATTTACACAAAAGAAACCGATTAAATAATATTAATAGAAACGAAATTTATGAGCAAAAACAAAGGAAAAAAAAAATACGCTAATATTACAAAGAAAAAAATACACTAATTAATTTGTAAAATATTAATCTTAAATAATTAAAGTTATAAAATATTACAGAACTTGTATATTTGCCATTTACACACAAAAGCTAGGATTTGGACGAGAAAAATTCAAATGACAGCTTTTGAAAGATACCAACTGATGTTGTTGCTTTTATCTCCTGGCTTAATGAGTTCCACATTTTTACAGCATTAACAAAGAAAGACGATTGTCTAGATTTAGAATTGCAGTTGGGAGGCAAATTTAAATTCATAGTTCTAACAGATCTGGAAAAATTGAGTTTCTCGTACAAATATTCGGGCTTTCTTAAGTGAATTATCTTAAACAAATACATAACAGACATATAATTCAAGTAATTGTAAAGACTGCATTTCAAAATTAGTTTTGAAAAAGATGAAATGGACTCACCACGTTTTTTGTTATAGATATAACGCGCACATGAATTGAAAGCAACGTTAAGCTTATTCCAATTAGATTTAGAACACCCTGCAAATATAGGCGCACAATAAATTAAGTGAGGAACAATTAATGATTCGACTAATTTCAACTTTGCGTTCCTAGGTGTAAAGCTAGCAGATGTCCATAGCTGGCTGAGAGTCATATAGATCTTACGACAAATATTAGTAACGTGATCATCCCAATTTAAGGAGTTATTAATCCACAGACCAAGATTTCTAACTTTATTTGTCATAGGAATAGACTGACCAAAGAGTAGCAGACACGAATTTAAATTAGAAACTTGAATTTCGCTACCCGAAATAACCATTGCTTGAGACTTGGCCGGGTTTATTGTTAATTTATTATTACTAGCCCATATTTCTATTAATTTAAGAATTTTATTTAGTTTGTCTATACATAAATGAATGTTAGGAAATGTACCTGATTCATAAAACTGCACATCATCAGCAAAAAGATGAAACGCTGTATTTTCCAGTGATTTATGGATGTCGTTTATAAACATCATAAACAATATTGGTCCAAGAATTGAGCCTTGGGGTACACCAGACGTTATTAGGGATGGTTGGGAAAATACATCAGCAATACGAACAGTCTGATACCTTTGACTTAGATATGATTGGAGAAATACCACAGCACTTCTTGAGAAATTATATTGCATGTGAAGTTTATGCAGAAGACATGTATGATCCACCGAGTCAAAAGCCTTAGAAAAATCAAGCAGGACTAATATTGAAACTTGACCTTGGGCAATAGCGGTGCTTAAGTCATCGATGATCTTAATTAATGCTGAAGTAGTGCTGTGACTTTCACGGAAGCCAGACTGACATTTATGTATCAAATTAAACTTATTTAGGTGTTCTTTTGATAGGCACGGTAAAATACTGATCGGTCGGAAATCATGGACCAGTTCAGCATTAGGCTTTTTAGGTACCGGAATGACGTAAGCGTTCTTCCATGTATTAGGAAAAATAGATTTTGTTAATGCTTCGTTAACAATGTGTGTGACAAAAGTAGAGATAACAGGTAACAACATATGTAAAAAACGTATAGGAATATCATCAACACCTACAGAATGGGATCTAATCTCTTTTATCATCTGAGAGACTTCAAACACTGAAACATTGGCAAAATAGAATGAATTAGGAGAAGAATCGATGGTAGAGGTGTCAACAGGTTGTGAAGGAGACCTACTGTTAGATGAAAGGAAATTACTGAAGTCAGATGCTTGAATGTTTATACTTTCTGAGGAACATGAGTTTGCTAAACCATGTTTTTTAAAATTATCCCAAAGAACTTTCGGAGGTAAATCAACATTGAAAATCGTTTTGAAATGTATAAACTTGGCTTTTCTAATTAGCTGAGTGACTTTGTTTCTAGCCTCAGAAAAGCATTTCCAACTAACAGAGGTTCTATTGGACTTCCAGCAAGTATGAAAATAGTCCCACACTTTCATTAGCCTTAAAATGTCAGCGTTGATCCACAAATTGTCGTCAGCCTTTCTTAATTTAATTTTTTTAACTGGAGCAAATTGGTTCAACAATTTTAAAACGAGATTGTTAAGATACGAGAGCTTATCATTTATATCTGAAATGAAAAATGTTTCGTTCCAGTTAAGAGTAAGTGCTGCCTGAGCAAGTGCATTTGGTCGATGTTATTAAGGCTGCGTCGAAATATATAGTCACCATCCACCTTCCTACCTGCAAGTTCAAAGCTGTAGGAGCCAAATATCATGTCATGAGATGTATATAAGCCAGGGAATGATAACTGAGTAAAGAAACCTAATTTAGAACTATTTTTAAGTAATAACAGGTCAATGCATGTAGAACTGTTATCCACAAAGTTCGTTGGTTCAAAAGATGCAGGGTTCATACCCATTGAATTAAACAAATCAAGAAATATACGAACATTGCGATCGTTGGATAATAAATTCATATTAAAATCACCAAGAATTAATATGTTGTTATACTTGTTACAAATTTTATTCAGGAAGCTCCTAATTTTATTCATAAATTTAATGCTAGGTGGAATGTAAATAACGCCAGCTACCAACTTTTCTTTAGTTTCACTAGTTATCTCAACAAAGATCATATCAAAATCCGATTGTACGGAGTTCTTCTTAATTATTTTAAATTTTATACTGTTTTTTATGTAAAGAGCCACACCACCAGCACGACGGCCAACACGGTCCTTACGGACTAAAGTATACCCAGGTATTGCCACAGATTGATCACGATGTTTTTCTTTAAGCCACGTTTCAGAGATAGCAATTAAATGTAGTGGTACTTCATTCATAGTTTTCTTGAACTCATCAAAGTTAGAAACTATGCTACCAGGATTAATGTGTAAAAAGTTGAAACCATTGCTTTTAGATTTAAAAGCTGATTTGAGCACAATATTTTTAATATCCATAATGTTGGAGATTATATTGATAACTAAAAAGAAAAAAAAAAACCGAATATGTTACAACTTTAAAATAAACAAAAGAAAAAAACAAATTTAACAGAATCAAAACACAAAAATAAATATATATGCAGCATCGCAAATTCACGACCAATGGAAATTTATGCCGTAACATGTTCTCCAACCGCTTCCAGAAGTGCATTGGTGTCCGAATACATAATAAAATTCTCCACATTAAATAGTTTCACAAATATTCTACCATTTGATATTTTGGTTTGTTCAATCTTTTTATTCCTTTTCAATGATAGGGCTAGTTTGTGCACTCTATAATAAGCTGGAGTCAAGTTTTGTTGAACGTACACTCGAGTGTTGCCATGGTAACCATCCACACGATCCAGTTGGAAATTTTTAGCCACTTTAAAGTAGCGATGAAGAAAATTATTTTTATGGAAAATCGTTGCATATTTAATTTTTATTGCGGGTACTGCTCTTGAACCTGTACTGTTAAGTGGAAGACGATGAAATTCAACTTCAGGTAAGTTATTACAATCAGAATAGCCGAGGTGGCTGGATAGTGTTTGAAATATATTGGCTAAATTTTCATCTTTTTTGTGAGGTATACCATTCACAATGAGTTCGTGATCTTTCCGAAAAGCATCAAAGTCTGAATCAACTCTTTTCTCTAGAGCATTTATATTGCATTGGATAGCAGAGATTTTCTTATTGCAATCAGTAGAAATATTTTTGATTTCATTTTTCAGATCATTAGTGGCTAAAATGAGTTTTTCTGATAAATCTGAGAAAATTAGATCCAGTTTGGTATCAACATCAGCCAGAGATATTATAGGCTGGTAAGATTTAGGAACAGCGCCAGAAGAACTAAAAGTAGAAGTTGTTGGTTTGCTATCTTGTTGCACTCGCTGACGAGTTTGAATCATTTCATTCACCATTTTTTAAATTATAGTTACTCATTATGCTTCGACGAAGAGGCGTTAAAATTAGACAGATGTGATTATATATTTTACATTCAAAAACGTTCTGACAATGTTAAACAGTTCACTATGCTATTCCTTACAGATCAGGTTATTAGATGAAAATATTAGTCTAAAGCAATCCAGAACTCCAGACACTAGTATTTACTTTACTACACTTACACTTTATGCTAATTAGTTTGCAAAATGAATTAAATCTTGTGTTGACACTTCAATCAACGTAACATACGAAATGATTGACTTTAATTCTCCTTTAATATTATAAACATATGTTTGCAAAAACAATCGTTATTAATGTATTTGTATGTACATATATATTTTAATGTTTTTTTTCTAAATATTTAGTAAGAACCGTTGAAAAAAAAACTTGAATTTATTTAATGAATTGCAAATATATATTTTTTTAAATTTAAGATAAACGGGATCTGATGATCATGCAATTGGTTATTTTTATTAAGAAATTGGTTTTCTTTGTTTAGATACAAAACTAGGTGTCCAGTTTTATCACTTTAGGCAAGCAAAACAAAAACTATGCACTAAACTTGGCAAACACTAGCACGAGTACAAATTGTCTTATTTATTTTAATACCTGTAATATATCATTATGATGCCACTATACAGAAATTCACAAAAAGTTTTTTAAGGCACAAAATTATTAGTTAAAACTTTAAATTTAAGTAATCCTTTAAGGTATTAGTTCAACTTGAAACTATACAATATGAGCGGTTGGATTTAAACAATAACAAAATAATATTGAAAAATTTTCCATCAGCGTCGTGAACTAGATGTTTATTCTTTCGCCATCTTTAATTTTTAATTTTCTCAAAGGTCTCACATCGAACCCCTGTAAACCAAACGAAAACCACTTTAGTTTTATTTGTATTCGTCATTTCATGTGGACAGATTAGTTTTATACGCACCTCAAATTTCAAGTCCATAGCATTTATAGTTTACGAGATAATCGATATAATGTGAAAAACTCGTTTTACTCTCACCAATAGTGTTCCGCATAAAAAACGGAACCCTAAAAACACCAAATTGATTGAGCCAAGTAAATAACTCATTGTATCGGTTGTTCAGTTTCCTTAATTTATGCTAATGTTAATAACATTTCCTCCTAAAAGTTTGTAAATGATGTCTCTATTTGAAATGTTTTCGCGTTTATCTTAAGAACGAATTTCAGATGTTAATTCTCCAAAAAGGAGAAAAGCAATAACGATTCGATCGTATTCATGATTATAAATAGCGGTGTAAATCTGATGAATCTCGCTTACATTTTTGTAGTCTATTATGACTATTAGTTGAATAATTTTTTACTTGGATTTTGTTTTGACGTGAGTTAACCCTATTACTTGGTTTGTGATCGATGTGATTAAAACAAAAAATGTCGGAAAAACTTAAAAATGGTATATATTTACGAATTAAAGTTTAATTCTCGAGAGTTGGATACTCGCTACGGTATCCAAAGTTTTGTAACATTAATATCCGCGACATTTAGTGCAAACCCAGTGGGAAATATTCTGTTTAATCACATCGAAGGTCGAGTTGAAGGATAACCAGGTTTGTGTAATAACATTAATTTCTATCCATATATATTGAAGTGGATCATCCAATAGCGATATATTAGTGCGACATATTCCTGTGGATTCATGTACTAACCACCTCGAGGAAATTCACATCCTACGGAAACCGATAATTGGCCTCTTAGCTCTTAGTTCATGTATTAATGAACGAGATTAGTTTTCTGAGAACGATTGGAAAATAAAATAGTTTGAATATCCGGAATGCTAAGAAAACCAAAAAAAATAATTAAGGAATAAAATTATAATACCATATATGTTGTTTACGTCCGATAATTAAATTAAAAGAGTTAATGTAAAAGCATATATGTGCCTATTGTTAGTGTGTTTTCATCATATGTACAGTTCAAGAATCCATATAAAAATTTAAAGGTACATGTTTTGATTGTTTAAGCAAATTTTGTGTTTGTAACATATGTACAGTTCATTAACTTAAAAGAATTAATGTAAAAGCCTATAAGTGCATATTTTTAGTGCTAAAGCAAAGTGTGTGTTTGTAACATATGTACAGTTCATTAAATTAAAGTAAAATAAATATAAAAGCATATGTGTGCATATTTTTAGCGCGTAAGCGAATTTTGTGTGTGTATCATAAGTACAGTTAATTAAATTAAAGCAAAATAAATTAAAAGCATTTAGGTGCATATTTTTAGTGGTTAAGAAAACTATGGGTTTGCATCATATGTACAATTCAAGAATCAATATAAGAATATAAATGTACATGTTTTTTTTCTTTGTGCTTAAGAAAATTTTGAGGTGGGAATCCTATGTACATGCGCAGGCAAATGTTTGTTTTCATCATTTAGTACGATTACAATTATATGAAATCAAGCCATTATTAGTGAAATTATTAATCAAACCACAAAAAATTAAAAGAAAAAAAAACGAAATTAAAAGGTCACGTTTAGCATACACTTGTTTCGTTCATTCTCTTCAATCGCCTGGTTCAACACGATTCGCTAGGCCGATCGTGTCATATATATACAACAATATAGTCTATGGTGTATATCAAATACCGCACGCACTGTGCTCTTCTGGATGATTGTTCGGTTCGGCTGGACCGAACGAAGAATTGGAATTTTATGGAAATATTGATGGAAGGCAAGTGGGATTCTCCTACGACAGGCTATCTGGTTCGGGTATTATAATGTTATACGACGATGAATAGCTGATATAGTATGGCAGGGACGACGGAGATAGATGGGAATAAACCATAGGTGAGCTATACTTAATTTTTCTGTTTATATTTTGTCATGAGTGAATATGGATGTGTGTATATGTGAGTGTGAGTCTGAGGGGTGGGTTGAGTTGGTTTGGTTTTGGTATATCAAGTTACTGTGATTAATTACTTCGCTGTTTGGCTTTATGTCTTCTTTTAATTATTGAATAGTGTGTTTGGGTTATTAGTATGGAAATAATTTCTCAATGTGCAATTGGGAAATTCTGACAGACATGGCAATGATGAAGCAACAACAAAAAAAATATTTTAAGGATTACTTCTGAATATAATTCTGATGAATTCACGAAATAAATTATTTGCGATTTGAGAGTAGTTTGATGAGTGCTTTCGTGATCGTGGGATTGGAAAATCAAAGTGCAATTACCCCTTACAAAAGGATCATTCTAACTGAAAGCTAATACCCTCCAGAGTTGGGAAAATAGAAAAAAAGAAATAAATCTAATTTTTTTGTTACAAATAAATGAAAGTGATTGGCTTGTTTTTTTTTTTACTTAACTTAAGTTTAAGGTGTTCAACTCCCATTGTGAAACTAAATTTTTTTTCCCTTTTATCATTTTTCTGATTATTTTATACTAATTTTCAATTCAGCTGCCTCGTTACTAAGTTTATGGGATAATCAATTCGACGATATTCAAATCACATCCGGTTAATTATATTAACCAAAAACTTACCAGTTATAGTCCATGACAGTGAATCAGTGGAATGAATTGTGGTACATTTATTGGTCTCTATGTATAATAATAATAATAATGATGAACCATTACCAACCTAACGTGGAGTATTTTTTTTTCCTCTCTCTCTCCCTCTCAAAAATGAAATCACCGACTTAGGACCAAAATATATTAAGGGAAATTTTAACCAAATTAAATTATAACTGACATATTGAGTGTTATTAGATTGTGTCAAGCGCGTATAAATGTGGGGATGACTGTAGGTATGAGAGCGTGTGAATGTGTGAGCGTATGAATGTGTGAGTGTATGAGGCGTGAGAGTGTGAGAGTCTGCGATTAAATGTGGGGTTGGATGTGCTGATCGCGGTTCTTTCGCCAAAGGGGTTGCCAGAGTCTGATTTTTTCACTTGTCTCTTTTCCATTTCCGTGTGTATCATGTAATTCGCGTACATTTCCGTATTTGTGCTGAAGTAGCAGGGTTTCTTAATCGTTCCCATGGATTGAAGCTAGTCTGGGGCAAAAAAATAAATCTCGGTAGGTACGCCCCCTGCTATGCCTATTCGTTGTTCGACAACGAATGAGCGCTTCATTACAGCTTTGTCAAACGTTCAAATCGTATGGTCAATTCTACTAAATTTTAGTTGACGCTACAAAATTAATTTTTTTGAATCCGTTTTGTAGAACATACCAAATTATCCCATATAATGTAAAAATTACATATAATGTAAAAACATTTCCGCATAATATGGAGTCTAATGGAAGTGGAAAAATTCAACTTACTTAAAAATAAATAAGTGATGAAGAAGTTTCAACTTCGAAATTGTCCTCGCCTCAACGGCGTAATCGATAGCGTGTCAGCCCAAGGATTCGATCATGGCACTGACGAGGAAGGTTTGAATTCATCCGAAACACGAAAAAAGTGAAGTGGAGTTTTTTTTCTGAGAAACTTCAAACCATACCTTCGAATTCCAATTCCAATTACTTCTTTACTTACTTGAGTTTAATTGATCTAAAAAATCCCAAATAAATACCAAATTACTTTTTTCGGTGGAAGAGAAAACATGCTGGACTAAATTAAGCGCTCACTGATACTCCTTGGAATAAGAGCATCGGTCAAAACTGACCTCGGGTGTAATCCACCCAATATTGCCTTTAATCGCTTAAGTCCCTGGAGAAATACTACTACATATTCTGTTCGCGATTGATAGATCTATCTTTACAGGTAGGTCGTCTAAAAAAATCGATGTCCAAAGTTGTACCCCAAAAAACTCGAGGTCTCCCTCAAAAATATATTTTAATTTCAAAGTACTTACATAATACAGAATTTGTTTTCGTAAATATGAGCAAAGTTAAAACTGGTTGAATTCCACCATATGAGGGAAATTACAAAGTATAAAACAAACCCCGATAGCATGTTGTTTTAGAAATCAAAGTTAAAAAGGGTATCCATCTCTGTAGAAAACTTAAACCAGCCTAAATGACTGATTCTTTACACAACAGAGAAACGAAAATAAAACTTTTTCTTACAAAACAAGTTAGATTTATTTAAAACAAATTATTTGCTGCAAGGAGAGTATTGTGGGACACATAGTTGCAAAAACAATCCCTAAATTAAATAATTACGAAATCAAGGAATGAACCTCAATATAAAATCAAAAATCGTTAGTCAGTTTACCAACTTTTGTTGTTATCGTAGGAGTAAGCTATAAATTATGTTTAACAAATAATTATAATCATTACTTTTTTTAAGATCTCGGTGAGCTCTAGGTAATTAAATATTGTATTCAGAAATAATTTAAATTAAAATATTTGACAGTGAAAATAATTGTTTTATTTATTTGTTATGCCACAATCCGACGTGAATTAGGGCCAGTAGCATATATAAGGGAATCTACTCCTCCCCCCTCCAGAACAAGTTCAGGTTCTGTACTGGTGGATTGAAAGAAATGTATGCACTGGTAGTTGAGGTTTTAATAACCAACGAACAGTCAAAGATATATTTCCACCCAATAGCCACACTGTTCTATTTTTCTTCCTTATAACATTACTACTTGGTATTTTTAATTTCAACATCTCCAAACACGCATAACAACAAACATGATATTATTGACAATGCATTACATTGTTCATTGTCCTTACAATTAACAATCAATATAAGGAATCTATTAACCGCGCCCCCCCCCCCCCCCCAACAACACGATTCTCCAAAATCGTATTGTTTCACGTTCGTTATAACATTTGTTATGCCCACCAAATTACGCGATATTTAATAGGTAGCATTTAAAAAGAAATCTACACCAACTGTAGAACAACAAACTAATAGTAGAAACTAAATTCCTGTTCAACCACCAAACATTTCCATTTTTTCATGTATAATACGGCTACATTGCATTTTTCCATTAAATAAACAATCAGTATACATAATCTTAGGACTTTCTGTAACTTCAAAGGCATAATAGTTTTTTTATATGTTTGAATTCTCTTTATTTTGAATTTAATTGTTATATTTCATCTCTTTGCTAAATAAAACGAAACGGGAGAGTTCATTGCGATCAACAATCAATAATTCTCTTTTTTACTTTATTTGTAATATTATTAATACAAAAAATATTTATGAACTTGATTGAGTAAAATATGGAGGGGCTAATAAAAATATGGAGGGGCTGAAATCTCACAGCTCTGAGATATCAAGACTTCGGTCTGGGTAAAGGATTTTGATATAATTTTCGGCAAAAAACTTTCACGAGGACATGGTTTTTAGTTTTGGGCAGCGATGTATATCAAACATAACTCTTTGTTAAAGTACAAGTATCTCTGTTAAAAAATTTATTACAAAACTAACACGAAACATCAATACGTTGCCGGAAAATTATAATCAAAATTCCAAAAATATTTTTAAATTTAATAAAATCAAACTTTTTCAAAATTCCAAAAACTAGAATAAAATCAAATATTTAAATTTTTTCTAAATTCCAATAATATTTCAAAAATTCTTAAAAATTAAAACTTTTTCCAAAATTCTAAAAATATGGCAGAATAATTAACAAAATCAAATATTGAAAATTTTTTCAAAATTCCAAAAATTATAATAATATCAATAATAAAAAATTTTTCAAAATTCTAAAAATATTCCAAAAATTCTTACAAAATCAAAAATTAAAACTTTTGCCGAAATTCTAAAAATATTGCAAAAATTATTACAAATTCAATAATACAAACTTTTTCAAAATCCCAAAAATATTTCAAAAACTATAACAAACTCAAAAATTTCCATGTCCAATTTCATTTTAAATTACATTTACGTCATAAAAACAGCTTCATTTTTTTCCGAAAAATTGGCTAAAAAAATAAAAGAAATCATTTTTTGACAAACTTGACATTATTTTTTGACAAACTTATAATGCCATAATTCTCTATAATAATAATAAAATATCATGTCATATAAACTATTAATTTTATTTTTTTCTAAAACAATTGAGTAAAAAATAAATAAAAATCTTTCTTTTGACACACTTGACAACATTTTTTTGACAAAGTTATAATGCCATAATTCTCAATAATAATAACAAAATTTCATTTCAAACAAACAATTAATTTTATTTTTTTTCCAAAAAATTGGGTAAAAAAATAAATAAAAATCTTTCTTTTGACACACTTGACAACATTTTTTTGACAAACTTATAATGCAATAATCTAGTTTTGAATCTCACATACCAATCCCGACCATCAAGATTTATCCAAATTCAATGTTCCTACTCGTAATCACTTAAAATGAACGTTTTTTAAGCCAAAAATATAAAAATTTGCTATTTTTGACACACATAATGATTTTTTTGACACACTTCCGGTACAGTTATCGAACACAGCATCCTTTCGGACCTGTCCCTTGTGAATACCTATTTTAAGAAAAAAAATTTTTGAAATCCCTCCAGCGGTTTTCCCTGCAACGTAAGTAATGACGGACGGCGAATTGCGATTGCATAATGCGATTGCATAATGCTAGTTAGTTCGATTATGATTTTGATCACGAAAATTTAAAATTCGATTTTGGATTTTAAAAACCAAAAATTTTCAGTTCGTGCATAAAGAAGTTATTAAAAATTCATGATAAGTACGTTTGGAAATAATAGTATATTATTGAATTAGGAGCTAAAGTTGTACTTTTTGTGTTGAGTTTGGCAATTATAGACGAAACACAAAAAGTCACTTTAGCTCCGAATTCAATACACTATTTTTTCGGCAAACGTTTAAATTTGTTTAAAAATATGAAATTAATGCAACAAATTTTTTATAAATATGTTTTAGGTAATAAATTTTCTGAAATTAATTTTTATTGATTTTAATTCATTACAATGAAAGGAAATGCATTCTGTTTTGAACAAATTAATAATATCATGTTATTTTACTTTACTGCCACCGTAAAAATATGAAAATTACTTTACTGCCACCGTAAAAATATGAAAATTACTTTACAGCCGCCGTAAAAATATGCAAATGACTTAACAGCCGCCAGCAGATAAAATAAAAATGGCGTTACTTTTGCAGCCGCCGGCTAAAAAGTAAGACTTTAGCTACTCCCCAGCGGCAGTAAAGTTAAACTTCACAGCCGTTTGCCGAAAAAATTCATTTTGTTAAGCCGGGCTGCTATATTGTATAAAAAATAAAACTCAGTTTCTTTTCGGTGAAAATTATAATTTAAAGTTTTTTGTAATATTTGGAATTTGTGATTTTTCAATCGCGACGGTTTTTGATTGTATTCGAATAATAAAACTAAAATTGGATACAATTTTCTTAAGAGCTTAAGAATAAATCGTGTTATTAAGAAAAATTGTGGATTATGTATAGAAAAAGTACAGTTTTTAAAAAAAAATATATTAATACAAAAAAAAGGTGAAAGAAAAAGAAATCTGGTGTTTTTTTTTTTATATAAGGGAAGAGAAGAAAAGAAAATAAAGTAGAAAAAAGTGAATACGAAAAAAAAGGGGATAAAATAGCGATATTGACTGCACGCATAAGGGTGCCATATAGCAGCACTATTAGTTGTTACAACGCATTCGGATATTGTACCAACTGCAATTATTATACTTGTTCGATAAATGGCGTTTTATTAGTGGCGATGCATATGGTTATGATTATGGTTATAAGAATAGTTTTGCCGCATTATTAGTTGCTGCAACGCATTTGAATATTGTACCAACTGCAGATTATTATACTCGTGCGAGGGAAAGGATGTTCAAGAGTTGAAAATTGGAGAGACATACAAGGACGAAAGTCTCTGACACCACTGAATTTTTGACGGATTTATCAAAACATCATACATCATAGTAGGTTAGATTTTATTTTACTATTACTAAATTATTTAAATTTTATTGTGAATTATGTTTAGACCAAATGGTCTTATAAATTAGAGTTTTTTCTGGGTAGAGTCCGCGTATCCGCCCGTACATTCCTGTAACATTTGAAAAAATTTAAATAAAACCCTTGGATAAATAGATGCCTTAGGCATCTATTATTAAATTGTAAAGTCCAGGCTTTACATATTTACAGTATTTGTAGTGCTCAACGGGGCAATAAAGTACAACTCAAACATTGATTTACTGTGTTGCACCTCTTATAGCAAGCGATGGTCGAAATTGAATATCCCCAAAGAATTGTATGCTGACTTGTATAGATCAGTTAGATCAAAACCGCTTAAGTAACAAATCAAGCAAAACTGAGAGTAATGAACGTTGAATCGGAAGAATTGCAGGAAACAATTTTAAAAGAGACGAAGGTTACGGCGAATGAAATTAAAGCTCCTGGTGACGAGGATAAACCAGTTCAGACCAATTAATAAGGCAAAGATGCTCTGTTGATTATGATGAAGAGAAAATCCCGTTATCATGGGGACATATCATAGAAAACATTGTATATTAAAAAGAAAAAAAGAGAGATAACGAAGCTAAAAAGTTAGTTTGATGTCACATTTTACAAAACGAATTATAAAAGAGTTAGAGTTCTATCATCAAACAGAACAAACAGAATTTCGATCTGAAACGATCACTTGCAGGTAACGAGGAGTCTGATATAGAAAAGTGTAATGAGTACAAGATAACAAAAGATAAAAAGTGGCAGCAAAAATTTGTGGTTTGTTTATATTACAAGTCAAAGCAATATCCTCCATGAATTCCAAGTTTTCCAGAAACGGTTCTGTTTTATTATTGTTTTTGTAGAATAGTATTCAAAAATAATTTTTACTATTATAAAATTTATCTAATTCTTTTATTTATGAGTTTTTTTTTTGCAATCCTTTGGTTAATATTTTATTTTTTTGCTGTTGCAAATCAGTTGTTTATCCTTGTCGATGGACTTAAGAACGTTAAACGAATTGATTAACTTAAAAAGAAATTATAAAAAATATTGTTGTTATAAAAAAAGTTTTCTATGAAAAATAAAAAAAACAAAATATGTTTTTTAATTATTTTATGATTAAAAGTTATTGGCCAATCAGAAATATTGATAAAGCTCCGATAAACATATTGAATATATAGATTAAATGCCATCAAGGATTTTTTCAGATGATTGTGTTTTATTTTTTTGTCCGATTTCGTCGAGAATATGAGACTTTTAGTTTTCGGGTTTGGATTTAATCTCTTTTTTCAATATTTTGCTCGAGACTTAAGAAGCTGTAATGGTTAGGGTTAGTTTCATTAAACTTTATTCGGTTTTCCATCCACTACTAAATGTTGTTATTAGTGCACTCCCAAAATGTATTGGTACATTTAAAAACTCATCAACCAGCCCTTTAAGGAACTTAAAAATATAAAATTCGAGATAGTGTTTTAATAATCATATCAGTGATCATACATCAAGTTTTGCAACCAGCTTGAATCGTGCCTCATAAATCAGTATTTACAATTTTTCAGTAACCAAACCATCCACCAAAACTCTGTTCTGCCTAATCTCTTCCAAAACAACAATTTTTCACATTATTTCAAAATCAACAAAATATCAAACAAATTCACTTAAAATCTCATTGAAATCTATTTAATCAATTATAAAACATCAACTCATTCATTAATGTTAATTCATTCGAATTCATTAAGAACGACAGCAATTATTCAACCCCCTATCATAACTTTAAATCAAAATAAATCTTAAAAGAGAAAGAAAATATTATAGAAAATAAGAAAAAAAATTAAAACTTCATAAGAAAATTTTATTAGATCGACGGGCAACATTAAAATCTGTTTGTAAAAAATAATATCGTTATACGTACAAATGGATTACAAGCGCATATATACTCGTATAAATGTTTTATTTTTTTTAGAAGGGCATACGCCCAGGCCTGAGGCTAATCATAAAAACTATATAATAATAATAATAGTTGAATTGAATAGCGAAAAAAAATAGTTTTTTAAATGTTTTTTTATTTTTTTAAATTACTTTGACTTTTTTCTCTCGGATTTGGATTATTTTTTTTATAATATATAAAATTTATTGCCGAGATATCTGTGTTATATGTTGATCAGGGTTTTTCGTTTTGTAAGATTGGCCAGGAAAATGTTTTTAATAGATATTGTTTATATTAGTTTTGGAATCTTATTTATATGTTATTGAAAGTTGTAAGTTGAAATTAGTTGAAATTAAAAGCGAAATAAATATAACTGTTATAGAGATAAGCAAAAATGAAGGTCGAAATTTATTGCTTGTCTTTTGTGATTGTTCATTTAGATTTTCGTTCGATGTTATGTGATGTTTAGGGAAAAGGTGAATGGTTATTTGTATGGAATGTTTGTTTACAGCAATATTGCAATTGGTTAGAGAAAAACTTCCGCTAGACATTATCTAAAGGAGATTATATGTCCTACCATGAAGGAGAAAGCTGTCATTTCCCCTCAAAGAGAAAAAATATGCAAAAACTTTATTTATCGTATAACTAGTGTAAAAGAGATTTCTTTGATGTTATAGTTTTAAAAATTGGTTCCAGCTTGAATTTAATTAAATATTTTTAAAATTAATTACTACTAATTTTATTATTAAAGTCAAATTTCTGATTAAGAAACAACAAACTTCAAAAGAGATCAGATCTCGTCACTGACACTGACTTGTGAAGTTCACCAAAGCTGTGCAACTTTCATACAAATATTAACAAAAATCTAATTTTTTCAAGTTTATTTCTAAATTTTTCTAAGTTTTTCAATAGTAGTCCGGGTGGGTCCAATCCCGCAGGAGGGATCGATTTTGATCGTTATGATCAATGTTGATCTACGGGTCTGACTACCCTGCGTACTTCAGTCCCTGCCATTGACATATGAGCTAGCGTGAGATATCACATACCACTAGCAATGGCAGGAGATATCATTAGCCAAGATGATATCTTAGGGTGCTGGCGGACGAACTTTAATTAGTCAACGGCAGCACTTCCAGTCTTAGCTGGGCAGCGTTCCGTAGCGGTACCGCTCATTTGCTCTTCCGAGGAATAGGACCAACACGTAGTTATGTGTGGGCTTTGTGCCCCGATTGAGGTGGTGGACGGTGCGTCTGGGGTGCGCTGCATCAACTGGATTATTGGTATTTAGTTTTGTTTTGTTTTCTGCAAATTTCTCACAATTTGTTTTTCACTTATTATTTTGTTATTATTTCTTCATCTTATCATGAAATATTGGCATATGTCATATTTTGTTGTATGATAGGACTTTTTACTTAGTTATCCATTTTAAAATAAAACATAAAAAAATAAAATAAAACCCTTTTGATATATATATATATATATATATATGGCAGTACAACCGAAAAAAAATAAGTCTGCAAATGGTAAAGCAAATTTGCGCAATCCACCCGCCCATAAAGCGGCACGTCCACGGAATTTGCAGGGACAAAACATATATGAATCAATAAAAAATTTTAAAATACATGTTCAAAACATCTGCGGATTGAACGCTAACCATGACCACGTGCAACATCATCTTGAGCACGACAAACTGAACATTCTATTCCTTACAGAAACACAAGTTTCTGAAAATTTTCTCTTTATAGAATCGCTTAATTCCAAATATAGGCTCGAATCAGCTTTCAAACTCCATCAGGGCGTATGCGCATTCATTCATGAGAGTGTTGCGTACACGCGCTTTCCAAATTTTGAACTACACGGTGACGGCTTCAATACAATGGTTTTAAAGATTTGTCTTCCAGAAATGACATTTTTTACAATAGCTTTATACCGGTCTCTCAACAAACGTAACCCAAACTTTTTTAATATACTGACAAAAATTATGGACGAGATTAGAGCAAAGTCCCCTAATTGTGAAGTTATCGTTACCGGTAACTTCAACGTCCACAACAAATCATGGTTGGAATTCTCCAAATCGACCGACGATGTTGACAATAGTGGAAAACTGGCAGAAATTTTTGCCGCATCTCAGGGCCTATTCCAAATTGTTAAAAGCCCGACTTTCACTCCCCGTAATGGCGGTGATAATAGTTTTCTTTTAGATCTCTATCTTACCATAATGCCAGATATTACGAGTGTCGATGTCGCGAAAGGTAGTATTGGAAATTCTGATCATTATTTAATCTCATCAGTTATCAAAGCTGATTTACTTAAAACTGCAGCTCCCAAACCCCGTAAAATATTTCACTACTCAAAAATGGATAAGAGTGGTCTTCAAAATTTTTTCCATGGTTTCCCTTTCGACCGGCATTGTTTTTACACTGACAATGTAAATGTTTCTGCTCAAAACTTTACAGCAACCATCCAATTTGGTATCAATAAATTTGTCCCTATCTCCATAGTAAAACCCAAACAACAGTACTTGTATTCGAAAGCTGCCAAAACGGCACTTAGAAACAAACGTAGATCATTTAATATTTGGATTCATAACAAAACTTCCACTAATCGATCCCAATATCTAAAGGCCAACAAAATATTTAACCAGATTATCTCAAACGAAAAGTCTGAAATTGACAAAGCAAAAGCCTCAAAACTTACGTCTATGTCTGTTTCTGACAAGAATTTTTACAGTGCCATTTATTCTTTAAATTCTGGTACAAAATTTTCTATTCCCCCTATTATTGATGGTGATTTAATCGTCAATGATCCCGCAAGAAAAGCTAACTTGTTCGCTGAACGCTTTGCTCTGAACTCTACTGTTTTGGAAACTCCTAAAGAAATACCCCAAATCCAGTCTTCAGGAGTTAATATGAATGAACTTCACTTCAAACCCAAAATAGTCGCTAAACTTTTAACGGGGTTAAACATCAACAAAGCCTCAGGAATGGACAATATTCCACCCATTATTTTAAAAACCTTTTCCAAAAAATTTGCACCACTTTAACTAAAATATTCTACCAATCCTACAAATCTGGTATATTTCCCTCGTGCTGGAAGTTGGCAAATGTCCAGCCCGTCTAAAAAGGGACCAAAATCCGATATATCAAATTATAGGCCAATAGCTTTACTATCGGTCCTATCCAAAGTCTACGAGCATTATATTAATACACATATTTCAAAATTTATGGAAGAAAATCATTTAATATCCGACAGCCAATACGGTTTTCGAAACAAAAGATCAACTACCGATCTATTAAACTATGTAGCGCATTGTTGGAACAGCATACTTGATAAAGGTGGTGAAACATACGTTATCGCTTTAGACATCTCCAAGGCATTCGATCGAGTCTGGCATGCCAACTTAATCAACAAGTTCGTTGCGTACGGTTTTCATCCCAATGTTGTGAAGCTGATTCAAAATTTTCTATCCAACCGATACATTTCGGTAGCCTTAGACGGATTTTCTTCTGAGTCTAAACTAATTAACGCTGGTGTACCCCAAGGCTCAGTATTGTCCCCAACCCTATTTTTGATTTATATCAACGAATTGTTGAAAATCACCAGCAACCCAATAAATAGTTTTGCAGATGATAGTACTCTGCATAAGCCGTTCCAGCCCCTTCCTTCAAAAGGTAAAATGCACGAACGAATTAATCCTGCCCGGAGAGACGCTGCCATAAACGTGAACAAAGACCTGAATAAAGTCGCCGACTGGGGTGACCAAAACCTTGTCAATTTCAACTCTACCAAAACACAGCTGTTGATTGTTTCCAGATTAAAGACCGAGTTCCCCAAAGATATTTTATTTAGTATGTGTGATGAACCAATAGGTGAATGTAAAAACATTCGTTTATTGGGTGTCACAGTTTCAAATGACCTACTCTGGAACGATCATGTAATGGCGATGGCAAAAAGCGCGTCTAAAAAACTCGGCCTCCTAAATAGATGCAAAAAATTTTTCACTCCATACCAATTGCTCCATGTTTATAAGTCCTATATTCGTCCCTGTATGGAGTACTGCTGTCAAGTTTGAGGTGCTGCCTCTGTTTCCATCTTGGCCCTCTTGGATTCTGTTCAAAAGCGAGCTATACGAATTGTAGGTGATCGAACTTTGACATCAAAACTTGATTCCCTACAACATCGTCGCACTGTTGCTGACCTCGTTGTTTTTTACAAATATAGTCATCAGCAGTGCTCAGATGAAATCAGCGGCATCATGCCTCAAACTTATTCTTACCCCCATACCACTCGGCAATCGGCTGCCGCAACCGGTGAAACGGTAAAGATCCCGCGCTGGCATACTGGCAGATCGCAGAGAGACTTCTTTGTCCGAACTGCGTACAAATGGAATAGTTTGCCGGAACACTTAGTCTCAGGTGGCTTCACCCCACAGATGTTTAAAAAAAGCGTTAATCTACACCTTAGAACGCCAGTTGTTGTGGGACCCAGGTCTAGACCTAGGTCTTAAAAGGTATTTATGTGTTGTTGTGACACATATTCTAAACCCTATTTCACAACACATTTTATTAAAAAAAAAAAAAAAATAGTTTAGCTCCAATAGTTTAGGTCGTCTTTTTGTTAGAGATAAGTCTAGATTGAGAGTAACAATTCTTTGTGTACTTTAAGATTAAATAAAGGTAGATAAAATTCTACATGTGGTTCTCAGTTAAATTTATCATGCGTCATAATTTCATCGGGAATCTAACCAAGAACATTTATTTTTTTACAACAAAATGTCTTTTTTTTAATTCTGTTTTTGTATTATATATCGAAATCTTTTTATTTTTGTCAAAATGGTGTTAAATAAATCAAATAACTGTGAAATGAAAATGAAGTCAATATTTAAAGAACAAACAAAAAATTGAATTTATTATATAATATATAAATATTTGGTCCTACAAGCCGGATAGTACTAGTAATTACTATCCGGCTCGAAGGACCAAATATTTTTAGAAGTTATCAGTAAATATTAAATTCAACCTTTTGTTTGTTCATTTCTAATATTCTAAGATTATTCATTTATAAAATTGATTAAACACGCATAACAAAGAGTTTATTAAAACAATACAAATTTTGAGTCAGCTTTAATAGTCGAATTAAGACTAAAAACCTTGCATACATAACCACAAAATGTACAGACCAATATAAAGAGAATAAAAGAGACAGATATATAAACTTTATAAAATTCATTTTTAATATTTCTGCCTCCCACACGGCCTACAGTTCATCAAATCAATGGCTGTCGTTGTAATTTTTGGACCCTCGCCAACACCTTGCTTTTGAACCTCATAGCGATCATTTTCCTTTACCTTTGTGACATGATACGGACCAATATACAAATTACGCAACTTCGTATGAGTCCTTTATTGCGTTCTCTTAATAGCGACTATATCTCCCACCATGTTTAAATTTTTTTTGATTTTTACATTTTTTATCATACTGCCTTTTTTGCTCTGATTGTACCCTTTGAATATTTATTCTTTCTCGCTGACGCAATTCTTTCCTGAGCTCACTAAAACTCTTTACTGATTTTTGTTGTATAATTTTGACTAATTTTGCATCATCAGTATCACGTAATTTTACTCCTACTAAAGCTTCAAAAGGTGACATATCAATTGACCGCTGATACGTTGAATTCATAAAACGTTGTACTCGATGAACGTGCTGATACCATTTTAATGGACTTTCAACTGATAATTTTTATAGCACTGATATTATAATTTGATTCGACCTTTCGATTTGTCCATTTCCACGTGGAACGCCCATGGTTGCTTCTGGGTGTTTAATAACATTTTCTTCGCAAACTTTCTTAAATTCATTGGACCAGAACGCTGAGCCGTTATCAGAAATAATGCGTTGCGGATATCCAAAATGTTTTGCCAAATCAATAAGTCGTGAAATTATTTCTGAAACACCTGTTGTTTTCGTCTGATAAATCCAAATATATTTTGAAAATGCATCAGTAACTCCTAATATGTACTGATAACCCCTTTTTGTTTCTGTCATAGGACCAAGGTAGTCCATACAAAATGTTGCAAACGAAACGTCTTCCTTTTCAATATGATACAGCTCTGACCTTCCTTTTTCCCTATTCTTTTATTCATAACAATACACTGAATACAACAGTCTATAACAGCTTTGATCTTTTCTGACAACTTTAAAATGTTGTATTCATGTTTTACTAATTCTTCAATTTTAACTCTACTGAAATGACCTTTTTCATGCGTTTTTTTAATAATTTCCCATTTGCATGTTTGACGGGTGAACCAAAATATCTCTTCCATCAACTTTTTTCATTAAAACATCGTTTTCAATCAACAAATAATATTCATCATATGGTTCATGTTCTAATATTTTCTTGATCCGCAACAATTTGTGATCCTTGTCTTGATTACATTTAATCATTATAGAAATTGTGTCTTCTATTATCATAACTGGATATCGGCTGAGAGCGTCTACATATTTCATTCTATCACCCGATCGATGCTCCATTGTTAATTCAAAGTCTTGTAAACTTAATGTCATATAACTAACTCTGTTTGGAACTATACTTTTTTTTACTGTACGTTGATTTGCTGAACAATCAGTCACTATCTTGAACTTAATACCGAGTAGATAAACACGTAATTTCTCGACGGTCTTAAACACTGCAAGGGCTTTTAAATCATAAGAATGCAATTTTTCTTGATCGTCTGTAGTAGCTTAGCTCCAATAATACACTGCATGTACATTTTTCTTGTATTCTTCTCTTTGAAACAGTACTGCTGCTAAACCATCTTTACAGGCATCTGTATGCAACTCTGTTATTGTGTCATGTTTATAAATTCTTAAAATTGGATCTTCAGTCAATATTTTCTTTAAATATTCACACACCATCTTTTGTTCTTCTCCAAATAAAAAGTCAACATCTTTTTTCAATAAATAATACAACGGTGCTACTATTTTTGCGTAATTTTCAATAAACTTTCTAAAAAAGTTTTTCAATCCCAAAAAACTTTGTAATTGTTTAACATTTCGGATTTCTGGAAACTTTTGAACTGCCTTTATTTTATTTGGTGATGGATAAACACTTCAATTTTAAATGACATGATCCAGATATTCAACACGATTTTTCAAAAATTGACGTTTGTCAAAATTAGTCTGTATAATCCAAAGGATTCTCCCAAATTCAATACACATTCTAATCTGTCCAATCCTTCAACTTCATCTTCAGATGGAGTTATTAAATCATCGACATATGGAACAACAATTTTCTTACTTATCATATCACGAAACACAAAATTGATAAAACTATTAAAACTAGCTGGACTGATACTGAGACCAAACGGAGTCTTAAGAAATTCATACTGATCATCGCCTACAACAAAAGCTGTGTACTTTCTACTACTTTCGTGCATCGGTACATGAAAGAACCCATTTTTCAAGTGTATTACCGAAAACACTTTTGCACTAGCCATAGGGGCCATAGGAAATCTACCTTTTAATATTTTTTATTCAGTTCCCGAAAATCGATAGATACTCAAAAACCTTTATTTTTGTTTACGATTACTACCGGACTAGCAAACTCTGAATAACTTTTAGTGATCTATCATCTTCTTTAACTTGATCACGAAGAACACCTTTTTCTAATAGCGCAAGTCTTCTTGCCTTAATGTAAACTGGTGATTCATCTGTTAAAATAATTTTAGTTTTCGGACACTCTTAATTTCAATTTTCAATCGGTTTATAATTTTCAATTAATTCTTTAATTTCTTTTTTAAACTCCATTGGAATACCAACTTCGACTTCATTATTATCATTAACAACGTTGATTTCCATTAAATCTTGCTTGTCGTCTTCGATAATTTTTTTAAAGCAAACACCATCTGTACGGACAATAACTTCTGCTAGTTTTAAAATATCACCTCCAAGTATAACTTCATAAGTAATACTATTGCTTGGAACAATATAAAACTTTATTGAATAAGATTCTTGATTGATTAAAATATCTTCAATAAATACACCTTTTGGATAGACGACCATTCGACCAATACCTTCGAATGTTTTGCAGCATCTTCACGAATTAAATTTGCAACACTACCTGTATCTACCATCGCCGACATAAACATATATATCTTGCATTTTAATATTTTTGATCATAATGTTTGTATTATATTCAGTAATGTACGTTGTTGGTGGGTTTTTGCCTAGCTGATTTCTATTATTGGTACAATTTCGTGAAGGGTGTCCAAATTGATTGCATTTGTAACACTTTGGTCCTTTTCCAGAATGTTGATAATTTTTTGCATTGTGGCCAACTTCACCGCAGTTGTAGAATTTAACTCTATCTCATAAAGTCTTTTCAGATTTCGAATAATTACTCTTTTCAAATTTTTTATTTACTTAAATTTTAATTCACCTAAATTTCTCGAACCATAATCTAGCAATTTTTCTTTACTCTCGTCTTTAATTCCATCAACGACGTAATTAATTCATGATATTTCATCAAAATTTTTAACTTGATTTGCAATATCTTGCATTGCATACAAATATGATCGACAGGATTCCTCAGATTTTTTAAATCTTTTACGCAATTTTTCATGAATATCAAATGTGCTAACTTTAACATAATAGTATATTACATAACGAGCTTGGAAAGTGAGTAATATCGTGCGAGTGAGAATCTTGACGCTCGAGGCGCTAGCCGAGTGCGGAAATCTCACGAGCAAACGATAGACACTTTCCAGCGAGTTTTGTACACAATTTTTCCCACGACCATAAGAACTATTAAACATTATCATTAATAATTTATTTTTAACATCATTTACAAAATTTATCGTAATATTATTATTTTGACAATTAATAAATGTTATAGGGCGTGCAATTGTTTGATTCATATTAGATAGTGTGTTAGTTTGTTTGATAATATTAGTTTCAGTATCATTCCAGGATTCTTCCAGTCGAATTGTTGTATCCTGGAGTATTCCAGTAGGGGATTTTGAATGAGATTGTGATGAATTTACTGCCTGTAAAATGGTATTTGCAACCTGCATTTTGTTTGTTAAGGATTCATCGATGAAGCTTTCTGCCACGGTGGTGGATTTCCACCCACCGTAGCGTTTAAGCTTGGTAATGCCCCCACCTGCGTCTATCAATATCGTTGCCGATGTCCGATGAAACCGATGTCCAGCATAGAGTTTTGGGTTTCCAGGTGTAAGTAGGTGGCTATTTCTCTTGGCACGAAACCAAATTTATTGATGCCTATTGGCTGCTTGGTGCTTTTTTTCTTCTGGTAATTTAAAAAGAACCACTTTTCGTTTGCATCAGATGGTCTCAGCATTGCGTTTCTTAAAATATTCATAAAAATTGCCAGTAATGGTAAATGAACGTGCTTGTTGCGTTTTGGTTTCTCGTATGTGAATTAAGGCGGCTGATTTTAAATCTTCCATATCGTATATCTTTAGTTCAGCTAATTCCTGTTTTCTATATGCTCCAGTGATGCCAACAATTAACGTAACCTGAAAGACCATTAAAACCAATGATTTGATAATACATTTTTCTTTAAAATTAACCTTTGTGAACAAATACTTATCGTCTGGAGGTTCATTTAAGAACTGATGAATTTCCTTCGATGTGAAAGTTTTAGATTTTTTGGTTTGTAACCATCTGATTTTGTCCTTAATGCTTTTAGTTTCATATATTCACTTATGTTTACTTTATGGTAGACAACAAGCGTGATCCGCGAATTTGGCTTTACCTTTTCGGATAATTCTCGGCTCCTAGCTTGCACATTTCCTGAAAAAGACGATTTGATATCTGTAGGTAAGTTGTACCTATTTCGGGATTTTTCTGGTAGTAAATTAAGGGAAGTGTTTTGAGCCGCTTTGGTAACATTAGGAGGGGTGCACTTCATCGATGAATCACTTTCAACCTCGTTGTTATCCATTTTTCCGGCACTTAACGTAACTTTTTAATTATTGACGTGAAAAATAAAACTTGTGATATGTCAAAAAGTAAGCACTAGCCTACTAAAAAGTGACACAAAAGTTTTAAATTTATAAGAAACACGTTAGTTATAATAACGTACAGTTAAATGATATTTCCAATTTTCGTAGGTACTTGATTGTATGGAATATGTTACTTTCGCATACGGTCGTGAGAAAAATTCTTTAATTAATTGTTCTTTAAAGTCGGCGAGCGATTTAACTCCTTTTTCATAACTCATAAATTTTTTAGCGACACCTTTTAATAACTTCTTTTCACACATAAGTAAAGTAGAATCTGACCAATTAATATTTTCATACAATTCTTCTAGATCAGCAATCCATTTTTCTACTGAAAATTCACCACTACCATCAAACTTTTCTAATGATTCCTCCACATCGCGAATACTAATTCGATTAAATTTTAACTCATCCATTACATTTTCTGCAAATAGTTTGTTGTTTATGCCATCTGTTGGTGAGTAGTTTGGACGAATGTTATCGGTTTTAGAATTTGATTTACTATATTTTACTGCTATATCGATATTTGAACTGCTATTGACGTCATCGTTTTCTAAACATGTTTTTTCATGAAAACTATTATTTTTTCTTGGATCAACTGTACTACTCAATAATTCACTATCTTCTGTTACACTTTGTTCCTCCTTATTTGCTAGTTCACCAAACATTGTAATTTTTCGTGAAATTTTGCACTCTAATAATCTAGCTAATAGACCTTTTAAGTTCAGCCTTCAATTGAATCAGCGTCATCTTTAAAATTTGCTCCGTTTCAAATAATTCCGCCATATTTGTTCGAAGTAACTTTTTTATTAAACTTCGAATTTATTCTCTATATTTAATCAATGCCATTTTAATTAAATAATAATCTTGATCAACACTGTTTTAATTAACACCATAATTAACACCGTTTTTTATTTCGGCTGAGCCCCCAGATTTTGTAGAGTTCATTAAAACAATACAAATTTTGAGTCAGTTTTCTTTAAAAGCTGAATTAAGACTAAAAACGTGCAATACGTAGACACAAAATGTACATAACAATATAAACGAATAAAAGAGACAGATATATAAATTTCATAAAATTCATTTTTAATATATCTGCTTCCCACATAACCGTCGGGAGGATTAATCAAATCAAAATGATCGTTGCCAAAAGCGAAGATAGGAGTAAGCAAGTTACGCAAATATAAAAACAACTGATTCTTTGATGTGAAAACTAATCGAAACCGAGAGATGTAACCGAGAGACAAAATTATTTGTTAGATAGAACTCCAACAAAGGAAACTTGCCACAATTCCAAATAGATGTAACAAAAATTAATAAAACCAATACCTTTACTAACATTTTATTCGATTAATAGATAAGCGTAATTCACTAAAATAATTCACTAAATCATAAGGGGCACGGAGATGATAAAGAAAACGTCTTTAAAGGTTCAGCTAAGCTGGTGAAACGTCTTTTTAAATAATTTGGTTGTAACAGACACAATCATTTATTAAATATCATGTCTAGCCTGATATTATGTGTAATGAAGAGCTTTCTCATTGGAACCAATGAGAATGGCATAGCAGGATGCGTACCTAGAGTAATTTAACGCCGTAACGACTAATGCTCAGCCATCGTGGATTTGATAGATTTTTAACTGCTGCTTCAACACAAATGCAGAAATGTACGCAATTTACGAAAATATACAGAAATGGAAAAAAAATACAAGGGAAAAAAGGAGACTCTGGCGACCCCTTGTGCGAAAGAACCACTATCAGCGCGTCCAACCTCCACAATCATTCCCAGACGCCCACACACTCACGCCTCATACATGCCAACATTCACCCACACATTCAGACTGCGAAGCAAGACAATTAAGCTCTAAGACCCGCCGCAAGTACCGCAAGTGGCAGTAATCAAACTTAAGTTGCAATGCTGTCACCTGATCAATATGATACAGCTTGTAAACCACTGTCATTGCTGGTAAACCGCGAATCAAATCTTAGAACACTGGCGAACGTCACATGCTATATTGACAGTCTTTATTATTTATTTTCCTTTTTCTTCATTAGTACAATTTTCAAAAATGTTGGAAACCATACGAAATTACCAAAAAAAAAATTAGTTACAGCTTCAAAAAATCTATAATTTTATTTGTAAGTTAAATAAATATTTTGAAACCAGTTCAATTAAATACCTGTAGTTTACAGTCCATGGTTAATGTATAATACGGTTAATAAATATAAAACATGGCAAGAATTTGTATAAAAGAATTTGCAAAAGGCAAGGCAAGAATTGGCAAGAATTTGCAAAAAAAAAAAAAAAAAAAAATTAATCAAGTTTTGCAAAATACTGTTAAGCTTGAAGAATTGACAAATAATATTACGTCACTCCACATTGATGTTAATTTAATGAAAAGCGAACATGATAAATTGAAAGCCGATGTTATTGATTGTAAATCAGCTGTTGATAAAATATTTGAAATTGAACAAGAAAATTTGAATTTAAGAAATGATAATACTGCTTTGTCTATTGAGCTGACTAATCTTAAAAGTAAACTCAGTGATTGTTCACAACATTTTAATTCAATTGAGGATCTTAAATTCAAAGTTCGAAGGATTGAACGGGAAAGAAAGTTTAACCAATTGATCATTTCTGGTATACCCAAAATAGATAATCGGAATGACATTGATATTGTTCTGGATATAGCAAATAAACTTCAAGTCGGCATAAC
This sequence comes from Diogma glabrata, assembly GCA_963693315.1. Lineage (NCBI taxonomy): Eukaryota > Metazoa > Arthropoda > Insecta > Diptera > Cylindrotomidae > Diogma > Diogma glabrata. Next base: position 46,849,404 of record OY856186.1, read on the forward strand.
ATCATCTAGTATACTTGCCATTTTTCGCTTAAAATCTCGTAGTCAAGTGAACCGTATTCAACATGATAATATCATTGTAACGTTTGACAATATCCGAACACGAAACCGGTTGCTTGCTGAATACTATAAACATATTAATTTGAATCTTTTGGATTTCGGTTTATCCCAAATAAGCTCCAGAATATACATATTTGAAAATCTAACTAGTGATGACTATATAATATATAGGAAATCGCTCACCATCAAGAAAAAAGCTAGTAGTAATATAACGCGTGTGTATACTCATAGGGGCGGAGTTTTTATTGATGTTACTGGACATGAACAGCCAATTGGAGTTAATTCATTAGTCGACTTATGCTCGCTTTTTCCTGAAGCCGAAGTCTCTAAGCATAAAACTTCAAGTGTCAACCAAACCTCTTAAGATTGAAAAGCCCAACAATCATCACCTACTGTTACCTATATTGATAAAAAGCTTAATGTTGAAATATTTTTATTTTTACTTTTTTAATTATTTGAAATTAATTTTGATATCTTATTATATTATTAATGCTTACTTTTGTTTGGTTTTAGATGGTAATAATGAGATGAATAAGAATGTGATTGAACTTAAGGAAGGTGAATCTGATCAATGGTTTGATATAATTGATTGTCTATCTCTAAATGTTTTTATTAATGATGGTTTTTATTTTATAGTCATTTTTAATTCTGTTTATCGTGATGTTAAGAGTATTTGCATTCAAAGTGGAAGACTTTGATTTGGATCTTGCCATGAACGATGTGAGTGTGAATATTGCCGAGGATTCGAATCTCGAACGATTATCGTTCTCTAAATTTTCATTTAATTTTGCACACATTAATGCACGTAGTATTACTGCCCATATTGATGAAATTAGATTGTTACTCAATAAGCCACACTTACACATACTTGGTATATCTGAAAGTTTTCTAAGTAATTCATCTCCTAAATTATTGTATGATGTGCCGGGTTTTAGTTTGTTTAGACATGATCGTATTGGTAAGGCATGTGGTGGGGTGGCTTTCTATATTCGTCAAGGTTTGAAAGTTAAAGTTGTAAGTAAATCTTCTAAGTCTACTACTGCTAAACTTGAGTATCTATTTATTGAAATATCGGTTGTAGGATCCAAGATAGTGGTTGGTATTTTTTATAATCCACCCCCAGTTTGCGTTGGTGATGTGGAGGATATCGCATCTGCTATTGAGCCTATGTTATCACAATACAGCCATACCATTCTTATGGGTGATTTTAATTTTGATATGTGTTCTTCAAATCCCTCACTACCAATAAGAAATTTTAAAAATCTATTAATTTCTTCTGCTCTCTATTCTATTCCTTATAATCCAACTCGATTAGCAGCTCTTCTTGATCTTATTATTATACCTGAGGTTAATAGATCAAGGATAATGATGTTCGGTCAATCTGCACTGCCTGGTATTGCTGATCATGATCTTGTGTATATGTCATATAATTACAGACTACCAAAGCCACCAAATAATTTTCACTTGGTTCGAGATATGTCAGTACTGAATTTTGAATTACTCCACCAGACCATCTTACAACTACCGTGGGATCAAATCTATCATATTCTTGATTGTGATTCCCAAGTTAAATTCATCTCTGAATTAGTTTTACATCTTTATGATATGTGTGTACCGTTGAAATGTAAATTGATTTCTAAAGACACTTCTACCCCTTGGATGAATCAACAAATTTTGTATTGGATTTCTATTCGTGATAAGGCCTATAGAATCTGGATACTCAGCCGTAATAACAGAGACTTAATTATATTTCGTAAATTTCGTAATAAAGTTACTGATCTCATTCGCAAAGCCAAAGAAAATTATTTCTCGAATTGTCTCAATAAGAGTAATCAAAATGTGTGGAAAACTCTACGTTCACTGAATCTCTATGAGTCTACGTCAGTTAGTTCAGATTCCAAATATTCTGCTGATGATTTCAACGAATATTTTACAACTTTAAAAACGTCTCCCGTTGTTCTTCCACTACCATATGGTAATATTGATAATCCCAGCGCTTTTAATTTTATTCATGTTACGGAGTCTGATGTGTATCATGCAGCATGCTCCATTTCGAGTAATGCGATCGGTTCTGATAATATAAGCCTTAAATTTTTGTTGATCATCCTTCCATATATATTGCCCTATATTACTTATGTTTATAACTCGTGTATTACTAAATGTGTTTTTCCATATGAGTGGAAACATTCGACTGTGTTACCAATACCGAAAACTAAAGAACCTTCTTCGATTGGTAATTATCGTCCAATAAGCATTTCACCAGTTTTATCGAAAGTTTTTGAAGTACTGCTTAAGAATCAAATGGAAAGTTACATCGAGGATAATAATTTATTATATGATTTTCAATCAGGATTTCGTAAAAACTATAGTACTTCTACTGCGCTTTCTAAAATAGTATTTGACATTAGTAGTAAACTCAATGAATCTAAATTTTCTATATTAATCCTACTAGATTTTACGCATGCTTTTGATTCAATTGATCATGAGTGCCTGGTGCAAAAATTATGGCTTTACTTTGGATTTTCACCATTTGCTGTTCGATTCCTAGTTTCTTATTTGGCTGATCGACGTCAAAGTGTACGTATTGGAGATAACATTTCGTTTCCTCTTCCGCTATCTTCTGGTGTACCTCAGGGGTCAATCTTGGGGCCATTGTTATTTGCTTTGTATATTAATGATTTACCTGATCACATTAACTTTTGCTCACTTCATTTATATGCTGATGACGGTCAAATGTACCATTCTGCACAACTTAAGGCTATTAATGGTGCATTTGATCAAATCAATGAAGATTTGGCCTCTGTTGCTAGGTGGTCTAGCTCAAATGGACTCTCACTTAATGCTATTAAAACACAGTGTATTTTTATATACAAGCGTCGCCTTGTCATTGTGTTACCTCCATTGTTCTTAAACGGTGTCCAACTTCAATTTACTGACACTGTGAAGAATCTTGGTGTAACTTTTAATAATACTCTCACATGGTCTGATCACATAAATCAAGTTTGTCGTAAAGTAAACTTTTCTCTACATTGCTTGCGTCAATTTCAACACTTTGTTCCTTTAAATATACGCTTGCTGTTTATCAAAGCTCTAATTGTACCACTCTTTACATATTGTGATGTTCTGTTTTACAATTCCGACTTTGATTCTAAAAGATCGCTGCAAGTCGCATTTAACAATTGTACACGTTATGTCCATAAACTTAAGCGGTATGATCATGTCTCAAATTATGCTACGCAAATACTCGGTTGCAAGTTCTTTTCTTATTTACAGTACCGTATGTGTTGCTTTTTATTTAAGATCTTGCATGTCCATCATCCGTCTTATTTATCTTCTTTGTTACAGTTTGGTTCTTCCTTGCGCACACGTAGACTTCAGTCTCTTAGTAGCAGATACTCGTGTAAACAATTTTCAGACTCTATTTTCGTTCATGGTATTAACATCTACAATAATCTTCCTGAACATATAAAATGCTCAAATACTCTTGGCATATTTAAAAGAAACTGCTTTAGCCATTTTGTCAAATCAAGCCATTGAATTATTGAATAATTAAATTTTTTATTTCAATCATACATTTTGTATATTTTTTTTTTTCTTTTTTTTTTTTCATTTTTTATCATTTTCAAACCACTATCCATCTTTATTATTAAGTACATACATTGTTGTTTGTAGAATTTACTGAATATTTCAATTTATAAATATATAAGTATTATTATTGTTGTGAATATCAGCATTTTATGTCAGTATTAAGTAATTATTATGTCTCATTTCAATAATTGTATTGTCCTGTTAATTACTTGTTAATTACTTTTAAATGTATATCACTCGGTACAGACTTTGAGAAGGCTTGCCTTAACTGTATCGTTTTATAATGATAATAATAATAATAATAATAATAATAATAATAATAATAATAATAATTTGTCCTTTTTTTTTTGTTTTCTTCCTGTTTATTTGGTTTTCATATTGATTTTTAGTAAAAACACGAATTAATAAATTTAGGTAATATAATTTAATAATAAAAAAAAAATGTATTTAGAAAACGAGATACTGCCTCAGAGCAAAAATACTTCGAGTATAATCATTTCCCATTTAGACTGAATGCGTCTCGCTACACGCATCGTCCGTTCACACACACACGCACATCGACAAGCAAGCTCTCATTCAATCATTTGCACACCCGTTCACGCGCATTCACACTTCTACGTTAAAAAAAGTAATTAAAAATAAACCAAGTTCACTCACCCCATAATTAATCCTCCAGGCTTCAAAGTCTTACGGCCTTAGCCCTCCATCAGCGATGAATACTCCAACAGGTAAAGTATTACGGATAAAACTGCGTAAAATAATACTTGGACGCTGCGTTGAAATTTGGTAGACAACCAGAAAGTTACCAAAATGTTGAGTTGAAATTCGGTTGACAACCAGCAGTAACAGCAAAAATTTGATATCAATGTTGCGTTGAAATTTGTATAATATCCGGTAGCAATAGCCAAAAATTTGATACAAATGTTGCGACGAAATATGTTTGAAACACGGTATTAACAGCAAAAATTTTACATAAATGATGCGTTTAAATATGTATAATATAAGGTAGCAATATTTAAACTTTGACACAAATGTTGCGTTGAAATAAGTAGTAATAGCAAAAATTTGATACCAATTTTGCGTCGAAATATGGTTGAAATACGGTATTGACAGCAAAAATTTTATATAAATGATACGTTTAAATATGCATCATATACGGCAGCAATACTTAAACTTTGACACAAATGTTTCGTTGAAATAAGTAGTAATAGCAAAAATTTGATACCAATGTTGCGTCGAAGAAAGTATAATATCCGGTAGCAATAGCCAAAAATTTGATACAAATGTTGCGTCGAAATATGTTTGAAATACGGTATTGACAGCAAAAATTTTATTTGAATGATGCGTTTAAATATGTATAATATACGGTAGCAATATTTAAACTTTGACACAAATTTTGCGTTGAAATAAGTAGTAATAGCAAAAAATTTGATATAAATGTTGCAGCAAAAAATTTTTATTTCAATGTTGCGTTGGCATATGTTTGAAATACGGTGGTAGTGACACAAATTATTAGCAATTAGCAATTACTATCTCCGAATTATAACATTCAGACAATATAAATATATATATAGAATCAGGATTTTCTTTTATTGGTTAACAGTTTATTACAGCTATTAGCAAACTAGGTTATCACTAACGTTGATCAATTATTCTATTACAGTTATGAATTACTCAACATTTTTACACAGAACTTAAACTATTATTTGTTTCATATATGATTAACATTCAATGGATATACAGTTTATCACAGTACTTTTCCATTTTAGCCATCACCGAATCTTGACTATTTATTTTATTTAATAATACAATTATGGTTTATTTTGTTTTCCTTACTGTTAAACAGAATATCACAGGTTATTATGTAAATTCATCAACTAACTTTTTATAATCACAGTTGAGATTGTTTTTCTGTGTAACAGATCATCATAAATAAAATAACATTACCTTTTTAATTGGGTTTGACTCTCGATATTATCTTCTTTTAGTTTTTTTATTCATCAAATGTTCATCACAGAATTAACATACCATAAATAAACTATTTCTACTACTATAAATTTTCTCCTTAGATTTAATACAAAAGCGGGACTTCAAAAAAATTCATGTATTATAATCTTCACAAATGATTGACAGATCACATAAGAGATAATGGTTGATATTTTTAATTTCCACTAACAGCGGCACTCACAGCACAACAAAATATCCAATAAGAATTATATACTAAGAGGCACAAAATTGTATAGTCATCTCTTTTATAGCAATTTTAATATCGAAAAATTCGACAAAGTGTTTCTGTTGAAAGGAAATTTATGTTATGTTAATAAATGTTAGTACATTTTCCGTTTTAACAAAAACTCTGTTTATTATTTTGTAATACACAATATTGTAAGATGATTTCATGAAACAAGCTATTTCCAACGCATCGGGTAAAAACATGAACATATTAGAATGGATCAAACGTAAGTTCTACCGATTTTATGTTGTTTGTGTATTATGAAATAATAGATTACAACAGTGTTACAATAAGATTGAGATTCATAACGGAAAGTGAAATTGTTAGCATTAACTATATAAGAAATATAATATAATATAATATAATATAATATAATATTCCTGTCAACGGTAGTTATTAAATCATCATTGTGCTTTGTGTATATAAAAACACTGTTTAAAGAAATTTCAACTTTTAGTTGTATTAGTGTGGAAAATATTTTAAAATATTTATATATGTAAACGATTTTTTTTGTTTTTTTTTCTAACTAAAACTGTACCGGTGCATATAACATCTTTATTAGTTTCATGGCATTTAAATGTGATTTGGTTTCTTGTGCAGGATTTGACAGAAATGAAAACGATTCTGTCGTTGAATGTCATGGATTGTGCTCCAAGGGATTTCATGGAGCCTGTGTTGGTTTCCCACGTGAATGGAAAACGTCGAAGTTAGCTCAAACTTTACGTAATCATTTCATCTGTGAGCAATGTGTGGTTGCGACACCACTAATAGGCAAGTTGGTACAGCATTTCGATAACAAGATTGACGATTCGTTTAAGAACTTTAATCAAACATTCAATAAAAAGCTGTCTCTGATTATGGATGGAATGAAACAGGAATACATGGCTATGGTAACCAATATTGTGGATAACATTTCGGAAATAGTCACAAAAAACATTCAAATTACCATAAAAGAAGCTCTTTCGACTAAAAACCAATCCTTGTTAGAGAACCAATCAAACAGTCTTAATACTTATGGTGTTTCAGTTTCGGATCCTGAAAACATGGATTCTAATATAATAGAGGCGACTGTGAAGACATGCAATCAAAACGTTTCACCTAACAATCAAACAACAACAAAGAGTAAACCGTTATCTGAAGGGGATACCAAAACGGTTTCTGTAAATAGCTGTCTCAACTCTCGTACGAATCGAAATATGAAGACAGATGTGACTGGTGCTAAGAAGAAAAAAAAAGTCAAGAGTAATAAGGAAAATACAAGTGAGCCTATGGTTTCTGACCTACTTAACGAAGCCACAGGGTCTGGAACAAAAAACAGATCGAGCGAAAACAGTGATAAAGCTAGGAATAATTCTAAGAAATCAAAATCATTTAGTACTTCTGTAGACAATAATAGTAGCAATAATAATTTTAGAAGCAACAAAATTTTTAGAGGTCATAACAGGTTTGCTAAAAATTCTAATAACTCTAATAATAATTTTTCTCAGAATTCTTATAACAGGTTTGCGTATTATAATCAGTATGAACATATTCCTCCATTGGTTCCACAATTTAGTCCGATACCGTTATATTTTCCGAACGATTATTACTATCAACCACATTTTATGAATCAGAGACAAGTCAACTATGCTCGGATGCACTAATTGACGCTAATATATATGTAAATAACGTATATACTGGTTATAAAAATAATGTTCTTTACAATAATAATAATATTTTAATAACGCCAAACCTTAAAAAAATAAACGTTGCCGATTGTATTATTAAAATTTTTTATGCTAACTGTAGTGGCATGAAAGGTAAACTGAAAGATCTTTTTCTTTTTTCTTTATCCACTGAGTCATGATTGGCTTGTATACCGTAAGGATAGGAATTATTCGCTAGTTGGTGGTAACAGAGGTGGTGGTGTACTAATAGCTATCCACAAATCACTAGGATCAACTGAAGTTAATTTTGAACCCGAAATAAATTCAGTTTCAGAACAGATTTGGGCTAAAGTGATTGTTAAAAAAAAATCAATTTTCATTGGTGCAGTTTATATCCCACCTAAGTCGGACGAAACTGCGTACGAATATGTAAATGACTCAATTAACAAGGTTGTTGATAAATTGAGAGATCTTGATGAAATTTGTATCTTGGGGGATTTTAATAGACCTAACTTGCAATTTATTAGGGATCCTGACGATGATAATCTGCTGTTGCCGGTTAATATCAACGATAGTCTGGATTTTAACCTGATTAATGCAACTTATGGTAACAACATAATACAAAAGTCAGATGTGCATAACGATAACAAACGTCAATTAGACCTCTTTTTTACTTCCGCGTATGAAACCAGTTCAGTATGTCACGCTGACAGAACTGAGTCATTTATTTCGGACACGGTTCATCATAAGGCACTATTAATCAAGTTAAATTTGGAGTGCCAGTCACTTATTTCTAAAAATGCCCTGAAATACTATTACGATTTTAAAAATGCTAACTATGAGCAGATTAACGCCGCTATCAATCAAGTTGATTTTCAAAGTATACTTCTTAATGATAACTTTGAGGAAGCGATAAAAAACTTCATGGAAATTCTAATTTCAATTATGAATTATTTTGTGCCGTTAAAAATTAAGAAAAATAAGAAAGAGGAACCATGGCTTAACGATGATCTAAGAAATCTTCGGAATAGAAGAAACAGAGCATATAAAAAGTACAAAAGAAATCCAAATGAGATCAGTCGCAGAAATCATGAGCTACTTTTTTCCCAATTTGCATCTAAATCTAACGCGGCGTACGACTCTTATATTAAAAATCTGGGAGATGGTTTTATAAAAGACCCAAAAAGCTTTTACGAATTCATCAATTCAAAAAGAAGTACAAGATGTTATCCCACTACAATGGTTTTGAACAATCTTTCCACTTCAGATGATACTGAAATTTGTAATCTGTTTGCAAACAGTTTTAGGAGAAGTTATTCTGAGGCAGCTACTGACGGATTAACTCATAATCTTGCACATATTGAAAAACTGTGTGACCTTTCTTATATATATATAGAAGAATCGGACATTTTGAGTGGTTTATTATCATTAGATATGAAAAAGTCTTCTGGGCCTGATAATATTCCACCAGTCTTTCTTAAACAATGTGCCAGTTCACTTTCTAAACCGTTGTCATGGATTTTTAACAGGTCGTTGACCTCTGGTATTTTTCCTGATGTTTGGAAATTTTCTTATATAACTCCCATCTATAAAAGTGGTAATAGAAGCAACATTGAGAATTACCGAGGCATAGCGAAACTTTCAAGCATACCAAAACTTTTTGAAAAACTTGTTCACGATAAGATTGCAACGGTAGCAGCTGCTATCCTTAACGAGCAACAACATGGTTTTCGAAAAGGTCACTCCACAAATACAAATTTGGTTGTATTTACGTCATATCTGCTTAAGGCTTTTGAAAATGGTTTCCAAGTTGATACAGTGTATACTGATTTTAGCAAAGCCTTCGATAGAGTGGATATTAAATCTTTGATCGCAAAGTTACATAGATTCGGCTTTTCTGGTGGATTTTTAAAATGGATTACATCCTATCTAACCAACAGAAGACAGAAAGTCCAATTTCGAGATTGTTTGTCATCTGAAATTAGTGTAACATCTGGTGTTCCCCAAGGAAGTCATTTAGGCCCTCTACTTTTTAACCTTTTTATTAGCGATTTATCATCGTCACTTAAGGATGTTATGCATTTGTTTTATGCAGATGACTTAAAAATTTATCATGAAATAAAAAATACAGAGGATATAACTTTTCTACAATCTAAACTAAATGACCTATACAATTGGTGTACACACAATAAGCTCTATCTAAACATAAAGAAATGCCAGGTTATTTCTTTTACACGGAAAACTGAGCCCACTTTGAACGACTATCATATAAATGATGTAAGTCTTTCAAGGAAAAATAAAGTTAATGACTTAGGAATTGCTATGGACGCAAAGCTTACCTTCAAGGATCATTACGATGCAGTTATTGGTAAGGCATTTAGTGTTCTGGGATTCATAAAAAGAAGAGCTAAGGAGTTTAACAACCCTTTGGTGACGGTTACTCTTTATTGTTCTTTAGTGAGACCAATTTTGGAATATGGATCTGTGGTTTGGATGCCATATACTGATCGCTACATCAAAAATTTTGAATCTGTACAGAAACAATTTTTGTTATTCGCCCTAAGACATAATTATGATCCGAAAAAATATCTGGAATTACCGCATTATAGATACAGGCTTAAATTAATAAACTTACAGTCATTTAAAGACAGGCGTGACATGTTGTCTGCCATTTTTATATTTGACATCATTAAATCCAATATTACGGTAAAATATTTAAATAACGCGGTTTCAATGAATCAGGGTAGAACCAGACATGCTAGATTTCTTTTGGAATCGCGGCATACGACTAATTATGGAACTAACGAGCCTATCAATAGAGGTTGTAGAATTTTTAACAAACTCCTAGAATGTTATGACGAATCTAAGGAAATCTCAAAGTTGACTTATAAAAATAATATTAAAAAAAAATGTATACTTAATTATTAACGATTGTCTGTTCCATTTGTTCTGTTTTCTTAATTTTATGATAAGCTAGAATTTAAGTTTTAAATTGTAAATTGTCTTGTTAGATAATAAAGTAAAAAAAAAAAAAAAAAAAAAAAAAAAAAAAAAAAAAGAAAACATTTCAAAGCAACTACGGTTAAGGTCCGGAGAATTCAAATTTTGGTAGTACGGTGAAACAATGCTGGTGAAAACGCAGTATGAACTAATATTAGGGGATTGCAAAGTAAAATATTAGGGTTAATGGTGTTGTTATAAAAAAAACTATGTGTAACGGAAACTAAACGAAACTATAACTATAGATTATGGATGAATAAGAAGTGATGTGAACTATGCGTGATAGGTAAACTTGTGAGATCCCGAGCAACACAATTCCCCTTTTTTAGCTTTTAAGACACTTCTTAAAAGCATCTTAAAAAAATCGTCGCTCTTAAAAGTCGTTTTAAGAGTGTTCTTAAAAGTGCCAAAAAACCACATAGGGCGCAAAATATCAAAAAATTGCTTTTAACAGACTTCTTAAAAGACTCTTAAAAGGTTCTCTTAAAAGTATAACCTCCCCTTAAGAGTGTGGGCCTAGCTTTTAACATGCTTTTATTAACTTTTATCATACTTTTAAAACGTTTTTATCACCCTTTCTTGAAACTTTTAAGATACTTTTATCAAGCACTTTTAAGATGCTTTTATAACACTTTTATTGTAGTTTTTAAGGAACATTTAAGAAGCGTTTGTACTTTTATGAACGTTTTATTGAGTTTTTATTATTATTTTGAGAGCATTTTATTAGACATGAAACAGATCAAAGCTGTTTCTTTATCTCTCTCTTACAGTATAAATCTATTATTCCTTTCATTTCTTTTCGAATGTTATCCATCTAGATTAATATTTGTTTGCTCTTTCACTGTTATATTGTAATATGCACAGAGTCGAACAACAATGAAATTTTTTCTAAGTCAGAAGAAAAAATGGATGAATATATTTTATGAAAGAAATAGACATGCGACTTACAAATCGCATTCGCACTATTTTCCAACCCCGATTTTTAATGCAAAAATAAATTTATGGTGAGAGTTGATATTCTACTCCCCAAATTTTCTGCGGGCATTCTGAAAAATTATTTTTTCAAACATTTTTTCTTGATTTTTGGAAATTAAATTCGTCATAAAAGTATGATAAAACTTGAAACTTTTATGAGGCCTGCGTAAACGACCGAGTCCTCGGAAAAGATGACCGACATTCTTAAAAGTGTAATAAAAGTTTCTTAAAATGTATTTTTGTTAAAACCTTCAGAAAAGTTTCTTAAAAGCTTTGGCGATGCAAGGTTATCTCAATCAAACAGTATCAGCTGCAACACATTCCAGCCATAAATAGTAAAGACTATTTTCTAAAGTATATCATGAAGTGATTCGTTATTTTTGCCATTAATTGTCTAGACTATTTTCTAACGTGTAAAAATCATAGAATGATTCAAAAGTATAGACATGAGTTGTGAAGTTTTTTTTTAAATTATAAAAATCATACATGGATTCATTTGTTTTCAGCTTTGTGCCGTATTTTACCTGAAAATTACAATAAAATCGTTCAACTCATTAGCATAATAGTTTGTTTTGTTTTCTTCGTTGTTTTTTTTTCACCGAACAGCTGCTCTTCAATCAATCTTTTATTACTTCGTTAATAAAAGTCCGAAAAAAGTGCATACTTTTATGACACTTTTATGCTCCACACAAAAGATCCACAAAAGTATGCACTTTTTTGAGACTTTTATCCGTCGCAATAAAAGTCTAAAAAATGTATAGTTTTGTGAATCATTTGTGTGTGGCATAAAAGTGTCATAAAAGTATGCACTTTTTTTAGACTTTTATTGCGACGGATAAAAGTCTCAAAAAAGTGCATACTTTTGTGGATCTTTTGTGTGTGGCATAAAAATGTCACAAAACATATGTCGGAATAAACAACCGCTACTTTTGAAATGCCACGCGCAAATGACATTTGTTTGTAATTTCGATGTTGATTCTCAAAGTGAAACCATCGGCAAAAAATGCCGTACAAAATTGTTCAAACGAAAGAAAATGGTAGAACGTACATCGAAATTGCACCGTCTGGTTGGGAAAAAACGGCGAGTGTTATTTTCCAAAGAAAAATTTGAAAAATTGGCAAAAAAAAGAACATTCAACGCCAGACCAATTTCCAAACTACAAAAAAGCAAGCCAACTCAAACGTGATAACCTTGTGACGTTGAAATCGGCCAACGAAATGGCCACTTTGATGACGAGAGAGACCGATACAGATGCCAGCAATCGTGACACTTCATGGACAACCAAAGTATTGATGAAAAAAGGAAACAAATCGTGGGCTAGTGTGAATAAAAATCCCAACTTCACCATTCATCGATCGAATGCAGCTAATTCTGCTGTAAACACAAATTCCACACTAACATCTGGTGAATTCCTGAATTCCCAAACTGTAAGCATAACAATTTGTTTTGTTTCTATTTAGCCGATGTGATCTGAACAAAATCTTCATATTATTTTAAATCGCTTGCATCCAACAAACACAGGTCAACTACGTGATTAAAGAGACTGGACAACAACAACAATTTATCTACCAGAATCAGCCGCATTCGATGCAGCCATCATCTCAACAAATCGTTCACCATCAACAAACGGTCATTCCACAGCAACAACAACATTTAATGCCGCCACTACAATCGCATCAAATCGTTCTTCAACAGCAAATGGAATTTCAACAGCAACAACAACAACATTCAATGTCACCACTGCAATCACACCAAATTGTTGCTCAACAACAAATGGGATTGCAACAGCAACAACAACAACATTCGATACCGCCGCCACTGCAATCGCATCAAATCACTCATCAACAAGAAATGGCCGATGGATTGCAACACAATATGGAGTTTGTACAAATGGATGAAACACATGAAGTGATTTGCCCTATTTATTTCAATTGCCATCATGATGTTATTTATGCCATAAAATTATTTTAATTGTACATTTATTTTAAAAGGAATCAGATGAAGAAGAAATTGTTCCCAAAACCATCGAATTGGGTGAATTCCTTGCGACCATTGACTCCATTCTTCGATTTCAACATTTTGTAAAACAAGCAGGTGTGATTTTTGCGTCTTATAAAAATGAAGGAGAATACAAAACCATGCGTCGTTCTTCTACCTTTCGTCCGTTGCTTTTATTTCACTTTTATGGTACTTTTAAGACGGACAAATCTTAACACGTTTTCATGAATGTGCAATAAAAGTTTTATAAAAGACGTCAAAAAATATAGAATCATTGAATTTTAACGCTTTTATCATGACCTTATAAATGCTCCTTAAAATGCTCACAAAAGTTAACTTTTAAGCGGAGGACATAAAAGTCTGTTAAAAGTCTGATAAAATATATAACTTTTATTAAACCTGATAAAAGTGTAATATAAGCTCAATAATAGTACATTATGATGCTAGGACGTAAAGCTAAAGATTTTGGACGGATGTGGAGTTTGCAAATCGAGGCGCTAGCCGAGATTTGCACCCACATTAAGTCCAAAATAGCTTACGTCCGTGCGTCATATACTATTTTTTATTCGCCGCAAGCAAAATATTTTAAGAAAAGTTATTTATTCTAAATTAAAATTATAAATTTTCATAAATTTTAAAATAAAAATATGTGGAACAAGTAACCTTTGACATAAATATTTTTCCAAATTATTGTGCAGCTATGACAACAAATGATAACAACTATTTTAATTCGATAATGAAATTTTGAATTTGAGGGTTGCTTTGATAAAAATTTTTATTTTTCATAGAATTTAAACAAATACGAATGCTTTTTACTTTTTTGGACGTAGCTATGACAACAAAATAAATAGTTGAAAAGTGATACTTCAAAGCCGCAAATCACAGTAATAAAGTAACACTTTAATATGTAGGCGAATAAAAAAGTATATACACTTTTATCAGAAAAATTTGAGGGGAAGTGTGTTGCTCGGGATGCAAGGAAAGAGAAATTACATGACTCTATGACTATACCACACTACGTATCACACTCCAGTCTACATAACATATGACACCTTAAAAATATCAAAGAAAGTAATCCAATTTAATGCTCATCCACTTCCCTCCCTCAATAGCCTTCCTTTTCTTGTGCCTCGTTTCATGCATATGATATTCGTATCATGCCCATGATAATCAAAACTTGAAAATCAGTTGAAAGGCTTAGTCGAACACGGTGTATGTATAAACACCAGGCGTCTATGGGAATAATTTAGCCTTATCTGTATAATATCTTTTTTCCGCAACTCATGAAAGCAAGATGAACCAATAAAAAAAACTTGAAAAACTTATTGAATGAATTTGGGGAGCTCAAAGCTACAGCCTTAAAAACGGGCAATCATGGACCACTTAGACCTCAAAGAAAGAGGTGAGTTTATTTTTGGATATATTCTAACCAGCAAATTTATTGTATGAAAAATAGGTTGCAAGACAACTTTTAACACTAGATTCAGAGACAATCTAAAACAGTTTCAACTAGAACCCCAAACAAAAAGGCTGATCAGTCTATCATGATTCCTATTCCAACTTAAAAATATTGACAGGCATTAATTTTCGTCATAATACTGACCTAAGTTAGCTGTCAACAGCTCTACAATACAGTTAAGAAAGGGTTCCAGGTGCTAAATAAAGGACTTGGAACGAGTGTTTGATTTTATGGTTTGCAACGTGGTATGCAAAATTCTTGCATAAAGAATAAACTTTGACCGCTTCCATGGATATTAATGAGCTCTTCAAAAAAATATGACTTGAAGCTTTCACAGAAGTATTTACGTAGCTGGAAATATGCTAAAACCCTTAGTAGTGTTGATCAAACCTATGCTTCTCTTCATTCAAATCATCAATTCAGTGGTAAATTTACATAAAAAACTATTTGTTAAAGGTACTGCTCAAGTGGCTCTCGTATCAGGATCTGTACTACCTTATGATTCATATCAATACTACAAATTTCATAACAACAACTAAATTTTTTCTTTTCATGGTTTGTTGCTATATCTAATAAATGTATGTACTAAACCTTCAACAAAGATAGACCCTCCCACTATTTGATTACGATCTTTCGAGAAGTAGAAAAAAAATTATATTAAAAAAATTCACTGATTCATTTATCAACCCTGATCTAAATAAAAATAAAAAATTGGGTAACTTAGCTACTTCTATTTACTTTCGTTTAACCTGAAGAAAATTAAAATTTTTTATATGCATATATTTCATCAAACTTAAATTGTTTGTATGTTGTTGTTGGTGTAGTTGATCTACAAAACGATATATCAATCTATTACAATTTTAACCAAGATGGAATGTCTTTGATTTAATCTTAAAGGAAATAATAAAAATTCTGATCGGATGATAGTGAAAGTAATGGTTATTTTGTGTAAGTTGTTATAATGGTACAATAATCGCAGTTAAGTTGTTACATATACCAAGGTGAGTTAATCAGAACTAGTGATTGATTTTTACATTTAAAATTTAGTATTGTTACCTTTACAAACAATTTTATCAATTCATAATTGTAGATACCTGTCACATCCAAAGCATTAATTAACGCTATCAATGTCATATTACAAAACAGTATTATCAATAAACAATAAAGTTAATGGCAGATCGTAAACATTCGGTTAAAATGACAGTTATATTATTCACCGACACACCGTTAGCTTAAGATTAAGTTATTACTAAATTCAATTACGTCGTCTAACGGAGATCCTTATTGACGTTTGAATTTATTCATTTGTTGTTGCTATTTAACATTTGTGTATGACTTAGTGGGTGTTAATTAAGATTAATAAAAATAATATTTTATTACTGGATAATTAACATTGGTTCCGATATTTCCGTTATTTGTACATATGTGTAGATGACATATTATGGTTGTTGATGGTAATGTTTACAAATTGTTGTAGTATAAAGAATTGAACATCTTTAAAATTAGAACGTTCTGAAACTATATAATATATCTCACTATCGATGGACCTGGCACTTTGACGCAGTGATGAGGCTCAGGAGGTCCTACATGAGAATCGAAAAGAAGATCATGTCCAAAACCAAAATTTAAGGTAGACACGTACGCTGATTGCTTTGCATGGTCAAGGAGGTGCTTGATCGCTAGTATGGAACTCGGCGAACTGGGTGCCCTTCAGATTTAATCAATGCTTTACCACAACGCAAGGCTATGTTGTGGTTGGCCAGTGTGCGGCCCTTTATTAGATAAATACTGTACGAAAAATAATAGAGTTTTAGATTGGAGTGATTCTTCTCCAAACGCATCACATGAAGTTACAACAAAACTTTCTTACTCCAGGCCTAACATTCTTTTGTATCGATAAAAATGGTGAGTGTAATTTTATTCAGAACACTCTAATATTGTGTTTTTACGGATGATTAAATTATCTTATATAATTCCGCTTACATTTTTGTAGGCGAAATTAAAAGAGCTTTTATAAACGGTGTTTTAGAGTGCAATTTACAAATAATTTAATGCTAATGTTTTGTTGTTAAATATTTGTAATATATCTTATTTAAAAAACGCTAAATGATTTTCATTAATTACTTCTGATCACTATCTTCTACAAAAACCAATTTATTATAAATTTCAACACTATGTGGCAAACCCTGGTAACTAAAAATTGAACCCACACTTATTTGTCGATAACGATAATTACTATTTGTTCAATATTGAAAACGTTGTTTTCAATACATGAAATTGCAATTTCTGATCCACTGGGATCTAATTTATTTATTTTAAAAATAAAAAAATTCTTACAAACTCGTTTTAATAATAAATGCTGTTTTAGAATAATTTATTTTGAATAAATTTAATATTATTTCGGTCTGAAAGACCTAAGTATTACATTCATGAAGCAAAAGTGAAATTCTTACCCCCACTTTTTTTGGCATTTCTCGATGTTTTAGAACCTACTGATTCTAAAAAAGCAAAAAAAAAATGTATGTCTGTCTGCCGTCCGTCATTACCTACGTCCGGCCGGCCGTCATTACCTACGCTGCAGGGAAAACCACTGGAGGGATTTCAAAAATGTTCTAAATTTTCTAAAAATAGGTATACTCAAGTGACAGGTCCGAAAGGACGCTGTGTTCGATTAATGTACCGGAAGTGTGTCAAAAAAATCATTAAGTGTGTCAAAAACAGCAAATTTTCATATTTTCGGCTCAAAACACGTTCATTTTAAGTGATTGCGAGTAGGAACATTAAATTTGGATAAATCTTGATGGTCGGTATGTGAGGCCAAAATCTAGATTATGGCATTATAACTTTGTCAAAAAAATAATGTCAAGTGTGTCAAAAAATGATTGAACTTATTTTTTAGCCAATTTTTTGGAAAAAAAATGTAGCTGTTTTTATGACGTAAATGTAATTGAAAATGAAATTGGACATGGAAATTTTTGAATTTGTTATAGTTTTTGAAATATTTTTGGAATTTTGAAAAAAGTTTGTATTTTTGATTAAGTGATTTTTCAATATTTTTAAAATTTTAAATTTTTTATTTTATTATAATTTTTGGAATTTTGAAAAAAAATTCAATGTTTGATTTTGTAATAATTTTTGCAATATTTTTAGAATTTTGGAAAAAGATTGAATTTTTAAGAATTTTTGGTATATGTTTGGAATTTAGAAAAAGTTTAAATATTTGATTTTATTCTAATTTTTGGAAAATTTTTGGAATTTTTGATTTTGTTATAATTTTCGCAATATATTTAGAATTATGAAAAAATTGAATTTTTGAATTTTATATATTTTTGAAAAGAGTTTCAATATTGATTTTGTAATATTTTTTGCAATATTTTTAGAATTTTGGAAAAGTTTGAATTTTTAAGAACTTTTGGAATATTATTGGAATTTAGAAAAAGTTAATATATTTGATTTTCTTCCAATTTTTTGTATATTTTTAGAATTTTGAAAAAGTTAGATTTTATTTAATTTTTAAAATATTTTTGGAGTTTTGAAAGAAGTATGAATTTGTGATTTTGTAATATTTTCTCGAAACGCTAAATGGAGAGGTTTTGTGCAGTTTGCTGAGTTTATCATCTTTTCACTAAATTATGTTAATTTATGATCTGTTATAATTTTCCGGCAACGTATTGATGTTTCGTGTTGGTTTTGTAATAAATTTCTAAGCAGAGATAAAAAAATACATGTACTTTAACAAAGAGTTTTATGTTTGATATACATCGCTGACCAAAACTAAAAACCAGTCCTCATAAAAGTTTTTTGCCGAAAACTATATCAAAATCCTTCACCCAGACCGAAGTCTTGATATCTCAGAGCTGAGCTCAGCCCCTCCATATTTTTCCAATAACAATTTTGTCTTTGAAACACTTATTCCTTCAGAATCTGCGTAATGAGCATTCGTGTATTTACGAGTATCTTCGTGTATTTAACGAGTATTACAGTAAATTTTGTTACACCAAATTTACATATGTCACGTTTTAGTGTTGAACTTGTAGTATATGTATATTCTATTCATTTTCAAAACTTCGTAAAACGAGGTTACTAGGCGTAATTGACAGATCTTAAGAAAAAAAAATTCATACGATATTTTTGCGCAGTCTGCTTCTGTCTCGATCTGCGGTAGCTCTGGCCAGAGGGAAAATGGTGGGGTGTTTAATTCATGCGCATTTAAATACATACATCGATTTTTTAAAATTCATTCGCTGTCTCCGGGTCTCATCATCAGAGCTCAACGGAACTTCTTTACCACAACATGGCGAAGTATTACTTTTAGTCAAAAACAAAATATCATATGTTACATCTGGCATTAAATTGACAGGAAAATAAAGAAAATAAATCTTATAGAAACCAATTTTAACTATATTATCTAATTTGATCACTTATAACTATGAGATGAATGCACAGATAAAAAAAATTATTCCATACGCTGAAAATATCAGAGACCAACAAAAAAATTCATCTCTTTTAATTACAGTTAAAAAAAAGATTATTTATTCGTCACATTAATTCATTGAATATATGATAAATTTTAGAAATTGGGAAATTCTATGTTTCTTAGAATAATTAATATGCTCGATTAATAAAATTGAAATAAATATTGTTTTATTAATAATAGAATTTGGTTGGAGTCTATTTTATTTAAAATGCCCACTCTCGTAATATAATGGAAAGATTGATTGCAATTTAAGATGAAATCAATAAAATATTTACCATTACAAACTGAAATATTATGTAATTATAAGTAAGTAAAAACAAATAAAAATAATTTATTTGTCCGTTTGCAAGTTCATCAGCCTAACACTTATATAACGAAATTGAATCAAGGGATTCTAACCTTAACCTTACAAAAAAAATCAATAAAGTACAACTCAAAAACAAATTTTACCGCTTTTTATGATCCTAGAACAGGTTATATAAAATTTTATATAGGAAATAACACCAAAAGATCAAATTTATTACACGCGGTAATACACGGAATTTAATGTTAATCCCGTTGCACTTTCAATTTATCATAATTCACTCCTTTTTTATTTACCAAAAATGTGTTATGTATTTTATTTATTTGATTAAGTTGCGGAATTCTATCCAGAACTCTGGTAGTGACAAAAAGTTAATAGGTTACAACTCAAAAATTTTCGGCCGTTTATTACATTAAAATAAGTTAATATATTAATATATATATTTTATATAGAAAAAAAAATGGAAAAAAAAAAACAAATCTTATGCAAATAATTTGATACTTATCGTTTCTATTTCATGTGTCAGGATTCCCAAGAATATTAGCTGGTACATATATCTGAAACACTTTATAACACCGACACGAACGATTGATCACACCGGGTTACAGCACTCAATTTAATTTTTCCCGTGGCACTTTCAATTGATCATAATCAACTCCATTTTATTTACCAAAAATGTGTTATTATATATTTTATTTGTTTTCTTAGATCGCGGAATTCTTTCCTGAACTTTGTTAGAAAACAAAAATTAATCGGATATAACTCAAAATTTTTTGCTTTCTATAACGTCCGAATGAGTTATATTTTAGATATGCAATCACACCAAAAGAATCAATTTATTTAACACGGTAATACACTCAATTTAATGTTAAAACTCTTGCATTAGCAAGTAATTGCAATCGACTGATCTCAAACACGGCGCGTAACTTAAACATCCCAAAATCAAAATTTTCCTATTTAATAAATCTACAGTCAGTGCTCTCAAGAACAATCTTTCTCTCTCATATCTCCCATATTCGCGCCAACATCTTTCTAATCACTTCGTAGCAACTGCACAAACAACAATTAACCCAAAAAAAAACACAACCAGTTTGCTCAATTTAATATATTAGTTTTCATTGCAATTATTTGCATGTTAATTTGGATCAACTATTGTTATACTCTCATCTATCATGACCGTATATATTATAGCTGACCAACAAAATGTTAACTTGTTTATTTTAGCTAAAGTTTAACAAAAAAAACATTTACGAAGTGATTAGAGATCCGTTGGCGATAAAAACAGTGGACGTGTGGAAGGTGGTACTATGGTGATACCGGAAAAATAGAATGCAAGTGGAATTTCCGTTACAAACTACGTTCGTCTTCCCTTTAAAATACGGCAGTTAGCATTCTTAAAATATGCTTTTCGCAAAACTCTAGGTTGCTATAACATCATCCAATTAATAATTTTCACATTCATTTAAGCTGATAAATATATGTTTCAATTACTCTTGAAATAATCCAGCGAAATTGTACCTCTCTATTTGGTAGTAAGTGGATGACAAGACTGGTTTGAATAAACATTTGACTTCGGTCTGAAAGACCTAAAAATTACATTCATGAGCCAAAAGTGAAATTCTTACCCCACTTTTTTGGCATTTCTCGACGTTTTAGGACCTACTGATTCTAAAAAAGCAAAAAAAACGCGGCCGCCGTCATTACCTACACTGCAGGGAAAACCGCTGGAGGGATTTCAAAATTTTTTTTTAAAAATAGGTATACTCAAGGGACAGGTCGGAAAGGACGCTGTGTTCGATAACTGTACCGGAAGTGTGTCAAAAAAATCATTAAGTGTGTCAAAAATAGGAAACTTTCATATTTTTGGCTTAAAAAACGTTCATTTTAAGTGATTACGAGTAGGAACATTGAACTTGCAGAAATCTTGATGGTAGGGATTGGTATGAGTGGTAGGTGAGATCAAAAACTAGATTATTGCATTAGAATTTTGTCAAAAAAAGTTGTCAAGTGTGTCAAAAGATTTTTATTTATTTATTTATTTTTTTACCCATTTTTTGGAAAAAAATAAAATTAATTATTTGTATGACATGAAATTTTATTATTATTATAGATATTTATGGCATTATAAGTTTGTCCAAAAAATGATGTCAAGTGTGTCAAAAAATTATTTCATATATTTTTTTAGCCAATTTTTTGAAAAAAAAAATTAAGCTGTTTTTATGGCCTCAATGTAATTGAACATGAAATTGGACATGGAAATTTTTGAATTTGTTATAGTTTTAGAAATATTTTTGGAATTTTGAAAAAAAGGTTGTATTTTTGAATTTGTAATAATTTCTGCTATTTTTTTAAAATTTTGGTAAAAATTTTAATTTTTGATTTTGTTATAATTCTTGCAATTGAAGAATTTTGGAAAAAATAGAATTTTTGAATTTTATATATGAGCAAATCTCTGGAACTTTTAAATTTTGATGATGAAAATGAAAATCTCTCAATTTTGGGACACACCCATAAAGTTTTAGGTAAAGTCCTCATCAACTCTAAAAATGAATAAAACTTTGTCCCTCATTTTTTATTGTATGTTCCAAAAGTTATTGGAGATTTTCTGGCAAATTCGTATTAAATACGTATTAATTTTCATTTGGTCGAGAAAAATCACCCCGTTGACAGTCTTGCAGTTCTAGTTAACGCTTTTAATTTTAGTATGTATTTTGCGACACTTTCATCTAAATGAATATAAAATTTAAGACCTTCATACCCCGTCTGTGAAGAGATACGAACTCTTAAAGACGTACGCGGCAAAAATCGAGATCCATTTATTACCGTTATTTTCCCTTAAATAACGAAAAAACATAAATGTTTTTGAAAGAACACGGCAAACTCAAGATCTCTGTAAAATTTCAAGTCATTTGGAGTGATGTTCCAAAAGTTATAGCCTGATAAAGAAACTGACAAAGAAAATTTCGAAAAAGACACCTCAATTTTAGCGTTTTTACTCCTTTTTTTCGCTTTTATGTCCTCTAATTTTTTAAAATAATATTTTGAACACTCAAACTTTTATTTGTCATCCACATTAACATTCAATAAGCAAATATAATATTTAAGATTGAGGAAAAATGAGTGGGTATATAAAAAATCTTGGCAGGCAGAAAATTTAAAAGTTCTAGAGATTTGCTCATATATTTTTGGAATTTTGAAAAATGTTTCAATTTTTGATTTTGTAAGAATTTTTGGAATATTTTTAGAATTTTGAATAATTTTAAATTATTGATTTTATTATAATTTTTGGAATTTTGAAAAAAGTTTCAATTTTTGATATTGTTATAATTTTGGCAATAGTTTTAGAATTTTTGAAAAAAGTTTTAATCTTTGATTTTGTAATAATAATTTGCTCGCCAAGGGTTCCGTGAATGTAAAAGAACGCAATATCAAAATTAAATGACATAAAGTTATGTTGTAAAGTCTTTATATCGCCAGACTATGGACGCATAACAGAATAAATGTTTAATCGTAGACGTCAATAGTAAATGTCAGTCACATCTACATTGATCAAAAATGTTACTTGAGGTTAAATTTTATCCATAACTGTTTATGTTAACTAAAAAAAGATTTAACCAGTATTTTAATGGTTTAAATTGGGAATATTTGTTCTATAAATCAGCGTCGATATAAAGGGTGGCATACATACACTTAAAATAGCACTTTTTTATCAATAACTAAAAAACTGTGCATCGCAAAATTCTAAATTCTAAATATTGCAATGTTTCTTAAATTAGGTGCTCTTTTAAATGACACCCCACTCGTTTGGGTCCAAACAAGTTTTTTTTACCCTCACCATCGCCTTTACCATCGCCTAAACACACAGAAGTATAATTATTTGAGACCTCGCTATAAATTTCATTTAGAGCTTACCAAACTTCTATAAGCATTTTTCCAAACTTTTCTGTCAATCAGTGTCGAAACGTAGGGGGAGCACGGTTTAAAAGTTTTACTTTTTTGACAACAACTCGAAAGCTGTGACCAGCGAAATTCTAAAAAAAAGTGCGTTATTTCTTAAATTAGGTGTTCTTTCAAATGATACCCCACTCGCTTGGGTCAAAAAAATTTTTTTTTTACCCTCTTACACCCATCCCCTAAACACACAGAAATATAATTATTTGAGAGTTCGCTATAGTTTTCGTTCAAAATATAATATAGCAAACTTCCTGTCTTCATGAATTTTTTCAATTTTTTCTGTCTATCAGTATCGAAACGTAGGGGGGAAAGGTCTGGAATTTGCACATTTTTTAAAAAAACTCAAAAACTGTGTACCGAAAAATTCTAAAAAAATTGCAATTTTTCTGAAATTTGGTGTTCTTTCAAATGACACGCTTGACATCGCTTGGGTCAAAAAAAGTTTTTTTACCCTCCTTACACCCATCGCCTAAACACACAGAAATATAATTATTTGAGAGTTCGCTATAATTTTCGTTCAAAATATAGCAAACTTCCTGTCTCTATGAATTTTTTCAATTTTTTCTGTCAATCAGTGTCGAAACGTAGGGGGGAACGGTTTGGAATTTGCACATTTTTTAGAATAACTCGAAAACTGTGTACCGAAAAATTCTAAAAAAAATCGCAATGTTTTGGAAATTTAGTGTTCTTTCAAATGATTTCTCACTCGCTTGGGTCAAAAAAGTTTTTTTTACTCTCTTGACACCCATCCCCTAAACACACAAATATAATTATTTGAGAGTTCGATATAATTTTCGTTCAAAATATAACAAACTTCCTGTCTCTATGAATTTTTTTCTATTTTTCTGTCTATCAGTATTGAAACGTAGGGTCTGGTATTTGCACATTTTTTAGAATAACTCAAAAACTATGCACCGCAAAATTCTAAAAAAAATTGCAGAGATTCTAAAATTTGGTGATCTTTCAAATTTAACCTCACTCGCTTGGGTCAAAAAAGTTTTTTTTCACCCTTCCCCACCCCAATCCCTTAAAAGTACAAAAATATAATTATTTGAGAGTTCGCTATAACTTTCGTTCAGAGTTTATTAAACTTCCTGTCTCTGTGAAATTTTTCTGTTAATTAGGCTCGAAATGCAAGGGGGAAACCAACTTTTTGTGTCACTTTATTGATTATAATTCAAAAACTATACAATGCAAAATTCTAAAAAAAATGGCAATATTTCTAAAACCAAGTGCTCTTTCAAATTTCCCCACATGACCTGGTTTTAAATGATGTTTTTACCCCTTAACATTCCCACCCCTTTAATAAATATAGTTATGAGTGTCGGCCACTTTTCTATATTTTTCATTAAAAACCTACTCATTTTTCTATCATTCCAAATATATTTCAAGATTTTCGATGAAGTAGGGTTGGAGTTAATCGGGGCAATAAAACATCGAGAAAACGTCATTTTTCAAAATTATACAAAAAATATATTTATAAACTTAATTTTTAAATAATGCTAAAATAAAGCCCTTTCATATGATACCCTACTCGTCTCGATAGAAAGATGTATGTTTTCAAAGGCTTTACATGGTACCTCTTTAAAACAAACGAGCACAACTTTATTTATTTTTTAACCCGCCATCTGGTATAGATAAGTTATTTTTACAAGCATCTCAAATTTTAAGTTCATCGGATTAATGGCTCACGAGATAATCGAAATAATGTGAAAAACACGTTGTACTCTCACCAATAGTGTTCCGTATAAAAACGGAACCCTAAAAAGGATGCAAATAACTGCCTTGAGGTACAGAGGATGTAACCTTGATTACCCGTGAAAGTCTACCTTGAAATTTTACCATCTGTTGTCTATTTGTCAATTAAGATGCTGTCCACTGCAAGATACATCTAGAAGGTTTCCATTATTATTCTTAAAATTTTTAATTTGGCACACACCTAATGAAAAGCTTTTAATTAGAAAATCATAACAAGTGACATGAATATTAACAGTATCATATATATTTTTCTGTAAAACATTGGAAACTCAATGAATACTCGGCATATTGGCATCACCATAAATAAAAATGTCATCATCAATTTTCATGTTTATGTTAAGGTTTCCTATTTAATTAGGCTAGATTATTATAACTATTTATGCTAGGCTTAGGTGGTATATAAAATTCACTTACAAATAAAAATTTACCATTTAGTTGTAGTTTACATGCAACAATGTCAAATGAAGTGTCATCACTTACAGGTTGTAATTGAACCAGTGATGTAATCCTTTACTGCAATGAATACACCACAACCAAGTTGATCTATATCAGTATTAGAACGTATTCGATCTTTTCTGTAGATAGACCATCCATCAGGCACAATTTAAGATGTTTAATGTTGACTCTGTAACCATTTTCAACAATTTTCACAAATGAAATGAGTGGCTAATGCTTCACCCAACTTAGACTGGTTCCAATTGCGAGGAAGTCCAGCACAAATTCCTTTGAAACCATTTTTACATATTGTATTGCATTTTATTATTGCTTCTTTTCTATCAAAATTTTTAATTAGTGCTGAATCACATTTAAACATTTTGATTGATTTAATTAATTGAATTGATTTAAGTTTAATTACAATATTAAATCGCAATTCAACCGTTTTTTTAATTTTTTCGAAAAATAAACACAATCAGCACTAAAATTCAGAGTAAAAATATGAAGGGGCTGAAATCTCACAGCTCTGAGATATCAAGACTTCGGTCTGGGTAAAGGATTTTGATATAGTGTTCGGCAAAAAACTTTCACGAAGACATGGTTTTTAGTTTTGGGCAGCGATGTATATCAAACATAGCTCTTTGTTAAAGTACAAGTATTTTTTATCTGTGTTTAAAAATTTATTACAAAACTAACACGAAACATCAATACGTTGCCGGAAAATTATAATCAAAATTCCAAAAGCATTGTTAAATTAAATAAAATCGAACTTTTTCAAAATTCCAAAAACATTCCAAAAATTAAAATGATATCAAATATTTAAACTTTTTCCAAATTCCGATAATATTCCAAAAATTCTTAAGAATTCAAACTTTTCCAAAATTCTAAAAATATTGCATTAATTTTTTACAAAATCAAAAATTAAAACTTTTTTCAAAATTCCAAAAATTATAATAAAATCAAAAATTTAAAATTTTTCAAAATTCTAAAAATTCTCCAAAAATACTTACAAAATCAATAAATTAAACTTTTTTCAAAATTCTAAATATATATATATATATATATATATATATATATATATAAAATTCAAAAATTCTATTTTTCAAAATTCTAAAAATATTGCAAAAATTATAACAAAATCAAAAATTGAAACCTTTTTCAAAATTCCAAAAATATTCCAAAAATTAGAATGAAATCAAATATTTAAAATTTTTCTAAATTCCAATAATAATCCAAAAATTCTTAAAAATTCAAACTTTTTCCAAAATTCTAAATATATTCCGAAAATTCTTACAACGTCAAAAATTAAAACTTTTTCCAAAATTCTAAAAATATTGCAAAAATTATTACAAAATCAAAAATACAAACTTTTTCAAAATTCCAAAAGCATTTCAAAAACTATTACAAACTCAAAAATTTCCATGTCCAATTTTATTTTCAATTACATTTACGTCATAAGAACAGCTACATTTTTTTCCAAAAAATTAGCTAACAAATAAATGAAATCATTTTTTGATACACTTGACAACATTTTTTTGACAAACTTATAATGCCATAATTCTCAATAATAATAATAAAATTTCATTTTAAACAAACAATTTTATTTTTTTCCAAAAAATTGGGTAAAAAAATAAATAAAAATTACTTTCTTTTGACACACTTGACAAAATTTTTTTGACAAGCTTATAATGCATTAATCTAGTTTTTGGTCTCACATACCAATCCCTACCATCAAGATTTCTCCAAATTTAATGTTCCTACTCGTAATCACTTAAAATGAACGTTTTTTAAGCCAAAAATATGAAAATTTGCTATTTTTGACACCCATAATGATTTTTTCGACACACTTCCGGTACAGTTATCGAACACAGCGTCCTATTGGACCTGTCCCTTGAGCATACCTATTTTTAGAAAAAAATATATTTGAAATCCTTACAGCGGTTTTCCCTGCAGCGTAGGTAATGACGGCCGGCCGGCCAGCTGGCTTACAGACAGACATGCGTTTTTTTTTTGCTTTTTTAGAAATCGAGAAATGTCAAAACAGTGGGGGTAAGAATTTCCACTTTGAGCGCATCAATGATATACTTAGGTTTTTCAGACCGAAGTAAATGTTAATTAATTAATTAATATTTCTATTGTACCAGTCTTGTAATTTTCAAATAGCACAGAATTGAATTTCGTCACAAATAGATATTTTAATTGTTTTATTATATCAGATTTTATAGTTTATAAATTCAAATTTCAAAAAACGAAGAAGCAAAAGAAAAACTCAAAAGACAAAACTGTATTGAGCGAAAATGTAAAACAAAACCGTTCATCGCGAGTTTCAAACAACCACTGAAGTTTGATCATCACAACGAAATTATATTGTGATGAGCCTCAATATATTTCCTCAAATATTGGTCCCTCTCTATCTTTCATGAGTCTGTCTCCACAACCAGTATTTGTGAATGATTTATTATCCAACAGATTTTTGCTGACAGAGTGGACACTGAGTGCATGCACTATAATTATATTTACCGAATATATAAGAAAATATATTGAGGTCCATCACTATTTTTTTTTTCAAACTTCGAAAACAATTTCAAAAAACGTCAAAAAAATCAGTGCTAATAACTTTTGCGTAATTATCTTTCTGTTTCTAAATTTACTTAATATATTATATTTTATATACTAGGAAATACTGGCAAATCAGTGTAACAATTTTCGTATCATCAAAAATGACAACTTGCCAAATGATTGTTAATTTTAATGATTAAAGCAAATCGTTAAATTAATTTGCATCCAAATAGTCAAAACAATATGGCTTTCCTAATTTAGATTCAATGAATTGGTATGTTTGACAAGACACTGAAAAGAGACAAGAGACAGAAAAAGAAGACTTCTTCATGAAACAGGCGTTTAGGTTGCAGTCTTTGGTAAGATGATAATTTATTAAGAAATTTTAGGTTTATGTGACAAAAAATTTATTTTCTTTTGATGCTACACTGAGAAAAATTCATGGTAATATTAACGATTATTTAATACATTTTCGTATTATTTTTGGTCAATACTTGCTAAATATTATTTTTATACAAAAAATTTTATTAATATAATATATTTGGATGTATTAAATTAACTCTAAAAAATTCGAAATAAACCGCAAATTACTATTAATTTAATCAAAAAGAGGTAAAAGTCAATAATGTAGTTTAGTCGATACTGTAGATTCTCTATTGAATTAATACACAATCGGATTAAAATTATATTTAATGTGTTTATTTTTATATTTAATAACGTATTAATTTAATATGTTACGAGTTTTTATTAATACTTACATTGGCGAATTTTTCATTTAAGTTTGGTATTATTTTAATACTTGTAATAGTTTATTTTTAACGATTTATAACGATTTTATTATAAATTGATGTTGTAATTCAACTATAATTAAAACAAACAAACTGTGTTTCCTTATTTATTTGTATTTCAAATAATAATTGTTTAATTCAATACTTTATTGTCAAAAATGTAATGAGTGGCTAATGTTTCACCCAACTTAGACTGGTTCCAATTGCGAGGAAGTCCAGCACAAATTCCTTTGAAAGCATTTTTACAAATTGCATTGCATTTTATTATTGCTTCTTTTCTATCAAAATTTGTACTTAGTGCTGAATCACATTTAAACATTTTGATTGATTTAATTAATTGAATTGATTTAAGTTTAATTACAATATTAAATCGCAATTCAACCGTTTTTTTAATTTTTTCGAAAAATAAACACAATCAGCACTAAAATTTAAAGAAAAAATTTGGAGGGGCTGAAATCTCACAGCTCTGAGATATCAAGACTTCGGTCTGGGTAAAGGATGTTGATATAGTTTTCGGCAAAAAACTTTCACGAGGACATGGTTTTTAGTTTTGGGCAGCGATGTATATCAAACATAACTCTATAATTGTTTATAACTAAATAATTGTTTAATTCAATACTTTATAATAATATAAATATATACAAGTTAAATAATAATTGTTTAATTCAATACTTTATAATAATATAAATATATAAAGTTAAAAATAATTCTAAGTTTTTAAACTATGTTATCGTAATATATACAAATACATACTGCTAATTAACATCAATTACAAAAATATTTCTTCCTTATAACTAAACGTCATTCAAAAAATACGTATTAAACGGTTTAACATTAAATATTAAATATTCAATTCCATAAACTTCCAAAATATTACTTTTCTTTATTTCATGAGATTGTATATGTTCATCAAATGATAGTAATTCATATAACTGGCATATTAAAATGCAGTTTTTACTTTCATCTATTAGTATATGTGCTATTTCATAAATATTAATTTGATCATAATAAGACTTAGAAACAAAAAAATTTGGTTTGTATTCACTACCTCTAAATTTAACTGAGTTCGTACAATAGACATTTTGTAAGTTTATTTTATTTGCAAGCAGTAAAGAGGAAATTTCAGGCGAAATGTGTTTTTTTAAACCCTGCTTCACTTCTAAATCAGAAGGGAAAAAACTTTGGTTTAATAATAAATAAGAAAATCGTAAAGAAGCTTTAATAGCCAGAGTTAATGATATATGGATCCTTGAGGTATTGTTACGAGCATATTTTTTAAACTCCAGATGTTTTCCTTCAAAGCGCATTGACCATAAATATCTCAGTGGACCACATTTTTTCATTGCCGTACTATAGTGCACTAGGAAATGGTGTTTCGGTTTAAGGTTATCGTTAAACAAATTAACGTACAAAAAATTATGATCCGAAACAAGCATTTGCAACGTACTAATCTGATCAATGTTTACTTCTTCTAGAAACGCAATGTCAATTATCCTCACTAAGGTTATTAAAAATTTCCAAACGCTATCATTTCTATCAATTAAATCACCTATCATTAGAGGCAAAAAAGTAGCAAAAGCATACATTTCAGTTGCAGACATTTTAAACATAGACGACTTAATGTGAGTAATTTCAATTGGTGGTGAAATATTGCCTATTTCAGTTGCTCCGTATTGAAACATTTGTTTTCGGTAGTTTAATTCTGATAGCGAGAATATTTTATTTTGTATGTAATGTAATAAAATTTTACTTAAGTCGTATCTACATATTCCTTCCAAAATATCATGCATTATGTCAAAAGCCCAATTATCAGTAACGTGAAATGACGGAATTTCATTAAAAGAACATTTTTCTGCAACTCCGGTAAGTTTTAGTTCATTAGTTAGAATGTCACAGTTATAGGTTTCTTTTGTTCTAAGAGATTCCGTTATTTCATATCTGTCGGTAATCGTCTAAGTTTTATGTCGCTTGCACACTCTACAGTAATAGTTTGAATTAAAAGACGAAGAATAGCCTAAAATATTGTTGAGACCCAGATTATCTCCTAATACCAATCCTAAAACAGGATATATTTTTTGTGTTACTCCATTGGCACAAACAGAAAGTCCATCTAGTTCTAGTTTTTTTATTTCTTGTATTAGCGGGAACAGAGTTAAATCGTTTCCTAAAGATTGCTTATCTTTACTTTTAAAAAATGCTGCAACAAAAATATGATCTAGTTTGGACTGAAATTGTGTAGGTGTAGTTGGAAAAGTGTAATAAGCAGCAGTAATGGATTGAAATCCTGCATGAGAACCAAGTGCGTTGTTTATTTCGAAATCATCAAAATAAAGAAAAAAAGGTATAACTGTTTTATCGCATACACTATTTGATTTTGATTTCCACACTGACCCGTTTATAAAGTTAGATAAAACATTATCTGGCTTTGATTTTAATATTTCCATATTTGCCAATGTTTTCTCCAAAACGTTTTTACATTCAAAAAATTTCTTGATTTGAAACTCAAGTGGCAAAATTATAGTCTGAACTTTACTCTCTGCTAACATAGGTCTATAATCTTTAACGACTTCAGTTAGTTCGTTATTAATCGTGAATCCCATAGGACTTTGGTAGTACCCGCTATTTGTTATATTTTGGAAAAATTTGTATTCGGTGTTGATATTTTTAAACGGATTTATTTTATCAATAACATCAAACATATACTGATTTTCAGTATTGTTTTTGTTAAGTTTTTTGAACTGCTCTTTTTCTTCATTTTTGAGTGGATTTAGAATTAAGTTCTCTACACTTTTTTGAATAGTTACAACATTGTTTCTGGTTAAATTAAATGCACTATGTAAGTTTAAGCTAAACAGGATACTGTTTATGTCAAAATTATAATTATCAATTTCATGAGTATTAGAAATAAAAGATTTTCTTTCTAAATTTTGTTCGTTTGTATCAAAATTCAAATGGGTAACTGGTAAATTCAATTCAGGAATATTTAACATATTTATTGGATTTGTCGAAACTTCACTAGAGTGATCTATAGAAACTACGTGAGACGAATTATGTTTGTTAGTCAAATGCCGTTTAAAAGCATAAACATTTTGAAAAACCTGGAGACAATTATCTTGGTTACACCTAATATTAGAAGTATTACTTTGTTTGTGACATTGGCATTTTAAATGTGATATCAATATTTTTACAGATTCAAACGTCGCATGACATAAATAACAATTAAACATTTATTGTTAACAATTTTCTAAATAATTAATTAAAGAACTAATATTTGGGTTTTTGACATCATGTGATGTTTGAATCTGGTAAAAATATTGTTGAATAAATGTCCATACTAGTTTTGCATCTAAGGGGTATTCAAAATTAAGCACAATACATATTTTAAAGCATATGTCCAAACACTTTAGAAAGCTTTCAAACTTGTAACTAATACCATCGTAATAAATAAAGAATTGGTCTATTTTTTCTATTGATATACCTTGAACGATAATAATTGGTTGCAGCTTTTGTGACAACCTTTCCATTTTATTTGCAATATTTTCTATCGCCTCGTCACGCATATTTTCAGATTTTATATGAATTAGAAATGATTCTTGACTATCTGCAATACTTGGTTTTCTAGAAATACCTGTAGTTTTATTAGTTTGTTTAATCGGCTTACAAATAGCGTGTAAAAGTAACGACACCATGCAATCAATTGTATCTAAAATTTAAAAAATTAAATCGTTTAATTGCCCAGTTTGCTTAGATTGATTAATAAATTTTTACCACTAGATAAGGATTCATTAATTTTATTTAAAATTTCTGCATTATTTTTATCATTTAAATTTATTTTGGCATATTGAATAAATTTAGTTCTGAATGAACTCCATTTGTGATATAGTAGGTTTTCCTTATTCGGATACAGATGTTGAAAGTCATTTTCAATCTGCGAAAAACAATCGAAATTTATTAAATTTAGACTTAAGTAATTTAGAATAGGCAATAACTTACCAAAAGATAACCGTTACAATTTTTTAATGCTGGAAAATCATTGACTATCAATTTAGTTGTGCACGTTGAGCGTTTCCATAACTGGTGACGATACTTCATACACTTATGCCAATTTGATAAAACTGATTCCAAAGGCTCTTGGTTATGTTTTAACCAAGCAACTGCGATATCACTCTCATTATTATTGGCTGGTATAAGAAATGAATTAAACTTATAAAATAAGAAGCTTATTTATTTATAAAAACGTACTTGATTCGCATCCATCTGAAGGATCTGCTAGACTGGAAGTCGTTCTGTTGGATTTATATTTTAGTGATTTGATATTTCCTTTTTTCCGCTCTAATTGTGCGATATTATGGGCTTTATCGAACAATTTCCCTTTCGCAGTTTGGCCGTTTTGTGAGGGAATATAATATGTTTTCTAAAAGTTGATATAAAATGGCAAAATTATTACTAAAAACTAATCACCATTGTATATTTAGTAGTTCTTTTTCATAAACATTTTAAAAATTGTATATTCAATTCACTTGAAAAAATTAAAATATAATAATATTTTGATCTCTAAGTTGTTTTTATTTCCAAGTTGTAGCACAATAATTTTGAAATAAATTTATCAAAAAATTCTTGTAACGAGTTATATTAAATAATACTTGACGCGTTTCGAACAATAAATGTTCATTCTCAAACGTTTCAATTATTATTAATTTTAATGGTGTAAATTATTTAACTTAACATACCAGTTGTTCTTTTGGAAAATTTTTCACAATTTGTTCACTGTAGTAGGAAACATCCTTTACTGCCATCGCTGCACTATTGAGCCCCATAAACTTATCAATAATAAGCTGGCATAATTTCTTTCTATAATAATCGCTCAAAATTTTGTCTTTAAGATCCAAAAGAATTTTTCCTTAATACGTCACACTCAATTCGTGTTCTAAATCAAAATAACTGATCGGGTATGCTGGAGATGAGGAACACATATTTGAAACGGAAATTGATGTGGTGTTACTTTGAAAATTCCTATCATCGTTAGGTACATTGCTGCAATCGCAGTTTCGAACAGATGAGACTTTGGGTAATCCCTTAAAAAATAACAGTTGTTTAGCAACGTAATATTACAGAAAATATTATACGTACCATTTCATAACGCCATTTATCAATTTTTGCTCGGATGCTAATCCTGTCCCCAACTATAGGAACAAGTTCTTGTAACTCCTCATAATAAATGAATTTAACGTGCTCAACGCTCATTTTATTTGCTGCAATGTAGAATTAAGTTAATTGTGTTAACAATTTATCACGCAGTTTTGTTTTATAAAACATGTGCTAGCTTAATTTTGAATATACATATATACTAGTAACATTACACATTAATTGTGCACATTTTTAAACATTTGAAATACTTACAGGCAAATACAATATAAAATTCCAGTGGCAAACCGAAATTGGTGCAAATTAATTGGTAAAGCTCATTGTCTAAATGAATTTGTTCAATTTGTAAATTTGTATCATTTACAAGTAATTCACATGGAACAGAACCATTTTCAATTGCTATTTCTTCCATTAATTATTTTATAAAATTATTCAGTTGATCATTAAAAATTATTATTTATTATTTAACACTAATTAAACATTATTTTAACACTATTTAAAGATCACTAATTTTAATCAATATGTAAATCACTAGTTTTAACGATAAATAAAGATCACTAATTTATGTATAGTCGACAAATAATCCAATGAAGAGGTAATGAAATAGAAAAACAATAATACTAAAAGTCTGGAAAAATAACGGTTGTTACATTTTTTATACAATTTTCGTATAGTTTTAATATTTATTCGTATTAATTTTACATTTTTGATTTTTCGTAAGGATTAAATTAATACTTTCAATAATCACGTGTAAGTAGGGTATGTTTTATAAGATAAAGGATTATTTTAATAATCGGAAGATATTTTTCACATTTTATAGTATTAAAATAATATACAAAGTGTCGTATTGAATCAATAAAAAGATGTAAGTTAATTTAATAAATTTATTTTAGCCGATGTGATGAATTCAATACTAAATACAATTAAAAATATACAATTTCGTTTTGATTTAACCAAATAGAATTAATCCGTAATTTTTATTAATTCAAAACGATTCTTTTTTCTCAGTGTACACCAAGTTGTCAACATAAAAGATTTTTAGAAGAAGAAGCCATTCGGTTGTAATACGAGTATATTTTTTATAACTGCCGTAATTATCCAGCAAAAATATCAAACTACCCAACCTAGGCAGCAAGCAAGCATTACAATGAAATATATTCACTACACAATAGAGAAAACACTTAGAACTGAATTGATATATAATGAAGGCACAAAAAACATATGTTACAACATTAAATGGCTGTCTAAGAGTCTACCAAAATCTGGGGATGCTGAAATATTGTCTTAGAGAATTTGTATGACTACATTTTAATCCAAACGCTGATTCTATAGAAGGTCAGGCGCGTTATACCTTTATTGAAACTAGGGAAGTTAATTCCCCAAGTGGTCTGCTGTTGATCGATTGAAATCATACACAAACACACATTTCCATACTGTCACTAATTGATAAACTGAAGAAAAAAACCTTTAATTTCAACTCTCTAAAAATCCATTCACTGCAGTTTAACACCAATTTGATTTCAGTAATTTACACAACAGATTAAATACATTCCTATTGGTACAGGTGCAGGTCTGAAGATGTCTTAATTAAAAGATCTTTTGTATTCCTCACAGATTCTTTACATAGTTTGCTACAACAAACTACTGCTTGACCTACTCAGCTCAAAACTACCTCAAATGTCAAATGTAGCAGATCATTACTAACAAATGGGTATTTACTGCGCCTCAATAAAAGCTATGCGGCAGCTATCTGTTCAACACAGCTAATTCAAACTGTATATAGAAGCAATATGAACAAATTCCAAGAAGACATGTGCTATCTTACCTTAAAAACGTTAGCGGCTGATGAATAGTAACAGAAATATAAAAGAATTAAAATTTAATTATGTTCTTTGTTAAAAGTTGGCGGTAGACTTCAGTTTTACTTCTATTAACTTTTTCTTTAAATTTTACATAACAGTAAAAAGCTACGTTTAGTTGGTTTTTATTTATTCTCTATATAACCTAAATCCTCGTCGCCAAATGATAAGATATATTCAAAAAAGGAACTCGCCATCTACAAAATGATTTTTATTAGTATTTATTTTTATTGTTAATGTTATACCTTAAAATTATCAAGGTTTGATAAAAACGCAGCCACTTAAATCTGATTTCATATTTACATTTGAATATGTTGTATTGCAAAATCACAAATAATCCAAAATATCATGTGTCTAGACATTCTAATGATGTTACGATCATTGCGTTTAATGTAACTATCGATAATATATTGTATTATTTACTCTTACTTATTTATGCTCTTTACGCTACCCCAGTTTACATATTTTGTGTCAGCGTATAGTGACAGATTTTTTTAATTCATTGCACAGTAGTTTTTTAAACAAAACATTTGTTATCTTAACTGCCACCGTATATCAGTATTTTTTCCGTATGCATAAGCCCGTATGCATTAAATTTATGCAAACGATAATGTTTAACAACTTTAACATAAATTAAACCAAAACGATCGCCACAATATACGTTCATTTCTCTAAAAACAATCAAAAAATCTAATAAAATTCATAAATTTAGCTGCAACTGAATGTAGCTAAAACAATCCAACAACTAAACTAATTTAGCTTAACGGTA
Organism: Diogma glabrata; assembly: GCA_963693315.1. Classification (NCBI taxonomy): domain Eukaryota; kingdom Metazoa; phylum Arthropoda; class Insecta; order Diptera; family Cylindrotomidae; genus Diogma; species Diogma glabrata. The sequence goes on from OY856186.1 coordinate 46,886,409, forward strand.
TGAATTATCTTACCTTAAATAAATAAATAAACTTTAATAATGAAATAAAGATCGTTAAACATAAAAAACAATACAGAAAAAAAAACTCCAATCTTCAGCAAAGTCAAGTGTATACACATCATAAAACAGTGCAAAAACTAAAACACAAAAACCAACATAAAAAAAACTAAATGAGGGAACTGTAAAAGCTTAGGCAAACGTAATAAAGTACAATTAAAGTGGCAGGAAACCAATAAAAAGAAATAAAATAATTTTTTAAAGACGATTTAGTGGAATATGTCAGTTTTCTTATGTTTTCTTAATATGACTTTGTCTTTAAACAGTTTTTCCTTAAGAAAAATATAAATAAATAAAAATTAAGATTAACAACACGAGTCATCTTCTAACTATGAAATAAAACAGTCAGTATGTTATTATATTTTATTTTTGTTAGAAAATTTGTGTTGTGCTATTTTGTGTAGGACATTACAGTGAGTTGATGTTAAGAACTTTAAGTGCCTTTTTATTATTAACATGTCGATGTTTCAAAAAAGTGTGTTAAAAATTGGCAGAGATTCAAAGCAATATGTCGTAGGGAAAATATCACATAATAATTCAACTTAAGACTTAAGACTTTAACTTCAATTCCTTTTTTTCATTTTTTTTAATATAAAGTGACATCAGATTATCCAATGTTCGGTGTTTAGGCAAACTAAAGTTAAAGGGATGGTCCTTAAAAAATTGCATTCATTCTATCAAAAAAAATATTGCGACGCTGATGCAAAGACTAACTTCATCACAGCTCTAGACAAAAAATGTTATGAATATATAGTGAGCTAATATCCATAAAAAACATGAATTTATGGCAAACCATTGTTATAGATTTCGCGTAGTTCTAATTATATCAATATTGTAGAAAGCTGCAGTATTCCAACAAACATAGATTCTGTTTATTTTTATATGTATTTTTATTTTATTTATTTATTTACTCATTAACATGCCTTAAGCACACTCGGGCTTATGATTGACATTCATAGAACTTATTTATTTAGAACATTTACATTTTACGTCTAAAACTAAAGCTTAAAATATAAATTAAAATAAAACTAAAATGATATTGATTGATATGAAATAATAATATGTTTAATAAGTTTAATAATACGATGAGTTGAGTTTGCAAACTTTTATTTTATATGAAAATACTGAAAATAGTTCCTGCGAAAATTGGCTATAGTTGTAGAGTTTTTAACTGTATTTGGTAAAGAGTTCCAGTATGTGATGCCTCGCACAAAGAATGATTTATTCAAAATATGTATTTTATTAGGTCTTATTTGTATATTGTTAGTCCGAGTAGATTTCAATCTTACCAACCTTCGATACAAATAAATTGGTTTTTTGAACTTTAAAATTTTAAAAACGTGAAGGCAAACCCGAAACTTGTATAAATCAAACAAATTACATCCTATAAGACTTTCAACGAACCGTGACACATGGTCAAACTTTCTGAGTTTAAATACATAACGAACACACCTATTTAGAAGCAGCCTTCTGTTGTACGCGAAAAAATAAAAAAAAATTTTTCGGAAGTGAAGAACTGGAAGTTGGAATGCAGAACTGTTGTGAACCATTCCAAATGTTCATTAAAATGTTTCATACAATTACAATTAGAGGGAACAGATGCTATTGAGCTTTCAAAAAAAACAGGTGCTCGGGAGGCCATACACCATTATGTTCAATATCGTTTAAAAACTAATCAGCTCCTTGCCATACATATTTGCATGTTTTTCCAAAGTGTCATCAAAATTCATTCACGAATGAATGTTTTTGCTCCCAAGAAACATTGAAAAAATGGTGACTCAAAAAACAGGTGCTCAGAAGTCCACCCACCACTTATCCCAATATTATCCAAAAACTAATCAATTCTTTGTCATTTAAGTCTCTTTTTTTCAAAGTATCATTAAAATTAATTGATGAATGAAATCTGTATGCTTCGATGCATACGATGATAATTATCGTCTCATGCTAATTAAAACCCCTTTCAAAAAATTGTTGAGGAAGTTTACCTTCCATTGGGGATCACAGGAAACTTATTTTTGAAATTGTTTATACAAATAGGGAATTTCTTACTTAGCAAAAACACTAAGATAAAACAGAACAAAAAAAGGGTGACCGAAACACAATTCTGAAAAAAGTGCGTGAAATGTGCATTTATTGTGCATATTACAAAATCCCAGGGAACAAAATGGTGCATAATACATGTCATGCGCATGATGTACACATGTGTACACACAAACGTTAGCCGCTTTAATTATAAGAAAAATAAACAAAGAATTACTTGTTTCATTTAACTTTTTATTCGTAACGATAAATTGATGAATTGTGAAGGTTAATAAAAATTTTCACAAAAAACAAATGGGCACTTTAAATAATTTATTTTAGTGATAATTATTATATTTATTTAATATTTCGTGTTTGTCATTTTTCATGTTGGTTTCCTAATATCTAAAATATGGCGGGGCTGAAGTCTCACAGCTCTGAGATATCAAGACTTCGGTCTGAATTAAGGATATTGATATAGTTTTCGGCATAAAACTTTTATGAGGACATGGTTTTTAGTTTTGGGCAGGGATGTATATCAAACATAACTCTTTGTTAAAGTTTATCTCTAATTAGAAATTTATTACAAAACCAGCACAACACATCAATACGTTGCCGGAAAATTATAACAGATCATAAATTAACATAATTTAGTGAAAAGATGATACACTCAGTAAACTTCTCAAAAACCTCTCCATTTAGCGTTTCGAGAAAATATTACAAAATCACAAGTTCATATTTCTTTCAAAATTCCAAAAATATTGTAAAAATTAAACAAAATCAAACTTTTTTCAAAATTCCAAAAATATTCCAAAACAAGAATAAAATCAAATATTTAAACTTTTTCTTAATTCCAATAATATTCCAAAAATTCTTAACAATTCCAACTTTTCCAAAATTCTAAAAGTATTGCAAAATTTATAATAAAATCAAAAATTTAAAATTTTTCAAAGTTCTAAAAATATTCCAAAAATTCTTACAAAATCAAAAATTAAAACTTTTTCCAAAATTCTAAAAATATTGCAAAAACTATTACAAAATCAAAATTTTTTCAAAATTCCAAAAATATTTCAGAAACTATAACAAATTCAAAAACATCTATGTCCAATTTCATTTTCAATACGTCAACAAAACAGCTAAATTTTTTTTTTCCAAAAAATTGGTTCAAAAAATATATGAAATCATTTTTTGACACACTTGACATTATTTTTTTGACAAACTTATAATGCCATAATTCTCTACAGTAATAATAAAATTTCATGTCATACATATTAGTAATTTTATTTTTTTTACAAAAAATTTGGTGAAAAAATAAATAAAAATCTTTCTTTTGACACACTTGACAACATTTTTTTTACAAACTTATAATGTCGTAATTCTCAATAATAATAAAATAAAATTGCATGTCAACAAATAAATAATTTTATTTTATTCCAAAAAATTGGGTAAAAAAATAAATAAAAATCTTTCTTTTGACACACTTGACAACATTTTTTGACAAACTTATGCTGCCATAATTCTCAATATTAATAAAATAAAATTGCATATCAAATAAATAATTAACTTTATTTTTTCCATAATATTGGGTAAAAAAATAAATAAAAATTTTTCTTTTGACACACTTGACAACATTTTTTAGACAAACTTATAATGCAATAATCTAGTTTTTGATCTCACATACCAATCCCGACCATCAAAATTTCTCCAAATTCAATGTTTCTACTCGTAATCACTTAAAATGAAAGTTTTTTAAGCCAAAAATATGCAAATTTCCTTGTTTTGACACTTGTCGATTTTTTTGACACACTTACGGTACAGTTATCAAACACATCGTCCTTTCAGCTGTTTTCATTGAGTAAACTTATTTAAAAAAAAAAATTTTGAAATCCGTCAAGCGGTTTTCTAGGTTTCGTAGGTTGTGACGGCCGGCAGACACAGACATATATTTCTTTTTTGCTTTTTTAGAATCAGTAGGTTCTAAAACGTCGAGATATGCCTTAAAAAGTGGGGATAAGAATTTCACTTTTAAGTTAAGTCAAAACCTTCTCTTTTAGGCCGAACCTTCGAGTTTACGCATATTGTTAATAGATAAATAGATAAGTATCAAAATAAATCAACGTAGTTTTACTACATATAACTAAACACGTCAACAATTCGTAAATATTTTTCAAACGCGTATTTTACTTTTCAACAGATTTGGTGCAACACTTTTTGTGTTAATATTTCAATATTCAACTAATTTATTTATGACGATTTATTTATGATATTATTCAACAAAAAACTATTTTATGATATTATTCAACAATCACCTGTTTTTTTGGTGCAACAATGCAACCCATGTTTTTTGGTGCAATGATTTCTTTTCAATATATTATTCAACAATCATCTATTTGTGTTGGTGCAGTACTTTTTCTGATTATGTGGTTTAACAATAAAGTGTTGGTGGGTGCAACAATTTTTTGTATTATAATATTCAAAAATCACCTGTTCATTTTGGTGCAACTATGTTTGTTTATTTTATTCACGTAGCATTGGTTATAAAACAACCCCTCTTGTTTTTTATTATTTTTGTTAGATCAATATGATAATCAATGTGAATTATTAATTCTTTGAAATTATAGGGAGGGGGCGACCAGGCAATAATCATCACTAGTTTACTAGGAAAATCTCCCTAAATAAAATTCAATTTTTTTATAGATTTTGACCTACTGAACACAAATATCATATTCATTTTTTTGGTTAGCTCGGGTTTTTGAGATATTCACCAAAAAACAATTTTTTCGGTGAACAAAAAGGTTATTCCGGTTTTTGGATCACATATTTAACAATATATTAATATATTTTTTAATATATTAATGAACCAAGTAAAGATAGTAACAAATATTTTGAGCTATTTTTTGAATAAATCCATCAAGAGTTTTGGAAGTTATGCTCGAAAGAATTTGAAGAAAAATCAAAAATACATGTTTTTTTAAAAAATTTCTATATTCAACGCCATGAATTTGGAACAAACAATGATTGTTAATTTTTTTTCATTTCTTAGTAAGACATAACTAGCAGTAGACATTACTATTTTGCAGCATTCACGGTTTATCTTTATTGAGTTTAATTCCAAAGTAATGAAGGTATGCAATTCTTATATATGGAGTGATTTTTTTAGGATGATTTATTATGCAAATTACACAAATAAAACAAAATGAAGTTGGTCTATTTTTAAACTTGAAACCTCTTGAGAAATTATTTAAATTAATTTAACTTTACACTTTACAATTTTAAAAGAATTCTTAACTGATGTTTGAGAACGACTGAACTTCTAAAACACTATTTACGATGCGGCACAAAGAGAAAAGAAAAATACAGAAACGCGGATGAAATAAGAAAAACTCAAAATGACTCACAGTTTTTATTCGAAAATCTGTATAACAACTTAAATATAAATCAATTATTTTGCATAATTTGAATTATTGTTAGTAAAAACTTTTTTACAAATTTTTAGTTTTGTCTTTTTTGGAAAAACCTGAATAACTTGGTGCAACCTGCACCAAAAATCCTGTTTTTTAACTTAAAAGAAAGGGAAATTAATTTACCACGGCTCTTAGAAATTAAAAAAATTTACAATCATTGTTTGTTCAAAACTGCCGTTGAATATGGAAATTTTTTAGAAAAACGTAAATTTTGGAATTTTTTCAACTTTTTTCGAGTATAACTTCCAGAATCCTTGATGGATTTTTTTCAAAAAACAGCTCAAAATGTTTGTTAGTATCTTTTCTTGTTCTATTAATACATTGAATTTGTTTGTTATGTACAGAAAAAATTGGTTTATCACGAATATCTAAAAAACAAGACCTAACCTAAAAAAATGAATATGATATTCGTACTCAACAGGTCAAAATCCACAAAAAACGTTGAGTTTTAGTCAGGGAGACAAAAAGGATCAAAATTTGTAAGCTAGTGTCATCAAGCATGGGATGAGTTAACATTTTTGTATTATTTTTTGTTAGTCGTAGATGAAAAAGAAGTGGAGATGGTCTTTTGTTACTTGCGTCTCTCTGAGTCGTTTTTCTGAGTTTTATCTTATATGGCATCTTCTGTAGTTAACAAATCGCAATTCATTAAAGATAAATCCTTATGAAATGCCAACAGTGAAGACAGACTCTCGATTCTCGAAAAAATAGAAAAGGAATATATATATAAATATATGAGAAATATATATCGTATTGTGACTATCGGTTGTTGTGATTATGTGTAGATCAGTCAATTGAACATAAGAAAATTATTTAATTAGAAATTAAAAAAATTAAAGAAAATGTAACTTTGTGTTTTTGTTTTGAAATAATTGTAAAAAAACATAAAATAGTTCCTATAGTCCAGTAACTTTGTCGCCTAAGAGTATGGTGTAGTATGTGTCAAATCCGGTAGCTCTGATTTTTTGCTGACTTGTTTATGATGTTGGTCTAATCAATAATCCAAGTTTGTGACCTCGAGCGCCGAACGCAACTTCGTCAAAAATCCAAAAAATCGTTATTTTTTCAAATTTTGGCGATTATAATCCTAAAGGACTAGTTTTTTCTTTATACTTTCTTGGACCGTTTTTAAAGTAGACTAAATTTGCTACAATATGATACTAGAATTGTCTCTGTAGATCCAATAGTTTCCGAGATCAAGCCTTTCAAAGTTTATCACTTTTTTCGAGCTTCTTAATTGTTTGCAATATACTTTGTAGAGTTTTCTACATCCCTGTCCTAATAATTGTATTAATAAATATATGTGTGTTGTGGCCGATGAGGAAAGAAGAATTTGTAACTGTACCTCGTGGTTACACAGGCCACAGGCCATCGATCCCGATGGGGATATGCCATCCAAATACGTCGATCCAGATATACGGACGAACCTCAAGCGGGACCTTCCAAGAGGGCTAAATTTATTTAATTTATTGATGCTGAATGCTATTCAATTTCCTAACAAATAAGATTTCTAACTTTTGTTGTACTTATCTTTTTTACTTCATTATTCGTAGTTTAGCTTAAACATCATCGTTCACACTTCTCATTTTCTTTTTTAACATCCCATCATAAAAGTACTGGGCTTCGATAGTATATTCAGGGTCAAAATTCATTTGGAACGAAAAAATTGCAAAAAGTTGCGAAGTTCGAAAAAATAATAATCTTTGAAAGGCTTAATATCGGAAATTATTGGGTCTACAGAGACAGTTCTCATATCATATTGTATCAAATTAAGTCTACTTTAACGTTTTAAGAAAGGTTAAAGAAAAAACTAGTCCCTTAGGGTTATAATCGCCAAAATTTGAAAAAACAAAAAACAAAAAACGATTTTTTCGCGGTTTTTTCGATTTTTAACGAAGTTGCGTTCGGCACTCGAGGTCACAAACTTGGATTATACATTAGGCCAACATCATCAGAACTATCGGATTTGACTTATACTGTGATGTATAAAGTTACTGGACTAAAACTTTGAATGGCTTAATCTCGGAAACTAGTGGGTCTGCATAGACAGTTCTAGTATCATATTGTAGCAAATTTAGTCTACTTTAAAAACGGTCCAAGAAAGTATAAAGAAAAAAATAGTCCTTTAATAGTCCGCAAAATTTGAAAAAATAACGATTTTTTCGCGGTTTTTGCGATTTTTGACGAAATTGCGTTTGGCGCTCGAGGTCACAAACTTGGATTATTCATTAGGCCAACATCATAAACAAGTCTGCAAAAAATCAGAACTACCGGATTTGACGCATACGGTGATGTATAAAGTTACTGGACTACTATGTTGTAGATATTTTTATATATTAATCTACTAAAGTAATAAATAAAGAAAATAATAAAACCAAAGAATGTTCGCCATTTTCGATTTTTGTACGATTCGATTTCGATAGAAAGGTTTACTCCTTCATCTGAGTGAACACGTAAACAATCCACGTAAAAAGATGGTTATCGCAACTGCATTGGAAACGATAGATAAAGGTTTTTTATTGGATGAAATTTAATGCCTGCAGCATATCGATATATATATATTTCAACATTAAAAATATGGAGGGGCTGAAATCTCACAGCTCTGAGATATCAAGACTTCGGTCTGGGTTAAGGATTTTGATATAGTTTTTGGCCAAAAGACTTTTATGAGGACATGGTTTTTAGTTTTGGGCAGCGATGTATATCAAACATAACTCTTTGTTAAAGTACTAGTATTTTTTATCTCTGTTTAAAAATTTATTACAAAACTAACACGAAACATCAATACGTTGCCGGAAAATTATAATCAAAATTCCAAAAATATTGTTAAATTAAATATAAAGAAACTTTTTCAAAATTCCAAAAATATTCCAAAAATTAGAATAATATCAAATATTTAAATTTTTTCTAAATTCCAATAATAGTTCAAAAATTCTTAGAAATGCAAACTTTTTCCAAAATTTTAAAAATATTGCAAAAATTATTACAAAATCAAAAATTGAAAATTTTTTCGAAATTCCAAAAATTATAATAATATCAAAAATTAAAAATTTTCCAAAATTCTAAAAATTCTTACAAAATCAAAATACAAACTTTTGCCGAAATTCTAAAAATATTGCAAAAATTATTACAAAATCAAAAATACCAACTTTTTCAAAATTCCAAAAGTATTTCCAAAACTAAAACAAATTCAAAAATTTCTATGTCCAATTTAAATTACCAATTTATATTTTCCATTCCAATTTAAATTAAATGTCCAATTTAATTAAATTGTCTTTTAAATTACATTTACGTCATAAAAACAGCTACATTTTTTTTCCAAAAAATTGGCTAAAAAAATAAATGAAATCATTTTTTGACACAATTGACATTATTTTTTGACAAACTTATAATGCCATAATTCTCAATAATAATAATAAAATTTCATTTCAAGCAAACAATTTTATTTTTTTCCAAAAAATTGGATAAAAAAATAAATAAAAATCTTTCTTTTGACACACTTGACAACATTTTTTTGACAAGCTTATAATGCAATAATCCAGATTTTGGTCTCACATACCAATCTCGACCATCAAAATTTCTCCAAATTCAATGTTCCTACTCGTAATCACTTAAAATGAACGTTATTTAAGCAAAAAATATGCAAATTTCCTTATTTTGACACCTTTTCGATTTTTTTGACACACTTCCAGTACAGTTATCGAACACATCGTCCTTTTGGCTCTTCCTATTAAGTAAACCTATTTGTAGAAAAAAAAAAATTTTCAAATCCGTCCAGCGGATTTCTTCAGACCGAAGTAACAGCCAAAAGGAAAAAAATCATAGAACAAATAGATAAAACTAGTCCTGAAATCTCAGTGTTTATTATGCGAAGCACAAATATGCCAAAATTCTCAACCCTCACCTTCTCGACACAGGACAACAATTCAATTTTGCTATAATAATGCATAAAATATTTTTGAAATTTAATCTATCCATATAATTCCACCATTCACACCACCATACAAACATATTACATTCCATAACCATCATATCCAATTTTTCATAAAACCATTTATTTTTTTATTTCTTAGAAAACTAATAAGATTACAAAAACAAAACTTCTTTCAACGATAATAACTTCTAGAAAAAGGGTTTGCCATTCACATCGTTTATTGTTAGTTTTCATTGTGATAGAAAGAAGCCAATTATATCAAATTGAATGTAATAATTCATGCTTCTGAAACTCTTGTTACGATGGGCAGTTATGTGTTTGTTGTGTTCAATTGTACATTCAATTTGTAATATAATTTTTTTTTGTCTTCCTAATTGCGATGACAATTCTTTTTAGTTGTTTTTATTTAGTTCTAGATTTATTACACTTGATATATATTTTTTATTGTGAATATTTTTTTTAATAGAGAACAAGTTGATTGTGCCCACTGATTAGGAAAATCATTACTTTTTACACATACATAAAGTATTAAAATTATTACTTCATTGGACGTACAGTTTTCAACGTTCACTAGCTTTCAAAAATAAAATTTCATATTTTTTTTTCTATCAAGAACATTTTAATGTAGAAATAGACTTGTTCAGAAAAACGGTTAAATATATTATAGATTTACCTTAATCGAAAATAAAAAGGAATAATTAAATAAGAAATGCAATAATAAGAACATCGCCTCAAGCAAATAACAACTTAAAAGCTAATAAACCTCCAAAACATGAAATCGCCAAAAAGCATTTAGTTCTAATTTAATAAAAACAGTAAAATTTATTGTTTACTTATAAATAATTAAACCTATTGATAATTAACTTGTTTTTATAAGGAGTTGACGTGAGTTATTTTTATTCTTTGTTCTTCATTAGTTTAAGATATAAAATTCAATTACAAAAATCCATTAAAATGTATTGAAGTAGAAAAACAAATAAATTGTTTGAAAATAAAAACAGTGTGACCGCCCTCTGCGAATTCAGATAGTAAATTCCATCTTACATTGCAGAAATTAACGGTTTTATTACAGTAAAATTTATTTGAAAATTGCCGGTTCAATTTTTCTTCTTAAAAATTATGTTTTCTTCTTGACTAATTACTTCTGATAAGTTATGCTGTTGAATAAAAACCTACTAGAGGGTGCAACAGATTGTGAGGTTTTAGTTTTTTCGTGCTACTCACATTAAAGAGAGTGAGCTAAAATTTTAGTACAAAAGAGACAACCAGTTGAAAAGTGGTTTTCTAAAATAATAGTAGAGGTACACGTAGAGGTATATAAAACTTTCCGCCATCAACCCCAACTAAAACTAAATAAATTAAAACTTTTAACATAGGAAATTCTTGGTGGTAAATAAATGTAATAAAACTAAATGTCAGTGATTATTGGTAGTTAGGTTAGTTTTCCGTTGCTCAAATAATTGGGATCTGGAATGACTTCAAATAAATCCAGAAACAAAAGTGATGTGAAATCTGTAATGGAAAAGCATTATAAAAATAAAAAATGACAAACAGCAACTTACTAATTACATGTGGCTTCAAAGTCTAAGATTTAAAATTTAATCTTGCATGATGGAAAGATTTGTGCTCTCAGCCCTAATATTGGTGCTCTCAATGAAAACCTTGAAAATAGTATCTACTACCAATCTGGTACTTGCATTTTAGAGTTTGGTTGATGGAAAAATGCAGATCGAGCTTAATTTGTGGAAGTTGGTTTTACTTTTTTGCACTTGAATATTAGAACTTAGAAGTACTAGTTCTTGGAACATGGAAATTGCAGTCTGAAACTTGCAACTTGGAACTTGGTGCTTGGAACTAGCAACTTGGAACTTGGAACTAGGAACATGGAACTTGGAACTTGAAACATGATACTTTGAACTTGGAACTTGAAACTTCATACTTGTAACTTGGTACTTAGAACTAGAAACTTGGAACATGTAATTTAGACCTAGGAACTTGAAACTTGGACCTTAGAACTTGGAACAGGGAATTTGGAACTTGGGACTATGAACCTGAAACATTGAGCCTAGAACTAGGAGCTTACAACTTGGCACTTGAAACTTGGAACTTAGAACTTGGAAAGTTGGAACTTGACACATAAAACTTGGAACTTAGAATTTAAAATTTGGAGCTAAAAACTTGATATGTAAGACTTGGAACTTGGAACTAAAAATTTGAAATATGAAACTTGGAACTTGTTATGAAGAAATAATTTTACCAGCGTAAGTATTTTTTTTTCTTTCATTTTGTTGTGGTCTTTCGTTTAGTTTTGACTGATATATTTTATTTCCACCTAAAATAGTTTTTGATTAAATAAATTGTTATATAACTATAATTATTTAAATATGTTTAATGAGACTTAAGTTTATGGTGTTCTACTCTATAACCGGAAAACTGTATGGATATTAATCCATACAGATTTCTATAATATATAATAAAAATTAATTTCTTTGCTTTTAATCGTTGATGGCTTCTTGCCTGGTTATAAATTTTATTAGTTTTTGACGTTGTTCATTTCTGTTCTAATTGTTTTATTGAATGCTATGAAATTGGAAATGAATTGATAACGTTTTAATGAAGAATTTGATATGATCTATCGATTAATTTGATATGCATGAAAAAAATCGACAGTGAGTCTTAAACAAAAAATAGTGCAACAAATATTTTATCTGTATAATATATTCAACTGTATCACCTATTGTTGGTGCCACCTATTATATTAGTTTATAATTTATTCATTATAATTACTGAATTAAATTACTGAGGCATGAGGAGTGGGATCAACGTCCAAAAATCTGATGATATAAGTAATTGTAGTTAAAATTGTATTTAGAGTGGTTAGTTTCTCCAACTTTTGTGGTCGTCAGAGTTCCTATTCTTTGCTCATTTAAATTCATCTTCTTGGGAAACTTTTTTGGGCTAAGAAAAGGTACATTCAAATTTATAGACTAAAGTTACTCGGACATTAAATATTTCATGGCACGCAACTCCTTTATTGTTCTTGATAAAAACTTGAAGTATGAAGCATGAAACTTTGAACTTGAATCTCGGATCTTGAAACTTGAAACTTAACTTGAAACTTAAATCTTAGAGCTTGGAACTTGAATATTAATTTTAAAACTTGGAACTTTTTATACAACAAAAAAAATTGTGCGTGAGATCACACAAACATTAATTTTGAACCACTTTGGTGTCAGGGAGAAGTCGGTCTTATGTCGCGATCACTATTTTTATTTTATTATATCATTTCAAAACAGTTTGGAAACAAATGTATGAAATGTGCATTATTTGTGTGTACGTGATACAAAATCACAAAATTGTGCATAACACATTCGTGCACATGATGTGCACCTTAATGTGCACCTGTCATAAAAAGCTTTAGCACATATATGCACACTTATTTCAGACGCATGTTTAACGAATAATATAAAACAAAATTTATTTAATGATAATAATAATCAAAAATATTAAACGATGATGAATTTGATTTTATTTACATCTAAAATTAATGGCGATTGGCATTTTTATGTGAAGTTAATGCAAAAAAAAAACACAAAAAATAAACAGACACTTTGAATAATTAATTTTAGTGATTTATATTTCTTGCTTGCCTTGTTTCATGTCGGTCAACTGATCTTTAAGTTTATTTTTTTATTATATTAAGAAAATGATGGAAAATATTATTGTTTATATGTAAGTCAAATATTTCAATTTTCTGATTTCTGATTTTTATTATCATTTGAATCATTAAAAAAGGTTAAAAATGGATGCGTGATTTACAAATGCAATCAAACACATACATTTTGATTTTTCATCTTAAATTACGATAGTGGTCATTCTCTGTCGTAACGTCAACAAAAAAATTAGTCTAGGAAAGGTTCATAACGTTTCAGTAGATCCTAGTATTAAAAGTCATGCATCATATGTGTTTGTATTTATGCTTCAAAATTCTATTGTCATTTTGTATACATGTTTACATGATTTAAAAGTATTAAATTAAAACCATATGTATGACGTTAGCACTCAAAAACTTTTAAACTTCAATTAAATTTTAAACATACACTTAAATATTTTTAAAAATAATTGAAAATCAGTAAAAAAAGTTTCAATGAAATGCGCATAAACTCGCATCATGCCGACTTTGTATATCGGGATTCTAGTCTCCTTTAAGGGGAGGGGCGTATGGTTTTAAAGACGAAAAAAAGCCTAGTTTTTTGCGGCGACATGAGCAATATAATTTTATTAAATTTAATTACATATTATTGTACAACTTTTGAAGTATGTCAGAAAAGAATTTCAATTAAAAATATTGATAAATCAGCCGGTGACGTTGAATTTCCAGAGACGCCTTGAAAAAAAGCGGTTTTGCGGAGAACATTATAACTCGTTACCGGATCATGTGAAACAAAAAAATTGATATGCATTTTGAAGGTGAAGTATTTCTCGAGGTAATCAGGAAGAGTTTTTTTTTCTATTTTTTGCAGCACTTGGCACATTTTAGCTCAAAAAATCGCGTTTAATTTGTTATTAAAAAATAGAAAAAAATAAAAACAAAAAAACTCTTCCTGATTACTTGTTGATTTATGTGAAGTAGTAATGTTCAAATTTTCAAAAGGATCGGTTCAGTAGATTTTGGGTTCTAATGTTCACGAACTTCAAAAATGAAGTTTTCGGGAAAATGGGGTCAAACGGCAACCCTGTTAAACGCTGTAACTCTGTTAGTTTTACTCGGATTTTCTTAAAATTTAAACACAAATTCTCGACATATTGTTTATTCAGAAAAAAAATTAAAAAAAAATGAAAAAAAATAAAGTTTAAACCATTTTTCTGAGCAGATCTCACAGTTCGGCTTACTTGCTTCCTGAGATTGCAACCAAAACAGAACAACATTTGAGGTAGAAGAAGGCAGTTACAATACAACTGCTCTACAGTTAAACAGTTCCAGCAATTACACAGTTTAGATAGATTATGGCGAGCAGCTGCTACATTACATCGATGCCTAGCTAGTATATTGAGATCTTCCTGATTTACTGGGAGGGATGCTTCATGATTGAAGGAAAATGGGGAAAAATCGTGGGTTGTTTGAAGTTCACTTATTCTGCGTTGATATCCGTAGGTACCCTCTGGATTATAAGCACTCCGGTTCCTAGCATATTCAACGGCTACACATTGACGGATTAATAAGTTTATATTCAAAAAAACTGCGCCAGCTGTAGTAACTTGCAGTCGCATGTTGCGTTTAATAATGTTCATTAATTCAAAATTTTGCAAGGGCACTTTAAAGCCAAGAGAGAGGGTCAACAAATCATTATAAAAGTCCAAGAAACCCTCGCAAAACTTTTGTTTCCTGATTTCTAGGACCTATTTAATGTCGCTGTCGGTTCGTCTATCCTGAAAGCGATCTATTAACGCTTGTGGAAGTTGTAGCCAAGTATGACAGCCGGTTCGTTCTAAATAAACCCAGTAAAAATCTTTAACAGTCCCGTTAGGTAGAAAGCCACAATCGACAAACAGTTGGTTGAATGGAACTCGATGTGATCGGGCCAGATGTTTCATTTGGAAAATGAATCGTTCAGTTGCTATTCCAGTGAGATCCATTGAACGAAAAATTTTGCTTATGGACAGGAATTTTGCTGAAGGTTTGGAGGAGGGTATTGAGGTTGAAAATCAGATGAAGCCAGTCTGATACGGGTGGCCTGCTTGAGTGACAGCCATATTCAGTGGTAGTAGGAGGAATCTGCATGTCAGAATGAAGTAAAGGAGAGCTGGCTGAGCTGCTATTGGGGTACTAGGTACATTGTAAGACATTTGGGGAACTTGGACAGCTAGTATCCGACTTAACAGGTCTTTTATCCTCTTTAAGCGATCATTGACACTGAAAGTGATCTGTTCAGCGACTTCCGGGTTTTAATAAGCTTATTTAGGCCAGATTGACTTCATTTCTTCTGCAAATGCAGGTTCTATGTTCTTTTTTCCCAAAGGGTAATCGTTTGGTTTGCTTGGGTTTGGGGATTTAAACGGTTGGGATTATTGCGGAGATCGAGAACTACTAGCAAGAGTCCTTGAAACCCATCTAACGGAGATTCTACGAGTTCTCCTACCACAGGGCATTTCGATATACGCATCAATCTCTGTCGTATGTGAAACAATGTAGACTCGATTTTCTGCAGGTCTTCCCTGATTGATTTAAGTTTATTCATATATTTCTTTTACTCTCATTTTGGGTTCTTGAGCGCACTGTCATGAGCGTGCTTGCCAGAGTCGTTCTTAATAGAATTCATCAGCTTTGTCATCAGTAGGGCATGAACTTTGATGATCTATGTATTAAGCTTTTGAGTACAGATTCTTAATGTGTATATCCGCATATTAATTGGGCAGAAGCCGATAATATATTGTGAGAAACCCAACCCCAAATATTGCTCCGTTGTAATGATCACACTAGTAAGGATTGTATCTTTTCAATGTTTCATTGATTACACTCACTTGAATTCCGCTATATTTAGAGTATAGTTTTCGGATCGGTTTGTGCGTTTGAAGAAATATCATGGTCTTCTAACACTAAGATCGTTCCAAATTCCCATTTTTAAGATCGTAGTCCTGATACAGTTGCTGAGGCCATTCTTGTGAAGAGTCCAAAATAGCCTTTGACCTGTTTATAGGGTTTATAAAAATAGATTTTAGAGCAAATTAGGGGTTAGTGCTTCGCCCATTCCAAATTTTTTCGAATGGATTCGATCTGATGTTAAGGTTTTAAGAAAAAGCTTTTTACAATTTTATACTGCAAAGCGCTTGTTCCAAGGCAGAGGTCTGATCCAAGCTACTACTAGCATGTAGAACATGCGCTTGAGATGTTTTGGTTTCAAGGTGCATAATGGAAAATAAACGGCATATACTATAACATACTATAACTCTTTACACCTCAAAAACCTAATTCTGACAGTGTTAGCTAGTAGGCGCATTGTGAACGTAGAATATCAGATCTCGCTACATAAATATGAGTAAAGCAAATATTGTGCTCATGTTATGGGTTAGGATTGTAGGTCAACAGATGTTTTTGTCCATTTTCTAGTTTTTTAGGGCTCCTATTATGTTGTTTTTCACTTAATTCTAGAGTTTGTTCAGATAGGTTTGCATTGACTTTTATGCTTTTATAGTCTAGCGAACACATTTTTTATTTAAAATGCAATGTTTAAAAATAAACTTTTTTTAATATGTTTATTTTTAATTTTTTTATTTTATTAATAATAATATAAACTTCCTTATAGTAATAATTTCGACTTTCATCATCGTCAGTTCTTAAATTATTATTACAATTTTTGCTTAAACTATTGTCTCATAAACTATTTCAACTGCTATTTTTTATTATTATATCATATATTTAGTTAGTTTTAGTTTTGATTTTATCATTTAAAATGTGGTTGTTGTTTTTAGGTTTATATATTTCTATTTCTTCCAATCTATCTAGATGTTGTCCTTTTCTTATTTTATGTGTTGATATTGGTGTATTTGTGTTTTTCTATTTTTAAATGATGGGCATATCTGGATTTTTGATCACTTTTATTATTTCCCCGGTTTGATCAATAAATCTTTTTGTGAAGGACCGCTCCGTTTGACCTTTATAAAATTTACTGCAGTCACCACAGGTAATTTTATGAACAACTGTGTCTAAGATTTGAGTTTTTTTGGTTTTTAGGTAATTTTCTTTTTTATTTTTGTTTTTGTAAGCTGCAATATATCCGTATTTTTTTAAAGTTTTTTGCATTATTTTGAATGTTTTATTATTTGTTATTTTTTGCCTGCTAAGTTTTCTTCATTCCTCAATGTTGTTTGGGTTTGCAAATTTTTCTTGTTTTTATGTTTTCTATTTTATATCCGTTTTTACTGGCTATGTATTTAATATTAATTAATTCGCCTTGATAATTTTCTGCATTCATAGGTATATTGTTCAATCTATTGATAATGTGGTTGTATGCAGCTAGTTTATGTTTGTATGGTTGATGTGATTTAATATTTATTGTTTGATCCGTTTGGGTTGGTTTTCGGAATATTTTGAATGTGTGGTTTGAATCTACATTTTTGATTGATAAATCCAAGAAAGTTATTTTCTTGATTTTCTAACGTGAATTTAATGGACGGTTCTATGCTGTTTATGTATTGGTGTTATAGATTAAGCTGTCTATTCGTTCCTTTGAATAATAAAATTATATCATCAACGTAGCGATACCAATAAATGATTTTTGCTTGAGTGGATTTATGTTATTATGTATATATTTTGTTTCAAAATCATTGAGATATATTTCGGCTAAAGTTCCAGATAGTGGGCTCCCCATAGGTAATCCTTCTGTTTTTTTTTTTTTTTTTTATTAATTAGTTGGACATGTTTAGCACACTAAATATGAAATATTCATTATTTAGACTCTTTGAATATCCGAAGATACCATGTCAACTATAAAGGAAGGAGATGAGGATATTGGAAGGAATGGGGATATAGGGATAACTAACTATACTAATTGTTTTAAATGATTATGGACATTTTCTTTAAATGCCTGAGGGGAAAATTCATCGGGAAATACAGAGGGAGGCAGTGAGTTCCACAATTTGGCCACTCTATTAAAATAGTCGTTCTGAAAGGACACAGCTCTACAACGAGGTATTTGTACAACAAATGGATGGGACAACTCGGCAGCTCTTGTTTGTCGATTATACTGCGCACACGATGGAAGGATATTTTGAATTTCCTTAGAGGTGAATTTGCTAAAGTTATATTTATAGTAGATTGATAATTCCGCCACATTTCTTCTGTGCTGGAGTGAATCAAGCTGGTCCGTTAGTTCGGTATTACCAATCAACCGTATTGCTTTTCTCTGTACAGAGTCTAGACATTTTATTGTTGACTGACAGGCACCTCCCCAAACATGACAGCAGTACTCCATACATGGACGAATAAAGGACTTGAAGATTAGCAAAATTTGCTCGGGATTGAAATACTTTTTACATCGACTCAAGAATCCTAATTTTTGCATTGCAGATTTAGCGAGGTTGAACACATGTTTATTCCATTTCAGGTTTTTTTGAATATCCACTCCAAGAAGTCTAACTGATTCAACCTCACGCAATTCCTCGTGGTTTATTTTAATAGGAAAATTTTTATGTCGCTCTATTCGTGAAAGACGGCATAATTTGGTTTTGGTTGCATTAAATGAAACAAGATTACGATCTCCCTATTCCATTATACGCTCCAGATCTTTGTTGATAGAATCAATTAGCAGCTCTTTATCAGTGGTAACTGCAGTATGAGATCGAAATTTAGGAGATGCATGTGATGCATGCAATGTGCTGTCATCAGCAAAACTGTGGATTGGGTGCACTGTGGAAATAAGTAAGTCATTAATGTATAGAAGAAACAAGGTTGGTGAGAGTGCAGAACCTTGGGGAACCCCAGCATTGGTTATGAAAATATTGGATGTGATACCATCTAAATTAACATGAAATTGGCGACCTGAAAGAAAACTATGAGTCCATGAGACAGTAAGATGGTCTATGCCATAAGATTTTAATTAAGCTATGAGATTTTTATGCCACACTTTATCAAATGCTTTAGAAATGTCAAGTGAAATACTGAATGTTTCACCATGGTTTTCCAGCGATTTGTTCCAGAGATGGGATACGTAGGCTAACAGATCACCTGTTGCATGACTTCTACGAAAACCCTACTGTTTATCATCAATAATTCGCGACACCTCTAAGTAATCTATTAAATTGTAGTTAACATATTTTTCAAATATTTTAGCCAAAACCGACAGAATAGCAATTGGTCTATAATTGTTAGAATCTATCTTACTGCCTTTCTTTAATGGGTTGAACGCTGGCCAGCTTCCAAGAGTCGGGAAATATTCCGGTTTTATAAGATAAATAGAAAATTTTTGTTAAAATTGGAGCTAGTTGCCTAGCAAAATTTTTAAGAATGAGGGGTGGAATACCGTCGGGGCCAGCAGATTTGTTGATATTGATAGAAAGAAGCATTTTCCGTACAATATTGCAACGAAAAATAATTGGTTTCATTTTCGTTACAACTGGGGGAATGAGTGTAGGAGAATGGGGAGGTTCCACTATATTTGAATTTTCTGCGAAAATACGACCCAAAAGATCCGCCTTCTCTTTCGAGTCGCTCACGGGAATGTCATTCAGAACTAAGGTTGGAATAGAGGATCGAGTAAAACTGCTCTGGACTGATTTAACTGCCTGAAAGAAACTACGTGAGCCAGATGGGTGCTCGGCGAATTTCTTTGCTTTCTTCTGGATAAACGCTTCTTTGTCCAAGTCTATTTTGTATTTACTAATATTTCTGGCTTTCTTATAGGCGCTATGGGTTTCAGGTGTTTTATTAGCGTAATATGTCTTAAAAGCTTTGCGTTTATTCCTCACTGCCTCATCAACATCCCGCGTGAACCAAGGCTCAGTTTTAGGAGTGATTAATCGATTTGGAATAAACCGCCGCATTCCGTCTTTTATGATTTCGGACATTCTTATTGCTGATGTGCTAGGATCTTGATCAACACAACAAATAGTTTTTCAAGGTGTTTCATCATAAAAGTTTCTCAGTCCCTCCCAGTCAGTGCCTTTATAGTTCCAAACGCGACGAGGATTTGCTTTAATTTGTGTCGGTGATGTAAATTGCACTATTGCTGATATTAGTAGATGGTCCGATGTTCCTAGGGTTTGTTTAGATTTTGTCTTCGTAGTATCTGGTTCGTTTGTCAAAAACAGATCGTTTGTCAAATTATTGTTATGATGTGAATTGTCTGAGATTCTAGTGGGGCACTCTATCATTTGCGTCAAACCGTGATAATCTGCGAATATCAGTTCAGCTTGTCTTCCTACGTCGTCAGTGCGCGATGAATACTTAAGCCATTCTTTATTATGAATACTAAAGTCTCCAAGAATGGCCAGTCTTGCTTTGGGGTAGTCCGTGGTAATTTTGTCTAGATTAGCCGATATTTGATCGAAAAAGGGACATCCTGGGGGAGAATTTGGGGATCTATATAATCCTATTATAAACATAGTTTCATCAACACCTGAGATCTTCAGTGCTATAGAATTATGGTGCTTAGAGTTCAACTCATAGGCCTTAATTCTCATACATGAAAGTGAATCTCGAACAAATACACAGACACCATGCTTGTTATAAAAGGAATGTTCCAATTCGTAGCTAGGTATCCGGTATTTATCGGGATCCAATTTTGTGCTTTGCCACTAACAATTGTTTCGGTAAGAAACAATATGTCAGGTTTATTTTTTTCGATGTAGTGATGAACCTCGTTTAGATTCGAATTGAGACCTCTTATGTTGGTGAAGTCAATGCTAAGCTGTTGGTTCACTCTGCGGCAATTTTGTTGAGACAAAGACCTACCCTTTGACATTGCAGGCAAAGCTACTAAAATTCAGCCAGGCCTAAATTTCAACACTTAACAGTACAAAAGAAACTGGGTATCTCTGTCACAAAAACACGATAGCAGATTTCATGCAACAGTAGCACGATAAAAGAAAAGCAAAAAAATGGGGACACAAAAGACACTAACAAAATTGAAGAGTACAAATAAAGGTTTAAATTCTAAATTTCCTAACTTTTGTCAAAAAAAAAACGTTTCATAATCAACTAACTAGCTAGATCATGTCAAAAAACTTCACAAACAAAAAAATCTCAAAAAAACCAAAAAAAATAACAACTAAAACGAATTTTTTGCTTTCTGTTGCCAAGACAAATTTATGCTTTACAATAATAAATAAATTTATTACATCAAAGCAATAAAAGGTAAAATTTTACCTGCCTAACCCTTGGCAACAGTAAACACAAAATACCAAATAATTTTTTAATAAAGAACAATCTCACCAGTTATATAATTGTACGCGTCCGTTCTTCGATACTTTTATTTTTATAGACACTAACACAAACACTATAACACTTATTAGCTACTTATTAGCACTTATCAACACTTATAATACTTATTTTTATATTTTCGATTATTTTTTTTTTTTGTTCTTTTTCCTTTATACTTTAGGAGACTCCTTTCTTTGTCTGACTTCGAAAAAAAAACGAGAAGTGAATGAAAGAAGAAGTTTGTTGATAGTAAAGAAGTTTGTTGATAATACTCATTTTTATGTGTGAAATTGTTTTGTTTTGTTATTTCGGTTATTATATTTATTATTTTTTGTGTATCTGTTGGGCTTAAACCATTTTTTATTAACATATTTTTTGTTATATTTATTGTATCTTTTATTGGTTTGTTAAAATACATGTTGCTTATCAAACGATGCTAATTTTGCGTTGTAAGGTATTATTATTGTTTTTATTCTATTGATTAATTCTGTGTTATTTTTTACTGAATAATTGTGATCAAATTTTATGTGATACTTCAGTAGTTTGTTTATGTGCTTCGCTATTTTGTATTTTGGTGCTGTGGTGAAATTAATTAATGGTGTTATCGGTGTATCTGGTTTGTGTATTTTTGGTAATCCTCTTATATTTGGTGCTGTTGGTTTTATCATTTTGTTATACCTTATGTTCTTATCACTTAATATGTTGATGATTGTTTTTATTAGTGCATTGAATACATTCGTTGGATCTCTACTTAATAGTTTGATGTTGTTATTAATGATGTATTCATTTATCTTATTGTTGTTGTCTGTAGTTTTCAAGATGACTAACGTATTTCCCTTATCTGCTTGGCTATTGTGACATTGTTTTGTTTGATCTTGTTTTGCATACTGCGTATTGTTTTTATTTCTTTTTGGTGGTTAGTTTTTGAATTGTTTAAGTTGTTATTTTTTACTGATATTTCATTAACTATTATTGATCTGATTTCATTTGGTGGTGAATGTTAGTCTTCAATATTGAATTTTCTATTTCTAACAGATTTTCATTTATTTCTTTTCTTGTGTTGTTTGGTTGTATGCCGTATTTCAACCCTTTTTCTAATAGTTGAGTTTCTTGATTGTTAAATTGTATTTCAGTGTAATTTTCTATTCTATTGTGGTGGTCTATATTGATTTATTATGTTATCATGATGAGTTCCTATTTCTATTAGTTTTGATGCTTTAACTTTTTTAATTTCAATTTTATGTTTTCACTTTTCTTTTTTATCGTGCTTTCCATATCATTCTTTCCGATTCTATTATTATTTCATATTCTATTTGATCATATTGTTTAGATATTAGTAATTGTAGGTTGTATACTTCTAATTAGTGATTGTAAATTTCATAAAATTTATATTTTTGAAGTATTTCATGAAATGTTTCATGAAATATATCAAAAAGTTTTGTATCGGTTTTATTTTGGATTGCCAAAAACTCGAAATAAGTGATATATAAAAATAAATGTTTCGAGGTAGTATAGAATAAAGTAAATTTGAACAAGGTTGATCTTCAATGGAAGGCGCTAAATTTGAGTGTAAAATTGTGCCTAATGTTAAAGAATAAAGTTAATTTGAGCAAGGTTGATCTTCAATGGAAGGCGCCTAAATTTGAGAGTACAATTAAGCTTAATGTTAAAGAATAAAGTTAATCTGAACAAGGTTGATCTTCAATGGAAGGCGCCTAATTTTGAGAGTAAAATTGTGCTTAATGTGTGAATAAATAAATAACCAGTTAAAATGGCTCTCTTTATTGAAATTTAAATATTATAATTAACAAAGTGTATGTTTTATATATATTCATAGATATATTGTTCCATTTTGACTAGGGATTGCAATTCCAGAATTTTTTGCTTCCCAAATCCCAGGATTCCGGGTTTCGTCAAGTAAAGAATCCTGGGATTGCAATCCCTAATTTTGACATATATGTAAAATTACTTAAGTTGAATCCTTTTCTTAATTATAGAGAAAAATTAATGAAATTGCAAAACAGTATTTTTTGGAATATTTCAAGCATGGAAAATATTTTGTTGAAATATTTCAGAAATGAAACATTTCAAATGAAATGTTTCAGTGAAATTTTTCAATTGTTTAATCACTACTTCTAATGTTATGTAATTTATTTTTGTATAGAGTTCTTGAATTTGTTTTGTAAACCATGTATTTTCTGCTGTTTGTTTAGCTATTTGTGCGGCTTTGGATCTATTTCTGACTTTGATGTTAATATATGTAGGCTAAACTAGTCATTAAAAACTAAATTTTCCAAGACGCCCCCTAGACTAAATTTTCCAAGACGCCCCCCAAGACGCCGCAAAATCATCGAAGTTAAATTTTTGATAAAATCGTTAATATTTCATAAAATATGCAGATGTCAAAAAAAATCACATAATCATTTTTGTAGGAAATTTAATTTTCTACGAAAAAATTCATAGTCATTTTTTTCCTAAAATCTATATTTCTGATGATATTTTGAAATAAAACTTGAAATTCTTCGAAACTCGTAAAACCAAATGATGAAAATTTCGACGAAAAAGTACTAATTTTGATTTTTTTTGTCACGATTATTTTTTTATACATTTCATTCTATAGCATATGAAGAAAATTAGGACTTTTTCCTCATCTTTATTTTTCATGTTTTTTAAATATTACGAAAACTTACAAGTTCATTTTCAAAATATAATGAGAACTATACGTTTTAGGGAAAAAAAGACTTAAACTTTTTTGTGCGATTTTTTTTTACATCTGCCTATTTAATGAGATATTTGAAAAAATCAACGAATTTTTCAAAAAATCAACTTCGACGATTTTGCGGCACGTGTTCTTTTGATTTAAAAAAAAAATAATGCCGTTGTGGTTTTTTGAACACAAAGAATTTTTCTAGGGGGCGTCTCGGAAAATTTAGTTTTTAACAACCACTCTAATGTAGGCATTATTCTATATCTCTTGCAGCATCGGTTGAAATGCAAATTTAGTTTGTTTTGTTGTAATTTTACTAATTTGTAATAATTTTACATTTTTTATAGTTGCATTTTGAAATGGATCGCTATTAAATTCAATTTAGTTTGATATTGTGATCGCCGCTTGAGCACTTCACTCATACCTACCTGACAACCCTTGCCTCAGCTTGGAATAGTCTTTGGAGTACTAGTTTTTGCCAGTTCGTTTCCTTGCTCAAACTTCACAGGAAGCGTCTATACGATCAGGGCATTTCTTTTTCAACGGGAAAGCAATTTTGTAAAAATAATTGAGTTTTGTTTAAACTACTTGTTATCTGTTGCAAAATCAACAATATTATTTGTCATCTTGTAATATGTGTTACATTATCCATGTCAAGTGATTTGTTGAAGTAAAACATACTTTAAAGAATAAATATCATTCCACCAACATGTCTTTATTGATGTTATTTGTACGTTGTTCTTAAAAACAAGTATTTCACTATTTATTTTTCTTTTAAATTTCATTTAATTTAAACTTTTTCAAGAATTATCACTCAATCAAAACTTTAATATAGAAAACATTAAGAAAATATGAAAAAATTGCTGCAAATGAATTAAATTTGTAGTAAACACAACTAAATGAATGGTGGATATGGGGTGCTACAATATCTACAACGAAAATAAATGTACGATATCCGTGCGCGAACGAGGAACCCTTTTAGTCAACTCCCTGTTTTGAGTTGTTTGAACTATGTCCAAAGATATTATATTGTGAAGTTTAAATATATATATATATATCAATAAACTTTATTGAAATCATCTGAATAGATTTTAAATAAAGGCGGAACATAGTACACACTTTGTTGAGAAATTTCCTATTGAAAATAGTTTTACATAATTTAAAAGAATTATGTTGCATATCTACTAAATTTAGATTATAATTGTTTATATGTGAACATTACATAATTCATAATAAATAACGGTTACAAGAATAGATATCAGATCATAATAACTTACGTCGTCTTATTTCAAATCTTACAAATAAAACGATTTTTTTTTCTTTCCCAATTTTATCATAAACATGAAAATGCATATTATAAAACTGAATGTCCGAGTTAAATAAAATTCATACGAAACTAATCTACCTTGAAATAAATCAAAAACTGTGATCTACTACTATCCACCTATTTCGGTAAAAAAAATTGATTTCAAAATCACTGTTCTAAAAGCAATTTCATCAATACAAATAATATATAAACTGACAACACGCCTTCAGTTTGATAATCTTACATTCGTTTTACGTATCTCAAGTGTGTGTACGAATTATATACTAAATAGAGAAAGTCAATCAAATTTATATGAAGTTTCATGTTAAAATTATATTGGAGATTTGGTACGCATGTTTTAATATTATTTTATCCGATTATAATCTTGTCTCATACAATCTGGTCATAGAAAAAGCAAATCTTTTAATTCATAATTAAAAAAAAATTGGAAAAGTTGTTAATATTTTCAAATTTATATTTTATCAAATGAACCTTACAATTAGTTTGATACCGATTACATTTTTAATTAAATTTTTTTAAGGATACCTGTTTGTGAAATTTAAATAAACTAATTTAAATCAAATACAAGGGTAGAGTGATGTTAAAAACTGAGCGATATTCAACACTTCTCGTTACACCTGTCAACATACGTCCTGAGAGGTCTCATTGCTGGGCTTATTAAAGACCAAACACATTGACCGGTAGTAAAAAATTTACGAGCGAATCTCTTTAACATTCACATTTTCCATTCATTTCATTAAGTTGGTACGACGCAACTTTACCGACTCTGACTGTTTTGATTGCCGGGACAATTTTTGGTGCCAGTTTTGCAGAAAATTGAAGAATAGAATTACTTTGAAAAAATGTATACACCTAAAACCGTTGACCTACATCAAACGTCCTAGGTTTGCTTTGGGTATTGTAAGAACACTCGTAACTTTGATGCGCAACTTTCGTGATGATCCATGAAATTGCTTTCACCATTTCCAAATGTACAAATTTATTGACCATCTGTATTTTGTTACCATCTTTGAACCCAGCAAACTTCTCAATTTGTAGTCTGAGCCATGCGTAATGAAATGTTTGAGTCTAAACTACGTTACGAAACGACTTGAGGTAAATAAACATCCAATCTAGAATAGTTTTCCCCCACATATGAGCGGATTGCTGCGAGTAGCGTACGATTTACTTGCTCGTAAGCATTGGATTGAGGGCCATAAAATGGAGTAGCCCAATGTTTTATGTTCTTAGTTTTGTAAACAAATTGCTTCTGAGTTGCTTGATATTGTCTGTAACAATAACTTACGGGATAGAATAAACCTAGAAGACTTCTTTCTCAATAAAATCCGAAATTACAGCAGCAGATCCTTCTCCTATGGCCTTCAATAGAACAAATAGGGCAAAGTAGTCTAAAACAATCAAAATATAGAACGTAATCGTGAACGTGGATATGGACCGAGAAAGTCCAAATACAACCGTTAAAAGGGTCTGCTAATTTCAGCAAATTCTCCCATAGGAGGACGGGTTTGATAATTAACTCCTTTCATCATCTTACAATTACTACAACTTTGTTTTTAATTCAAAAACATCCTAAAACGTACGAGCCCCAAAACAATACCGATTTAAATATTCGAGGGTTTTTTTGATACCCATATGGCTACTTGAGGGTGGGCAATGAGCTTGTAGCAGCAGACCAGGACTCAAGTGTTAAACTAACTGGGATATATAGCTGCCATTGTGTAATATCACTGTAAGTGTATCACTTTCTATACTAAGGGAAAATCAATAACCTATCATTCTCTACACGAAGGCTCGTATCTGCATCGGAGTATCCCCGAACATGTACTTATTTCAGTTCTTGACAGTTAGTTCTTGATAACGCGTCGGGTAACACGTTTAAGGATCTCTTTCGGAGGAAGATTTTAAATTTAATGTCTTGAAGGCCGGCCAGAATGGCCGGTCAGGTGAGATGCCATCCAGATAAGTTTGGTTGTTGCATTAACCATTGTAAACTTGCGTGGTCTGAAATTATTGAGAACTTAAATCCCTCGATATAATGCCTAAAATGTTTAATGCCAAGTTCAGAGTAGTATATTTTTGTTGGGAAGAGTTCAGTTTCTTGGAAAAATGCAATGGGGTGCTCTACTTTTTGAGGATGCATCTACCGGGCAAAAATGGGAGACTATAATCTGGGTGAATTAAAACCGGAGAATTTGTCATTAAATATTTGATTTCATTGAATGTAGACTCGGCATCAGTTAACCATCGGAATTTAGATTTACTCTTGAGTAGATCAGTTATCTATAAATCTTCTGTACCATCTACACATACCGAGAATTCTGCGAACTTGTTTTAATGAACTTGGAGCTAAAAAAGTTGCAATAGCAAGTGCTTTCTGGATTCACCCGAATGCATCCTTCACCAATTATATGGCCTAGATATTTAACTCTTTAAAGAACTTACGCTTTTCAATATTTATGGTAACTGGTAAGTTTTGCTTCACGTAACCACGAAGCTGTTAGCTTTAATAGTCTGTTGCGTGATACAAATCTTGTGACAAATTTGGAGCCAAGCATAGTTTGAGTGATTTCCCTTGTTCGTTAAAACGTACTTTAGCGTTAACGTAGCCTAAAATCCGCTCTTGGTTCCCATTAGCAGTGGTTACCAGAGAAACTTGGTGTTTGAATGAGATACCCACGGTTGATGAAATATGCTCAACATTTCATCCGAGAACATTTATATTAGCTCCGGAATCCAGTAATCCTCGATTTTTCTGGTTATATACTGCTATTTCAGAATAGAATTCGAACAAATATTTTTTCTGAACATGCGTTTCTGTTTGAAATACATGAAGGCACGATGAAAGGATGGGTAATTTAGTATTAATATTGCTCCTTCGGTGACATGCGATAAAATTCTGGGTCTACGTTGCAAGCTGCATCCATCATAATTGATTTCGGAACGTGTTGTTTTTGAGAGCCTCCCAATGGATCATATGTCTCATTTTTGAGTTTCCCGAGCTTTTTAGTTCTTGCTTTTGGAAGCAATCTACACACTCATAAGACTTAACCTCGTTCATATCGCAACCATAATAGAATATTCTGTCCGATGGCTTAGGACACTTTCGAAAAGTATGACCGATGACTTGACAATCCCAACAGGTTGGTAATGCCTGATTGTTAGAACTAGTGAACTGAAATGGATTATTGCTAGAGCTAGCTCTTGCGTATAACGCTGAGATGTGTAATGAAGCGCTTTCTCAGTGGCGAACCAATGAGAGTGGCATAGCAGGAAGCGTACCTTGAGTAGTTTAAAGCCATCACGACTAAGACTCAGCCATCGCGGGTTTGATAGAGTAATACCTGCTACTTCAGCACAAATACAGAAATGTACGCTATTTACGAAAATCTGCAGAAATGGAAAGAAATACAAGTGGAAAAATGGAGACTCTGGCGACGCCATGGGCGAAAGATCCACGATCACCACGCCCAACCCCTACATTCACTCTCAGACGCCCACACACTCACACGTCACACATTCACCCACACATTCGACGACTAGCATGTCCCGATTCAATCTCTGACACGCCCTTTTACACCCATTCACACCCCCCACCTTAATTAAAAAAAAATAAAAAAAAACAAACTGAGTGTACTCACCCCACGATTAATTCCTGACCTCCTATTCCGATTCCATCAGCCTTCCATTGGTACGCTGGTCACGTTGGAGAATTTCGATGGATAAAGCGTTGATTAGAAACGTTATCTGATAATATTGTTGAAGAAAAATGATGAGTAGAAACGATCAATAAACTAGTAATCATCAGCGGTAAGTAATGTTGTTGAATAAAACGTTAATTAGAAACGTTAAATGATAATATTGTTGAAGAAAAATGATGAGTAGAAACATTCAATAAACTAGTAATCATCAGCGGTAAGTAATGTTGTTGAGTAAAACGTTAATTAGAAACGTTAAATGATAACATTGTTGAATAAATATGATGAGTAGAAACGTTCAATAAACTAGTAATCATCAGCGGTAAGTAATTTTGTTGAATGAAACGTTAATTAGAAACGTTAACCGATAATATTGTTGAATAAAAATGATGAGTAGAAACGTTCAATAAACTAGCAATCATCAGCGGTAAGTAATGTTGTTGAGTAAAACGTTAATTAGAAACGTTAAATGATAATATTGTTGAATAAAAAAATGATGAGTAGAAACGTTCAATAAACTAGCAATCATCAGCGGTAAGTAATTTTGTTGAATGAAACGTTAATTAGAAACGTTAAATGATAATATTGTTGAATAAATATGATGAGTAGAAACGTTCAATAAACTAGTAATCATCAGCGGTAAGTAATTTTGTTGAATGAAACGTTAATTAGAAACGTTAAATGATATCGTTGTTGCAGTGAATGACCCGTAGGAACATTCCATAAACTGGCAGTCAGCAGCGTTATATAATGTTGTTCTTATAAACAATGAATAAATGGTTGTGTAGAAATGTTAAATAAATTTGCAATCATTAAACAATTTTATTGAATAAACGTTACGTAGAAACGTTAATTGATATCGTTGTTGCAGTGACTGACCCGTAGGAACATTCCATAAACTGGCAGTCAGCAGCGTTATATAATGTTGTTCTTATAAACAATGAATAAATGGTTGTGTAGAAATGTTAAATAAACTGGCAGTCAGCAAACAATTCTATTAAATAAAACGTGACGTAGAAACGTTAATGGATGACGTTGTTGCAGCAAATGACAAGTAGAACCATTCCGTAAACTTGCAAGCATCAGCGTTGAAGGATTTTGTTGAATAAAACGTTGAACACAATGATAACGTTGTGAGAAAAAAAAAAATGGTACATAGAAACGTTAAATAAACTTGCAATCAATTAAGCCGAATGCGTTGAAATGTAGTTGTGGCAGGATGCGTTGAAATCAAAAATAAGTGTACCAACACTAGCCAAACTATTTATTGAAATCGAACGGTGACAATTTGTATCAATGATGGGAACGCAATACGGCAAAACATAATTGTTGACGTATGCGTTGAAATCCAAAACTTGTAGTAAATGGCACCAACACCAGTTAAACTATTCGTTGCAGTATATCTGTAATAATTTTGTATCAATGATAGTGAAGCAATACGGCAAAAAAGAATAATTGTTGACGTATGCGTTGAAATCCAAACAATGTGACAAATTGTACCAACACTAGTTAAACTATACGTGCAGGATAACTGTAATAATTTTGTAACAATGATAGTGAAGCAATACGGCAAAAGTAATGGTTGACGTATGCGTTGAAATCCCAAAGGTAATCAATTGTAACCACACCCGTTAAATTATTCGTTGAAGTATAACTGTAACCAAGTTGTAACAATGATAATGAAGCGATACGGCAGTAATTAAATGAAAATTTTGTATTATTGGTGTGTCGAAACAGGTATAATAGACGATAGCAACAGCCAAAAACCTGATGCCAATGCTGAGTTGCACTAACCTACAGTAGTAACCGCCAAAATATTGATACGGCGGATGATGATATTGTGGCCTCATCGTTGAAGGACGTCATATTCCGGCCTTTTTTATAATTTGGATCTTGCATCATATTATTAATTTATTCACATCAACATCCAACTTCAAAATAGTACTGCCATTTAAATTTGGTAAATTTCAGAATCACAAATAAAAATAAACCATTTTTTTATGTTATCATAACACAAGTTATCAAATTCCACGACGTTCAATAGAAAATAAAATACAGCATACGTTCATTTAGCATAATAACTGTAATCATATTTTGTTACAATTCGATTGTCTATTTAAACAAATACACAACTAATAAATAAGATACATCTTCTTAAATCTTCGGCAGTCGAAATAATTTAAGTTTTACAAAAAAATAGGACTCATTCAACTGAGTTAAAAACTTTTAATTAGTACAAACAATTGTTCTACTTAAATTTTAAGAGAAATACGTGGATACAAAATATATTCCACAAAAAAATATATATTTTAATAGTTAGTCACAATAATTCCATTTAATTATCACTAAAACATTTATGTCAAAAATAATTAACATTAGGATGATAGCGCGCGTACAGTTTTCGTTACGTCACAAAACATATCAATTTGTTTTAACTTGCACATATAAATTTTTGACTAAATTGGACTAACTCAGTGATACTAAATACAAACAAATTCAACTAATGGAAATATTGGCACTCACCAAATTTAATATTGATTATAATATTTTGTACTACGTAGATTTAATGCAATTTTTTTTGCTTGTTGATTTTACGGCACATTATTATAGTGGGCACAACACAAACATATAAAGATTTTTTTTTGCGTTAACAATTTTACAAATTCATTAATTTTTTTTTCTTTGTATGATTCAGAACGGCACACAACATATAAAATTTTTTTTTTTTGTTTTAAATTTAAACTCACAAATAACTTGCACTATGATTTTTGAAAGTCAACCGGACGGAATGACTATGTGACCATAACCATCACCACGCAAATGTAATAAATTAAGAGAGTATGACCGACAAGGTCAGAATTTTTTTTGTTTTTACATCACAAACAAATGCGGACAATTCTCTTTCTTTGAGAATTTATATTGAACGGCACAAGCATATAAATAATTTTTTCTAATTGGCACTAATTGAAATTTATAGATATTTTTGTAAAAATTTCTTTTTTGGTTTTTTTATACTACGACACAAAACATATAAACTTTTACTAAATTGAACACTACGCGAATTTTACTAATAAAAAAAATTAGCACTAATTGAACTAACAAAAAACTTTGTCTAATTAAAAATTTTCTACTTATATTAAACTTAAATATAAGATGAAAGTGCATGAATGCAAAATTTCAATCTTCAATTTTGACATTCATGAGAAAATTTTCAAGACATAAGAGCGTTTTATAATTGACAGAGCCGTCTTATATAGCCAAAAATTTTTGTCTCGAAAAAACTCGAATACGGTGTTTTGGAAATTAATTTCCATCAAGTTTTCAATTGTTGGGAATTTTTCAAAATTACACAAAACCGTTCGTTATTTGATACTATTGCACAACGACAAGGTTGTAACACAAAATATTTCCGACACATCAACAACATTCACCATTGAATTCAAAATGAATCAAATGCAAAACTATAATCCAGAATCACATTATAGTGAAACGGAAAAATCATTTTGAAAGAAAATAAGACAATAGAATGTTTAACAAAAACGAGATATTAAATCGTTGAATGTTGATGACTGGAAAAATACGCACAGCCGACTTAGGGTTCAAAAAAAAAGTTAGTTGTTTAATTACGGTTGATGTTTAGAGAATTCAAACTTTAATAATATATTGAATGTAACCATAGCGCACGTCATTTTTAGGGTGTTGTAAAATAAAAATATGGATGATCTTTAAAGATAATTATTAATTAATTAAAACCAACCAATCTTATATTAGATTAATTAACATATCAAACCAGCGTAATCAGTGCAAAAATCTTTTGGTTTTCTCACATATGGTCGGTCCAACTATTGAAAATTTAAATGGGGTCTAGGAAAAATAAGGAACTACGGGTTACGGGGACTATAAAAATACGGCTATTGAAGGTGAATGGATGGGAAACTATTACGCGCGGTACAGGTGAATAAAAAAAAATGAAAACCAATAAATCTGAGACTATAATATACTGGGTTCAGACATTAGCCCAGACTATCCATTACAGATGTCGTGGTTTTCCGTAACACTAAGAAGAACATGACCATGAAATGGAAAGTCTACTGTTGGTTTACTTAGGTTTAGTAAAGGTTTAACGTGACAGTCTTCACTTTTGATAATTTTATTGGTTTCATTTGAAGACATGGCAATTTCATCCACACGATTGATTTCATGGATTTTGTAATCTAAGTTTTGCCTTCATTTCCATTTCTGGGGTGTAATTATACGCGTTCCATAGATCTACAAGGACAAGACATTCAATAGATAATTGCGAAATTGACTGAAGCTTATGTGTGGTCAAGTGCAATTTTAATTCCACTCGCATATCCTCGATAAGAGTTGTACGCTGGATTGTGACGCAAGTTTTTAGATAGCGTCATGAAACTCTATAAATGACTTCTTCTCATAGTAATTATTGCGGTCGCTTCTAAAAAACTGAATCTTTTAATTACTGAAGCTTTAACAACATTCCATGTTAACTGAGATTGATTTTGGTTTTCCAAGAACGTCCAAATTATTCCGCCGCTAAACCTAATTTAATAGGAAGATGTTT
This sequence comes from Diogma glabrata, assembly GCA_963693315.1. Lineage (NCBI taxonomy): Eukaryota > Metazoa > Arthropoda > Insecta > Diptera > Cylindrotomidae > Diogma > Diogma glabrata. Next base: position 46,920,111 of record OY856186.1, read on the forward strand.
TGTCTGGATTACAATCAGAAGCAATGACAGGACAATCATTACATATACATCTCAAATTTTATTGATTTTTTTTTGAATTTCGACTATACAGGAGGCCAAAAAATTTGGAAACAACTTATTATTTTTTTTACATGAGGAAATGCTTGCCTTTTCTATGTTTTTGGGAAATGTATTAAAATTGTCGAAATTAAAATGTATTCCAGTTTGACCAATGTATATTGCATTACTATTATAAACAGGTTTTCTCTTTATACTGGGATTGAATCTTTGTACCAAATTCATACCATTCGCCGCTTGTCCGAAAAAATCTCTTATTTAAACTTTTTAGTTAATCATTGAAGAAAACAAAAAAATCCACAGAATACATGTAAACAAAATAAAATAACATAAGAACAATAAAAACATAAAAAACTTAGCTTTAATTGTTGATTAAAGTACGTTAGATCTTCTGGTCCCATAAAACAATCAGCTAGTCCATTTAAGATTGATGAAAATTTATCGCAAAATTTTTGAAATGTATCATCAGCATCAAATAAAATAATAATCGTAAGCATCCAGATCTAAACTCATATTATATTTCAAAGTCAAACACACAACGACTTTATTTTCAAAAAGGAATCCATTCAACTCAGTTGTTGCTTTCGGTTGTCTCATTCTAACCTAAATAGATTCAACACACACAAAAAAAATTCACATTTTAGTGCATAAACGAAAAAAAATGAAACCGATATAGAAAAGTCATTCAAATAAACCGTCTCATACTATCAAATCAACAGTCCTACATAATTTTACAAATTATTAATACAAATATTAATTATTAATACGTATCTCATTTATAACAATGCAAAACAAGGCACCTTATTAATGAAGACGATATCAACGCAGATGCGCAGAATCAATCTACTCTATTTCGGTATCTGTTAAAAAAAATAAATATATTTGTTTCACATTAAAAAAAACAATTGATTATACATCGAAATAAAAGGACAGTTGAATGTTCTAAAATAAAAAATATTAATTACAGTGGAGCGTCATACAATAACAGATATTATTTATGAAATGAATCTGATAGTACGAAAGGAATGTGTGATTATTTGAAGACATTCTGTTTTATATTTTAAAAGCGATTGTTTAATGAATAGATTTTTGGTCGTTACATTATAATAAAGAAACATACGAAAGTATTATTTTATTTTTTAAACCTAGATATGAGAAAAACAATCAAATTTTGAGAGCAAAAAAAAATTGAACTTTATTATTCTTATAATTTCTTTACTTTTTTTGTGGATGGTTATAGTTTCTAATTTATGTATTTAATCAGCATCTGTTGTTGCAAATTGTTTGGTGAAGTGAGTTAAAAGAGACAAGAAACAATAACCCACGCATCACATTACTGTTTCTTTTACTATATAACTTAATAATGTCAAGTCGCGAATGTAGCATTACTATTATTTTAGTTTTATTAGTGTAGTTAAATTTTTAAGGTCCGTGAAACCGGATTTTTATCAGTATTAATCTCCATTTGGCTTTTTGCCAAACATTTCGAAAGCAAGTATAGTGATAATAGTACGAGGCCGTATGTAGAGGACTATTATCACTACCACTAGATTGAAGATTTTCCAAAAAATTATGAGAATTTATCAACGAACGAGGGGAATTCGTTTAGAAAACTTTAGTCATTTTTCATTTCTTTATATATTTTTTATGAATTATGGCTTGGCCTACTGCGATACCAGTTAATTATTTAAAAAATAATTAGATAATTTTTAATATCCCAGTAGGCCAGACGTATAACTAGTTGTTATTATTATAATTCAAATGATATTGGTGAAATTGAATAAAGTCATTACATTTTAGAGAATTTTATTGGGTTAAATTAAAATAAAACTAAGGCAAAAAAACTTCAGTCGTAATTTTCATAGGGTGTTGATAATTCAAAATGTTTTTTTTTTAAATTTCGAAAGCAAGTTGAAAATTGTTTATTGCAATTGACTTTCACCAATGCCAATTGTTTGGGAAATTTTCCAAACTATTAAGAGAGTTTTTTTGATAACATAACTGCATAGTTGAAATAAATATCTTTTACCTTAACACATTCATTAATTTAAAATCATAACCTAAGATTATTTAAAATAAAAAATTGTAATGCCTGCCAAATTACGTGATGTTAAACATATATCGTTGAACAAAACCGACCATCTAATAAGAATCCTTGAGCTCTGAATAAAGGTGTTAGAAAGGGAAATAGTTCTTTGTAGTTTAAACCTAGCAGTAAAGACTAATTCCCGATCAACATACTTTTCCATTTTTTTATCTAGATGCGACATCATTACATTTTTCATTGCCTCCTCTTTAGACTCCGTGTAAAACATCAAGGTTATAATAGTTTTTGATTGTATATTTGTATTCTATTTACAACGTTTCGAACTTTGTTTATTTTCTTGTTTATATAAAAGCGAAACAAAAGAATTAAAAGCGTTTGAATTTCTCTTTTCATTTTATTATAATGATAAAACAGAGAAAGAAATGAATCATTGCAATACATGAACATTTCCAGTTCTTTTTGCTTGTATTCTTAATTAATAAACGGGTGGTTCCTACTTTTGTTTATGTTTTATAGATTGATGGAAGGGCAAGAAGAAAAAAATGTTTTGGAAAAAAATGGGACAATCTGTTGTTAATTGGTTTCGTTTTAAAATATAATTGTATTGTATGCAATCATATGCATGACGAGTTAAGATATATGCAACCAACTCTTCCTTCTCTGTTGTTTATAGTAATTAAAAATTATAAAGAGAAAAGATTTTTTTAAATTTAGTTGAGTTGTGATTCAGAACTTAAAAATAAAAGTTCATGATGCGGTCGGGTTTTTGTTATAATATAAAATTAAAACTAAAGTAAAAGAAAAAATTATATTTTAATCGTAACAAAAAATTGTTTAACTTGAATTTTTTAACTGTGTTTTCCAGAATTTTAAATGTTTTTAAGTAACGATATCTTATAGTGTTAAATTATTGTTACGATAAATTATTGTGCTAAAATAAAAATAATATAACTGAAACAAAAAATTAAATGTTTTAAACGATATGGCGGTGGTTCGAGAAAGGCAAGATGACAAAAATTTAAAAGGGCCCAACCTATGTGAATATAACTATTGGATCATTTGTTTGCACAAGGTGTTCCGGAATTTTATCGTGGTAGCGTTTTAAAGCAGAGGCGTGAATGGTCAAACGACGACGATTTGGGGGTGAGTTCATTCTATACTATGTTACATTTTTTGGATTAATATATGGAGTTGGAAATTGCTGTGGGCGTCAACACGTTAGCTGAAGTCTATATGCGTCTGGAGATCAGCACGTGGTATCATAATTAAACCACTAGACGAATATTTGCTTATTGCGAAAGTGGCACAATTTCGTTGCGTTTTATTTGCTGAAGATCTTCACGTCCACTATAATATCGTTATGTTAAACAGCGTTTGTGGCATAAATATAATGTTGGCTGAAGAAAACAAAACAATAAACCTGTCGTATAACACATATTGATTGGAAGTTGACACCAAGGAAAACTACAATCAACAATATTGTCTTATATCACTTCTCTCGATTTTAATTCTAGTTTGCATGTTATATTAATAAATTATTTTTGTTTGTTATAAAAGTCATAATCAAATGTCATAAATGAATTATCTTTGTTCTTTAAAGATCTTTTGTTGGGTTAGAGTTTGCAATTTAGTCCGTAAATTTGTTTTTATTTAAAATTAGTAAAATTTCGTTGGATATATAGATACCGTAGGTATCTATTCTATTAGTGAAAAGTCCTAAATTTCAAAATAAAACAAGAACAACGTTATTTAACCACAGAATACACACCACTTTTTTTCAGAAAATTGCATTACAATACAGAGTAAATATAATAATAATATAACGAGTTATTTTATCATAATTTAACTGGTTTTCTCAAATGAGAATCATACAAGTTGATCAAGTACTGCGCTATGACAGAGACTAACATTGGTTTGGCGTATGACAAAATAATATGACCATATTTCTGTTTAACAACAAAATTGTAGATATAAGTACGCGTGCGTTAGAATTTTCCTGTGAATTGAAAACTAAAAAATAAGTGCAATAAAATAAATAAAATTTTTTCAATTCCTTTTTCACGATGCACTGAAATAGGGCTTTCGGATGATATAAAATTAACAGATTTATTTCATTATCAAGTTTCATTCTTTGATATTCTGATATACACAATGATAACAAAAAAGGCAAAGTAAACCAATATTAAATTAGTTAACATTTGCACGTGTAAATCACCAAAGCTTTTAAAAAATTCGTTGCATAAGAAGAAATTCATAATTTTATGGCTATATGTCATTATGAATTTTTTCTTATTAATTTATTGTTCAATAACTATAGAAGACAGTGTTTCACATGATCAAAAAATATACTACTAACTGAATTAATCGAAACCCAACTTTAGTTTATTTACTGTTTAGCTTTAAAAGACATACACAAGCAAACAAGTCAACTCGGTGTCGTCGAAAGAAAAAAGTTCTTTGGAAAAAAGTTCAAAAAACATTTTTGAAAATTTTTGAACAACTTGATAAAAAACAAAATGAAATCAAAATATCTCATAGTAAACGAATTTAAAAAGGCCAACATCACTATTATTAATCAACAACAGCAAGAACTTTTGGTTTTGAGGTCAATTTTCTCCTCAGAATTATACATATATTCAAAAGAGCAACCATTTTCCGCAGATGAACGTCTGCGTCTTATAAAACCTGATTACCATTTCTTTGTTCTAACTATAACAGAAATCAAATCCAATAAAAATAGAACAACGAAACGATACGCTTCATTTAATAACAATCATCCACTAATCACTGTAAATTATCTGTTATCATTATTCGTGAATTCTCAAAAGAATAAAAAACAACCGGAAAAATAGTTTTATCCTATGAAAAAATTAAATTAATAAAGTCTTTAGTTCTTCGGACAAGACAACAGAATAGAAAAGACATCGACAATACAAAAAAAAACTTTGTTTCATTTACTTTAAAAAAAAACTAATAATCTTGAATTTTGCACTTAGTCATCTGCAAACTCACTCGTAGTTTTTTTTGTATTCAAAGGAATCATTTTTTTGCAACCCATTTTTTTCCATCAATTTTTTAATGATTGGTCATCTATCTTTGTTTTGTTACTTTGTCAAATGTCAAAAAAATTCTTTTGTTAAATAAGCTTATAGATGAAAGAAAAACTAAAAATGATGAAAGAAAATTCAAATAGAAATAACAAAGATATGATTAAAGAAAATCTTGCAATTTTTTATACTAATTGATAACTGACTGAGCTTAAGACAACAACAATAACTGAAAAAAACTGTCTTGTTACATTGAAATATGCTTGATTGTTTTGCAGTTTTATTAAATTTATTCTACTCGTTAGTAGTCTATTGTTTAATTATTGATTAAATGGAAAGTTG